>JAGPOW010003648.1:67042103-67052413 GCA_030014935.1 Caiman crocodilus
TGACCCCAGCACTTGCTTCCTGCCATTGGCAGGGGGTCAGACTAGATGGCCTGCTCTAGGCCCCTTCTGACCCTAGTTACTATGAAACTATGAAACTATCACTCTGGATACTGAAGTACTTCATTTATCCACAGAAAAAGGAAAGCCTTGGCATAAACATTTCAAGATCCTCACACTGTGCTTCAGGCTGGCTAGGAGACACCATCCCCTCTATGACTACTAACAGGTTTCAGTTATTTGTGATGGACACACCTGCACACTAAATACCACCTTCTTTCTCCTGTCCTGCAACAGCAGTGCCCCTGAAAGCTTTCTTACTTATATCCATGAATATGAAGAATAACTGATTAAATTAAAATTTACACTGGATTTACCTCATTTTAACTAGGTAGAATATCTGACTCATTTTTAGTCACTGATGCATTGATGTAAATAGCAATTTACAGATGAAATAACATCAAACAAAATCTATCTGGTTTCAGTAGTACTAGATGGGCTCTCTATGACATGCAAAACATAATGATACATTTAAAAATATGCACTGGAAACTCTGTGTGTTCTAGCTTGACATCATACATAGACAACAATGGGTGCATCTACAAGAGATACTTTACTTCCCATTAGCATAATTTCCTGCAATGTAAGTATGTGCATCTACATGTGCACTTGCTTACTTCACAGTAAAACTTCCTAATCCCCAGTAAATTTTAATTAATGATAAATTTACTGGGGATTAGTAATGGTACTGTAGGGCTCATGTAGATGCCTGACTAGGAGCAAAATCTACTCCCAGTTAGCTGTCCACCAGGGGGCAGGATATAGCTCCCTGTCCCTGGGAGCTGCCTGCTGATGGGGCTGCTGCCACAAGAGCCCAGGTGGATACTATGTCTGCCTGGCTCAGCACCATGGAGCTTCAAGCCCCTTGCTCCCAGATCGTGATCCTTATCTCATAGGCCTGCTCCACCATCACAATCAGGGAGCAGGGGATGGTTGGAACACCCTTATCACCCAGCCTGAGCTTCATAATCACAGGGCTTGGACTGGGAGACCCTTATCTCCCAGCCCTGAGCCCCATGGCCACCGAGCTCAGGATGAGAAATAAGGGTCTCCCAGCCTGAGCCCACGATCATGGATCTCAGGCTGGGAGATGAGGGTCTCCCAGCAGTGGCCCCCTGATCATGGAACCAGCATTGGGAGTTCCATGCTGGCAGGGGCCGAAGAGCTTGTTCCCCTACCCAGCAATGTGAGTGTGGAACTGGGGGTGGGGAACAAGCTCCCAAGCCTTGCATGCCCTGGTGGGGACCATGTCCTCCTGCTCTGGCAGCAGGGATCTTCCATCCCCTGCTCCCCAGTCGCAATTGTGAAGTGTGATCTGGGAGCCTGTTCTCAGCCCCCACTCTGCAGTTGTGGATCTGGGACTGGTAGTAGGCTGGGAGCTTGTTTCCAGCCCTTCAGTCCCCACTCCATAATCACATTTGTGATCACAGAGCAGAGGCTAGTTTGCTGCCTGACCTGGAATTGGTTGGGACCTGTCCCTGACCAGGACAGTTCCCAGTTTCCAGCCAGCCCCAGGCTATGTGGGAAAATGCATGCAGCCTGGATGTGGCTGGGGACTGTCCTGTTTCAGACAGTCCCCAGTCAACTCTGGGCTGTACATGCAGACTTCCCTATGAAGGCCAGGGCTGGCTGGGAACTGTCCTGGTCAGGGGCAAGTCCCAGCCCCATACCTCAATCAGATGATTGAGGCACAGGGCTTGGAAAGAGCTGTGAGCTAGCTGCTAGCTGCCCCACCAGTAGATTGGGGCAAGGAGCTGAGACCTGCCACTCCCCTGCAGCCCTTTCCAAGTCTCCTGCCCCTGATCAGGGAGCCAGGGCCAAGAGCTCCCTTTTGCTGGGGCAGGGGGACATTGTCCCCACCTCAGCAGCAGGCAGCCCCTGGGGCTAAGAGACAGCTGTCTCCTGGCCCTGTGAACCTATCAGACCCTGGGTTAGCACCCAGAGGGAGCCTGGAGCTGTCCCCAGTGGTGGCAGGGGCCCATTGCACAGCTGCAGGGAACTGGGTGAAAATCTGCTCCCTAATCCTCACATGTGTAGATGCCTGCCAAATAACCCTTACTTTGGAGTAGTTATTACCAAAGTAAAAAGTAAATTTGGATCAGAGTAAATGCATGTGTATACATGCCCAATGAGACTGAAGTACGTAGCTCAAGGTACTGGAAGTGAACAATTGGAAAGTTTTCACCTACAAATGACCAATTTAAACATAAAAGATGTGTTCATTAGTGTTTAACATCCAAATTTGAGGTCTAAATCCAGTTTCTACTGAATAAAGTACCATGTCATATCAGTAACAAACTGCCTCTGTTCTATTTCTCCTTCCATACTTACTCCCCACCTTTCTCAACAGGTTTTTGGGCAAAATTACATGGCATAATTGGGACAGTTTTTACTCTGGAATAGTCTTTGTCACAAAAGAAAGTTGTTGGTAATAGAAGGGTATGCTGTTGCTTCTTATGCTTATCATTTAGTTATTTTTTATTTTGCCATTATTCATGCTACATAAATCATACAGAAAATTTCACTGTATAAATGTGTAAGTTCAATACTGCCTCTGTAGCATAATTCTGGGAAGCCAACATTGTTTTACTTAGACTTCCTGCCTCCATTACAAATAATTTTATCATCTAAACTGCAATGAATTTTCAGACACAATAGCACTATTTTATATCTACTGAAAGAAACTGGTTATCTCCAATAGTTCCCTTTTCATTAAAAGGGGAATATTTTAGACAAAATACTGATGGAATACTTCTATATTTTAGTGATACACAGATAGTCAGTGCACTTTTCTCTATAGTTGATTGCAATTCTTTATTAATTGATTCTCCAGATATCTTGAAAACAGGCTCCAAATAGTCCAGAACATTTTCTTTAGGGACCTACAGATGAAATCTTTAAACTGCCATGCTATGTTGTTTAAAACCAATTCACTGGTTTCCAATAATGATTTTAAATTGTGCTGCTTATTGTTAAATCATACATTGTCTTGGCCCCTAGAAGTTATATGATTTCTGCAGATGTCTGTCACCTTTTATATCCTTCCAAAAGGAAAATGATAGCTCCATTTGTTAAATCATATCATTCCTGGAAGTTGCAGTGCATTCCTTTTAAATGGAGTTATCTGTCTGGACGTTATGAATGAGGTATGTGATGGTCATTTCAAGGTTCCATTTAAGTCAAACAGACAAAATACTGGTCCTACTGAAATCAATAGCAAACCTCCCATCAACCTCCATGGCGTGACAATGTTACCCTTGTGTGTTAACTATAAAACTTTATCAAATAATAAATATACAAACAGATAATTGATGATTATCTGGGCACTGCACTTCAACAAGGATGTGAAAAAGCTTGAGAGGGTCCAAAGAAGAGCCACCTGTATGATTACAGACTTGCAAGGCAAGCCATACAAGAAAAGGCTGAGGGACTTGGATCTCTTCATCCAAAAAGAGAGAAGGCTGAGAGGGGACTTGGTAGCAGCTTGCTGCTGTACCAGGAGAATACATCAAGGGCTTGGTGAACAACTGGAGGTTTAACATTAGGAAAAACTTCTTCATAGCTAGGGTGTCCAGACTGTGGTATAAACTCCCTCCAGAGGTGGTACAATCATCCCCCCTGCAGATCTTCAAAAGGAGACTAGACAGTCACCTTGCTGGGGTCCCAGTTATCTTTCCTGCCTAGTGAAGGGAGGCTGGACCTAGTGATCTTGCAAGGTCCCTTCCAGGCCCTTACAATCTATGAATCTATGATGATGAGTCATTAAGTTTTCCCTATTCCACATACCACCCATTATTAACCATATTTGTTGTTTTATCTTTCATTTTATGATAAAGTGATGAAAACAAAGAGACCTCAAAAATATGTTTGAAAGAGAATAAACATAATTTCAAGTATTGAGATTCTTATGGAAACATAATTTAACAGATTTAATAGACGTGACAACAAATATAAGCCTCTTTCTCTTTGTTTATGGGACAAAATTGACATATTTAAACGTACTTTTATAGAAAAAAATCCCTGGTGGAGATAAGTGTTCTTTTTGCTTTTATGAATTTCTTTTTAGCAGCATCCATTGTTTGGGAGAATGTTCTTTTCTGGACATTTATAAAAGGAAGAGTACTTGTCTGAATATGAGTACTTACATAGTACATTCCCAAAGCTAGGAAGTATTGAACACTTTAAATGCCTAAGGATGATAAATGATCATGTCATCTGTGACTAGATCTCAGGGTAGCACCCAGAAAAGATAGCCTTATCCTGGGATAGTTGCTGCTTTCTCATAAAGAGGCTCAGTCTCTACACCTCTAAAGCAACAGTAAAAACTCACAAAATATGCAGTGGCAATTCTTTCTTTTTTCCACTGCTACCACAAATATCACTTATTTTCATCTCCAAAAGTAAATGGATGCAAGGGTAATATGAAGTTCAACTGTTCCATTGGCCAAGATCCTTGTCTGTCTACCAGAGATCCTAGACTCAGCAGCCACTTGCCAAAAATTCATTTTTTGGCATGAGGGGATGCTTCAATTTCACTCATATTTCTGCTGTTTCTTCATGTTGGGATACAGCTTGATCACATGCCTGCCTGAAAAAGCATGTCTAACAGCAGCATTGACACTAAGTAAAATAAAGCATGCTACAGCAAAAGACTACCTGCTTTTTGTCCATTGGCTTGGTTAGTCTATTTGCTCAGTCCATAGAAGACCTGGGCTTTAGGTCCAGGCCGTTAGAGTTCCCTCCCACTAGGCCACTGTCTAATCATAAACAGCACAGAGAGGAGAAGCCAGAAAGACAATTCTCTCTCCCACTCTCCCAAGAGAGAGCCCTCCTCACTAGATCACAGGATTATACTCCAAAATTACAGCCAAAATTGAGGTGTATAAATTAGTACCTACTTAATTAGTGGTTTCATGGATTTTGTGAAAATGGAAATTTGGGATTGTCCACAAAATCACCAAAAAGAACCCCCCCCTCAACCTCCTCCCCAAAAAACCAATAAAATAAAATGTTGGTTATCCGGTGGGAGTCACTAGTCCTCACTGCCAGGAGGGGAAGGTGACAGTTGATTGGGCAGCATACAATATAGTGGCCATGCCCTTGTTCCTCATCCTCACACTGAGACCTCACTGCCAATCAGTGCTGAGGGGCCAGCCAAATGAAGGGCAACCAGCAAGGAAGATTGTGGCCTTCCCTTCATCCCTCCTCTCCCCACCAGGGCCTCTCCACCAATCAACACCAAGGGGTGGGACTACTGTGAAATGTCCTTGTAATCAGCTTTGTGTGCCACAAGCAAGCCATGAAAAACCTTTTATCTCACCATAATTTAGGTAGGTCCCTATGTATAAGGAATGTAGATTTATTAAACTTTTTTTACACTTCCACCTGAATTCAGAAGATTCCAAGGAAGTTTGGACAGATGTTCTCTAGGGAGATGGGTGATGCAGCAAACTTGGCATCACATTGGATCAAGTTTCATGAAGCTGAAACTGACAGCAGAAAGTTGAAACATGGTGTCAATTTATAAACATTGTAAGGATAAAAAGTTGTAACTCGAAACATTGTAAGTTGAGGACTGCCTGTACAGACATTCAGTTTCTACCAGGAGAATTGCTACTCTCCCAGTAGAAATCATAAGTGTACAGGCATTTCAGACTACCCACATCTCCTGTAGACCAGGAGGGAAGGGGAAGAGAGGAACAGGCAGCTGACTCCTGCTTGCTTCTCACTCTGAAGTCCCCACTGTGAGAAGCAGGCAGGGGGCTTTGCCCTAGCACATCTTCCTGGGTACTATAATGGGCTGAATAGAGTAGCCCAAACTTTCTCCAGACTGGGATCACCCCAGTTTCAAGAAGCAGAGGAGAGGAAGTGGTTGCAAACTGAACAGCTGTACTTCTCACTCTCCCAGAATTGTTTCTAGCAGTTGAAATGTTCCACCACTAGAAATGCATGTTTGTATGAGGCCTTAGATACCTAAAAGGAGCCAAAGCAATACTTAGATTTCTTAGGGATGGGATAGGATCTAAGCCTTCAAGTTCACTTTAACTACTGATGAATCATGCAATTTGCAGCAATGATGTTTGGATTGGAGGATTAGTGCCCAGATTGCATTGTATAGACACAAACTATATGCAATTAGTAAGAACAGTTAAATGCTGAGGCTATACAAACTGAATCAGAGTTCTGGAAAAAAATCATTTTCGGTACAGGCAGAAGAGGTCTGCTTAGTGGGCTTCTACTGATGTTGGAGACAAGTACACATCTAGAATAAAGAAAATTCTCCATTGTACATTTCTTATATGATCTTCTGATTTCAGATGGAAGTGTCAAGAAAGTTTAATACATTTCTCTCACAATAAAATACAGAAAGATTTTACCTGATAGATTAAAAAAAAGTGCTTCCAAATTATCTCATTTAGATTTAATTCTAATGTAATTTACATCATCTTGTAATTGGTAAAGTGTGATATTTCCTAACATGAAATAGTGTCCTGAACCCTCATTTGCCTTTTTTTTGGCAGCTGTTTAAACAGATGAGTCCCTCTTAAGAATAGAGAACTGTGAGATACAAGATGTATTTCCAAAAAGAAATGAGAAGTGCAAAACATCCTGCTGGTTGAATGTCCATTCAACCGGTACCCTTTTTGTGTGTATGCCAGGTTGCCAGAACATCTGAGCTACAATTCATTTGGACTGATGAACCCAGAATGAAAAAGATCCCATCTGGTTAGGAGTTCTGTGAGATTCCAGGTGCAAGACTCAAAATGAAATACTCCCACGTTCTTCTGTTTTATCATTGATGAGCTGAATAATGGCCTATGACTTCCTTCCTGTTTGGAACATTTCTGATAAAGCATTCGTGTCCTGGCCCTGGTAAGCTAAACACCATAAGGTCCTGGATTAAATTCTCTCCCCAATGAGACAAGTATTGCTATTACACATTTTTAATGCATTCCCTAACAGAAGCAGTGGCAACGTTTACATTACATGAAGGCACTGCTGCAAAAGTTGTTCAATTTTGGGATGGAGGGTAGGGCAGAGGGAGCTTGATACAGGTTCTCACATATTCTAGAGCTTTATATCTTTCTTTGTGAACAAAAGGTAAATCATCACTACCCAGGAAACTGGAGAAAAGGTGGATTATTATGAATTAATGAAATAGGTCTCCTGCATTTTGGACAATAAAACTTCAAAGGAACAATGCAGAGGCAGTTGTTTCATACAAGTAGATGTATCCATGAATAGGCTACTTAGAAATTCTCAGCGTAATTAAAAAAATTCTAATAGATTTTATTTTACTGAAGTAAGCTGGAAGTTTTGGGCCCAAGTTCGACAAGCATTTAAGCATGTTTAAGTGCAGTTTAAGTCTTTTTTTATTCATTTGTATTGAATAAAACTTAAAGCCATTGCTGAATAAATATGTTCTGGTAATATTTCATACTTTTTTCAATATTAATATTCCACCAAAGACTCTACTTCAGTAAACTTATAATTAACAGGACATCAAGATTTCCATATTAATGGCTAGGTACAGATATTCAAAAAGCCTGAGTTGGAATGGATCTAAGTTATATGGTTTTCTGTAAGTGGCATAGTTTAGATTGGTAGTAAACAGAACACACATTCACCTCTTTGGGGGGAGGGGAGGAAAGGGGAGAACAAACCTTAAACCATGCTCCACCATTTTTAAAGCAGTCTATGTGTGGCAAACATCTGTTCTGTTATGGATATAAACTGGTTTTCAATCACTTATACCAGTAAAAGTGTAATGTCTGTACATAGTCATAGTGTCCATTGACTCACTGTATAAACACAGGCAAGTTCCTTAACTTTTCTATAGTTTCAGTCCATCAAATCTAACAATATTTAAATAGCATTGGGTGGAACTTTCATTGTAAATCACTGGGCATGCCTACATGAGACACCTAATGTGCAGTAGCCTAAATAATGTGCAGTAGTGCATCACAGCAGACAGAGCCAATATGTTACTGCACAATATTATTAGGCTACTGAACAGCAGTGTCACTAAAAAGGAATTTGCCAGCACTACTGCTCAGTAACCGTAGTTACTGTGCATTTAGTTAGTACTTCATCAAGCAAGTAGTAAATTAACTGTGCAGTAGCTACTACGTATTAATGAATGTGTAGACGTGGCCACTGTGAGCTTATGTGCTCTCTTTCTGTTTATATTGCATAATTACTCTGTAATTATTTGAAGGAAATCAAGTATCATGATTTTAAATAAGCTAATGAAGAGGCTCTCTTGAACCAAACCTGAAGTTCCTTAGTCATTTTTTGCTGGTGACAGCAGTGGCAGTCCCTCAGAGTCAAGGATAACATCCATCAGGCTTACTGGGTCCTCAGGTGATGGAGGAGCCCAATTCTGGATACACACATTCTTCAGCAATGGAGGCATGTTGTTACATGGAGGAGTGTGATTCACAGCTCTGGGTTGGTCTCCTTCTCCTTCCTCCACTGCCACTGTTCCACCTCAGTATTGAGTCATTGGGCCTTGAAGTAGTACATGGCTTGGTGGACCAGGTGGCACCACACTGAACAGTCAGCAGCTTGCTTCTCCCAGCCATTGTGTCAGTGCCTATGTGCTTGAGGGCGACCTTGACTGTGTCTTTGTACCATTTCCTTTGGCCGCCCTTTGAGCGCTAGCCAACGGAGAGCTGGAAAAAGAGAATCCAGTGAGAAAGGCAGTTCTCAGACATCCAGATGTAGAGGCCTATTAATCAGAGTTGATTTCTCAAGAGCAAGACTTTGATGCTAGTGGATGCAGCTTCATGAAAGATGCTCACACTGGTCTGGCAGTCCTCCCATTTGATCCCCAAGATTTGATACAAACACCACTGGTGATAGCTCTCAAAGGTCTTAATGCGGTGTCAGTAGATGGCCCACGGTTCACTGCAGTAGAGAAGGGTGGTCAGCACAACAGCTTTGTGTCATGGCAGGGTCCTCCAGGAGGGCCGTGATCTCCTTAAGGCCCCCCACCTGTGCCAAGTCAGCCCAAGGGCACCTTCAGATTCTCTCCCACCATGTCTTTGATGTTTAGAAAGTTGGGAGGCTGCCTCATGTCTCCTTAGGCACGGTTAACTGGGACCTTGGTCCCCAGGTTCTCTTGGACCCACCAGGGGGTCTCCATGTATGATGAGGGCCTTCCGGGCACCCTGGCCTTAGGGCCACATGTGGCTCCTACCAACCCCTAAAACCACGCCCCAAGCCTCGCAGGTTTACTGGACGTTGTTCTGTCGCAAATCAACTCGCCCGCTCTCCCGGGCTCCCTGTGTACAACACTGGCCCTCGCTGGGGCACTTCCTCTAACCCTGCCCTTTCTTTAGGGCTCCCGGGCCCCCTTGGGGCCTTCTCCATGCTGTCGCCCCTTTCCGAGGCTCCCATTGACATCGCCCCTCTCGAGGCTCTCGATGCCCACTCTGGGCCCTCTCTAAAATGGCATCTCTCTCAGGGTCGCTGGCCCACTCTGGGATTTCCTATCGAGTCCCACCCCGGTCTCTCAGGCCCACTGCACTGCTTTCCCTTTTCGCTGGACTCACCGTACTGCTATTCACTCTTGCCAGGGACCACCGCACACCCTGCCCTTCCCTTGGGGCCTATCACAGTGCGAGCCTTCCGTTTGGGCCTCAGCTTACCTGTCCTGGGCTTCTCAATAATCCTCCCCCCTTTTCTCTGGGGCTCTACACACCCACGCTGGGGCTTCCTAATAATATCACCCCCTTTCTGGGGCTTGCTGTGCCCCCACTGGGCTACCTAACAATGCCACCCCCTCTCTGGGGCTCACTGTGCCCACACTGGGCTTCCCAATAATGTTGCCCCCTCTCTGGAGCTTGCCATGCCCATACAGAGGCTCTTCAAATGCCCCTCTGGGCTGGGGTCCATGCACCCCACAAGCTGCTCCCCTACTGGCGCTGAATCACGCCCTCCCGGGCACTAGGGCCCCACACCCCTGTGGGCCCTTATGAGGCCTCCTCCAACCCCTACTAGCCTCACCCAAACCACCGGTCTAATACACCACAACCCAAACTCAAGCCACCTGGCTATAACTAAAACATACAGCACCTGTCCACCACAAAGTAAACCACCTGGCTATGACCTAGCACCACTGCTCCAGCCTTCAGAACTCTCATGAGCTGTACTTTCATAGTTTCATAGTAACTAGGGTCAGAAGGGGCCTAGAGCAGGCCATCTAGTCTGACCCCCTGCCAATGGCAGGAAACAAGTGCTGGGGTCAC
>JAGPOW010003648.1:67054548-67093106 GCA_030014935.1 Caiman crocodilus
ACTGGTCAGGCCACAGCTGGAGTACTGTGTCCAGTTCTGGGCACCCCACTTCAAGAGGGATGTGGACAACATTGACAGGGTCCAGAGGAGGGCCACCCATATGATCCGGGGACAGCAGGGCAGACCCTACAGTGAGAGGCTACGGGACCTGAACCTGTTCAGCTTCACAAGAGGAGGCTGAGGGGGATCTGGTGACCATCTATAAACTCACTGGGGGGGGGGGACCAGAAGGGATTGGGGGAGATAACAATGAATAATGGTCACAAGTTGTTGGAGAGTAAGTTTAGATTAGACATCCGTAAGAATTGCTTCACAGTTAGGGTGGTTAGGATCTGGAACCAACTTCCAAGGGAAGTGGTGATGGCTCCTACCCTGGGGGTCTTTAAAAAGTGGGTTGATGCCTACCTGACTGGGGTCAATTGAGCCCAGTTTTCCTCCTGCCCAGGCAGGGGGTCGGACTTCAAGATCTGCAAGGTTCCTTCTTCTATGATTCTATGACTTCATGAAAAAGTTAAATTCTGAATCCTGAACTGTGAACATTCGCACTGAAAGCCTGATGGTAAGTAAACATACACCATTATCTCAGAGAACATCCATCCATTGAAAACTAGCCAGCACCCATGTAAAAAAATGTGAATATCAAAGTCAGAGTGAAGCACGTATGACCAGGGATCCAGGTTTTCCATTTCCTATGGGAAAACAGAGAAAACCATGGATTTCCCATTTTTATCAGCGAAAACATTAATTTCTTCTTTTAGCAGAGAAATCCACAGATCCCCCACTTTTGCAAAGAGCTCTGCAGGCTGATTGAGCTCCAGCCTGCAAGAGCTCTTTGAAAACAGGGTGGGAAACCCATAACCCTGCCCGGAGGGGGAAGGGGAGAGGAATGGGCAGGGCCTGAGGCTACAGTCAGCCACAGGTCAGGGCTCAGCATAGCCTCACTCTTGGCTCGTGGAGCCTGTGAGGTAAGTGAGGCTTGCAGGGGTCTTGGGGCCTCCCTGGCTGGGCTGGGGGGTCACAGGTTATGGCTGGGGGGCACCGGAAGGGCTGGAGAGGAGCGAGGAACTGGCCTCAGCCCTGCCTGAGCAGGCGGCAGCAGTGGGGAAGCCAGCTCCATGCTGCTTCTGCTGCAGCTGCCTGCTGTTGGGGGCAGGAAGCTGCAGTCTTGGGTCCCTGGCCCCATAGCTCTGGCAGCTGGGGGACCCCTCTGGCAGGGCTGGGAGGCAAAGGCTGTGGTTGGGGGGCAAAAGCCATGAGTAGGGTGGGGGACCTGTTGTGAGGGCATTGAAGACCACCAGCAGGTCTGGGGGCGGGGTTTTGGGGGTGAGTGAGGGGCATCAGCAGGCCTGGGGGAGGCTTTGGGGGCAGTAAGAGGCACCAGCAGGGTTAGGGGATGCACTGGGGGGTGTGTGAGGGGCACCAACAGGGCTTGCAGGGGCTGCGGGGGGGGCTTTAAATTTTAATATCAGATTTTGGGGGTTTATCAGAGACTTTGCAATTTTTTGTCAGAGAAAACCAGGATCCCTGTTTATGACCAGCTAACAGACCTTTTTTTAACATTTACTTTTAAACATTCTAGCTATAGAAAAACAACTTGCAAACAGAAAAAAAATGTTAAATTCATTCAACCAATTATTTGCTACAAGTTATTGACTTTACAGCAGGGCATGATTGTCATGTAAGAATATAACTACTCTTGGTAAGAAGCCTTTTAACTGCTCTGTACTGATTTTTCACAAGGAGGCAAGTATAGGCTGCAATTAAAGCATGTTTAAAAAAATTAGGAAATGCCAGACTGATATTTTTCACTCACTCAGAGTGACTTTGACTTGCTAACCGAGAGACTGATCCTGCAAATGTGTTTTTGCATCTGGTTAATCATATTAGTGTAGTAATCCCATTAAAACCAGTTGGAGCCACTACTGTTAGTAAAGTTAATCATGTGTCAAGAGCTTGTGGGATTGATGCCTGAATTCCTGTTCATTGTCTGAACAATATCAGAATGTGGCCCAAAGGGGACAGTCATTTATGGGCTTCATGCTAACCTCCTGGCTTGTAGACTTTGCTACTCATATTGACTAGTGCACAGTGTGTTCAAGAACTCCACGTCGTTCTGTAGAAACCACCAGACTAAAGGCCACTGCAGCACAAAGCTTTTAAATAAGTGCATGTAAAATCAGTCTACAAGAGATACAACAGAGAAAGCATAGTTGTCTGGCAACCAAACTATCTGACAATTGCAGGACAAGATGGATTCTCTTGCTAAAGGGAACTTGTACATGTGATAGGGTTTTAGTCTCCAGAGTTTTATTCTAGGTCCCCTAAATTAAAAGAGTGGGTTTTTAATTGAAACCCACCATTTCAATTGTTCTGTCACGTTATGGTGAGGGACCTTTTTCTTTTTTGTCAGAGCCAGCCCATGGCTGCAGGGGGCCCCAGTCTTTTGCCTCAGGGCTGCCCAGGCAGGCTGGTAGTGATCTGGGTGCTGCTCCTGCTTGGAGGCAGCACCTGACCTGATCCAACTGTTCCCCGAGCCTTCCTGGGGAGCAGCACCTGGCAGGCTTCCAGTGGGCAGGCTTGGGGAGCAGTTGAATCAGGCTGAGTGCTGCCTCTGAGCTGGGGCAGCACCCAGCCCACTAGCAGCCCAACCAGCCAGCCCCAGGGGGTGCTGCTACTACAGAGGGAAGGACTGGGGCCCTCTTGTAGCTCAGGGGCTGCTCAACCCACTGGCAGTCCACCCCCGGCCACAGGAGAGATGGGCAGGCTCCACCCCCCCACAAAAAGGACCAGGCCCCTTGCCACTTCTTCCTTCAGCAGGCAGCTGCTGATGGCACAAGTGGTGAGGGGCCTGATCTATTTTTTCTTCAGAGCCTGCCAGCCTCTTCCCCAGCTGGGAGGTGAGCTGACAAGTTACAAGTTGTAATGTTGTAAATTAAATTACATCTGTATGTAGTTTAGTTTCATAGAATCATAGCATTGTAGAACCAGAAGGGACCTGTAAGATCATCAAGTCCAGGCCCCTGCCTTGGACAGGAAGATATTGGGCTCAGACAAGATCAACAAAGTGCCTGTTCAGCCTCCTCTTGAACACCTCCAAGGATGGTGACTATACCACCTTTGCTGGGAGTGTATTCAAGACTATGCAGACTGTTACACAAAAGAAATTCTTCCTTATATTTAGCCTAAATTTATCCTCTATAAGCTTATGCCCATTGGTCTTTGTCCTTACTTGAGGTGCCTTTCTTCAGAGTTGCTCACCTAAATCTTACTGTTCACCCCAATGTACTTGTAGGTGGCTAGCAAGTCACCACTCAGCCTTCTCTTACTCAGACTCAACAGGCTCAGTTCCCAGAGTCTCTCCTCATAGGGCCTATCCTCCATGCCCTTGACCATGCAGGTGGCCCTTCTTTGTACCATCTCAAGCTTATCCATGTCCTTCTTGAAGTGCAATGTCCAGAACTGGACACAGTACTCCACCCAAGGCCTCACCAGTGCTGAATAGAGAGGGAGGAGCACTACCCTGGATCTACTGGCTACACATCAGCTGATGCATGCCAGAGTCCTATTTGCTTTCCTGGTGACCTCATCACAACAATGCAACTATCTAAAACCCCCACAACTGGCGTACATGTAATGTGTGATGCCATTATGCCACACAAATGGTATTTTCATCATGTATACATTATGATGACTGTCATGTGTAAAAGTATCCTAGGGTTGCATTCTATGCCCCCTAAAATGGTGGCATAGAATGCAACCCATTAAAATGGTAAGTTTTTAATTGAAATGGTGGGTTTTATTTTTCTATCACTGTACTTATATTATATGTTATTGTCCTGGAGGCCTCAGGTGCCTACTGAAGGCAGAAGCATTGAGGGGCCCAATCCTTGGTTTGTTTGTTTTTTGGTGGAGCCTGCCCACCTCTCCTGTGGCTGGAGGTGTTGGGGGGTGAGGGCATCAATATGTGTCATTTATCAGCCATCTAACCCTCTGGCCATGGGAGAGATGTGCAGTCTCCAAAGAAAAAAAGGATCAGACCCCTCGCTGCTTCAGCAGGCTCCTGCCACTGGCAGAATGCCTGGGGCCACCCAGGAATGGACTGGCTTGCCTTGGTGCAGACCAGGGAGGTGGCAGGAAGGTGACTGCGTGCACAGCTGGAGAAGGTGACAGGGATGGTGCTTGGGATATGGGGCCACCCCAGTGGGCTGTTAGCTTCCCCAAGCCCACCCAGGCTTCTGGTGCCCCATGCACCATCGTTTCCACCTTCTCCAGCCACCAGCACACCCAGCTACCCTTCTTCTACCTCCTGCACTGCTCCAGGGGCAAGCCAATGCATTCCAAGGCAGCTCCAGGTGTCCTGCTGGCTCTAGGAGCCTGCTGAAGGCAGAAGCGGCAAAGGGCCCAATACTGTTTTTCTGCAGAGTCTGTCTGCCTCTCCCACAGCTGGGGATGACTAATTTAGCTGTGCTATATGTGGTTTAATGTGCAATGCATGTGTTTTGTGGCACCACAACTGGGTTTGTGATGGCACAAACTGCATGTGCCTACACATCTGGATCTGGCCTTTGAGAGCAAGAAGTCTCCTTGCTTTTTCCTGGGCTATGAGATAGCATATATCTCATAGTACAGTAATAAGGCATTATAGATAAGTCAGTACAGAGTACAGTAATAAGTCATATAAAGTAGAACTTAGAGTGGACACTACTTTACATGTGCCAGCTCGAAGGGATTTATAGATTCATAGATTGTAGAGTCGGAAGGGACCACAATGGATCATCATGTCCGACACCCTGCCCCTGGCAGGAAAGAGAACCGAGGTCAGATAACCCCAGCCAGGTGACTATCTAGCCTTCTCTTGAAGACGTCCAAGCCAGGTGATAGCACCACCTCTCTTGGAAGCCCTGACCTCTCTGGGCTATGGTGCACCAGCTCTTTAAATTGGAGGGTGCCATTCCTAATTTTCTCTAAAGAACAAAGGAGATATGATGCTGACTGCATGAGAGTAAGGCCAGTCAAGACTTTCTGCCTTTCTCCCCCATTCCCTATTGCACTTGTATACCACAGGTCTGGGTTGTACTTATCTATTAATAAAACCTGCATCTTTCCCTAGTGTAATTTGCTTTTGTTGAAAATAATTGAACAAAAATAAAAGGAAATTGCTAGATGTATGTAATGAAGTAATTTATTATAATTGATTGTGTGGTACATCTTATTATACATTTTAACAATCTTGGTAATTACAAGAACAAAGCTAAGTCATCCCTAGCCAGGCAGAAGCACATATAATATGAACCATAAAAATAGTTACAATTGTAGCAGCTGGTAGTCTCCAATTTTCTAAATACACATTGGAAATTATATTAGCCAAGATAAGAGAATGGCAAATCTCTTTTGTTTTTAAAATGGCAGAAACATAATCAGATTTATGAGACCAAATGGTTTCAGTAGAAGAAACATCGTGTAATACGTGAGGAGAGAGAGGAAAAAACAGTTTTATTAACTGTACCTCATAACTCAGTAAGCAGCAGAAAAGCCACAGGGACTGTATTCTTTGCTGTGAATCTGATTATTATTATTTTTATTAACACTTCCATTTGAATTTAGATCTCTAGGGTCATGTACCTACACTTGGGAGATCTAAAATGATGCTAAGGTCTAACCAAGTCTCATAACAGCTAGGTCTGCTTTCACTAACACTGGCAAGAGGAGTTCTATATCTCGTTTGAATGTAAAAATGAGATATTAATTGTATACCAAACATCTTTCTTCCATTGCTTTTCTGGATATCCAAACTGTTCTTTTCCTTACCTGTTGGGTTTTTTTGTAATCCTTTTTTCGTTACTCTCTATATGTCAGAGAAGAAAAGAAATAATTGCTATACAAAAAGTGCAAAAGTTGTATCTCACAAGGGAAAACACACTTTTGATGTATAGTGCTGAATTTCAGAACCTCGCTAGAACTTGCAAGGCTAATAAATCTTTATGTCACTAGAAAGTCAGTCTGGAAATAATACTGACACTAAATATGTTTAATGTGTAGCCTATGTTTAGCATAGGCTAAATGGCCCTAAGTGATGATTATGCCAAGCCAAATATGACATAGATTATTAAGGATTGTCTGGTATTCAGAGTGCTCCCTTTGATGTAAACATGCAACGTAGCTTGTTACAATATATAAGGCCAAACACATGCAGCCTCATTTTGTTAAGTATAATTTGTGCCCTCAGTACTTGAACCTTCATTTTTGCTCCTAGCTACTGAACTGAGAGTTTAAATCATGATGCTAAATTCTGTCTCTCCAATCAAATCATTTCATTCAGTACTGCCAATTTACTTTTCTTGTACTTTGTTACTTGGCCTTCCCATGACTTTGAATCCATTAGCACTGATGATGACTTGTCTGCTCTAAGCCTTCTCCTTTGTACACCTTTTCTTCCTTTCCTCCATTGAGATGGTTGTTGGTACTGTAACAGGGGGCCATCTCACAACTGGTCCATTCGTTGGCCTGACCACCTGTCTAGGGCAGTCCACCCACCTGCCTTGCCACACCATTGATGCAACTCTAAAATAGTTGTTTCTAAGGCAGGAGGCTGTCCACTTACTGTCTGATGCCAAGGGCATAATACACGGCTCCATACTGCCCCTACACTGTGTCCTATGCCTTGCAGATGGCATCACTATGTGGCTCCAGCCCCACAATGGACTTCACTCTATGGCTGCCTGACGTTCAGGATTCATCCTCCTCAGGTGGTCTGCTACGCCCTCATTCAGGGCCACACTCCCTAAGCCCTTTTCCCTTGTGACTGTGGCCCCCTCTGGGAGCTTTGGCCTCATAGGCCCTAGACTCACCTCTAGACCAGTCGGAAATCGAAACCCTTGGCTCTGGCTGTCTCTTGCAGTGGGTGTTCTTGTCCTTTCACCCATCTGGTCCTGGACCCAGCATGGGCCAACCAAGGTTATTGATCTGCTTGCCCTCACACTCCCATGCAGGTCTGCCTTCTTGGGTTCCTCCAAACACAGCTCACTTTCTACTTAAGCCAGCCTATGCACCGTCCTTCAGGACCCCCCATACAGACCCTACTCTACATGACCCACGCACAACCCTTCAGCCCCCCTCCCATATGGAATCTACTCTACATAGCCTGCTCAGTCTCACATGCCCCCTCACTGGGCCCACTGCACCGCCCCTCACTGAGACTACTAAGCCTTATGGCCCTTGGGCCTTAGGCATGCCTGAACTCCTTGCCTGACCCCTCTATGGGTTAACCCATCAGGTCTTGGGTGCTGAGGCTATATGGCACCCCATACTCGCCTTTCACTAGGGAGGCACTGGTGTGGAATTTCCTGGGGACCATCCCACCACAGCCAGCTCCACCAACCCTAGCAGGGTGTAGTTTTAGGTCATTCCCCAGGATCAGGATCTTTCTTCATCCCCAAAGTTCCTACCCTTGACCACCAGGTATTCTAGGAGCAGCAGATCTCTAGCTAGGCAATGTTATCTCTCTGGCTCCCTGAAGCAACTGCCAGCTCAGCTCTGAGGGCCTATGTTTATACTAAGGCTGTCCAGCCCCATCCTCCAATCCAGGAGCCCTCTTGCAGTCATGTGACCACCTTGTTAGGCTGCATTGCATCTGCTGGCTGCTCCAGCCTGCTCAAGCCTCTTAAAGTGGTAGGCACCAAAGGTGCCCTGCCACAGTACTTTCTACTCCACTTCCTTTTTTCACTTTCCTGCCTCTGTTCCATCCTACTAACCTCCAGCCCTAGCTTATCACCAAAATCCTCTTGCTTTGTTCTTGGTCTCACATAGAGGAGCATATCTAGTATAACCCAGCTGATTTTATCCTGTAAACATATTCCCTCTTTCAGTTTTGTCAAGGGACAGAAGCTTCTGTCAAATTCTAGCTAAACTACTGTACTTTTCCAAGTCAGTTGAACTAGGAGTATGAAATTCATCTAAGGTGGAAGAGTCTGGAGCTCAGTCCCAGCTACCTTTTCACTACCTTTACTAACACCCTAGGCTTTCCCATTCTCCTATCTCTCCTTGTCTCTCTTCTTGGGATCTCACAATGCCTTCCAAGAAAAAATTGGCAAAACATTATATGACCTTCCATGTTCATTCTTATCCCCTCTGCCTCTGTCAAACTGTTTGTTCACATAATAGAAACATAAATTAGTTTCTCCCATATTTAAAAAAATACACACTTTATCTCCGTTGCCTCTCTTGCTACACCCAATCTTTTTTCCCCCATTCCACCTTTAACATGTCACAAGTTTCTTGCTGCCAAATCAGTCCTAGGCTGTTTCAATCAAGCTTCTGCTCCTTGCACTCCACTGAAATTTCTCTTCTTAGCCAAAGCTCAGAACCAGCACTCTGCTTTCACTTTCCTTTACCTGTTAGCTACTTCCACCATACTTGACCACACTCTTTTTCTTGTACTGTCTTGGCTTCCATGACTCTTTCCTATCTTTATAGTCCTCTTACCTCACTAAGCATTGCCTCAAGTTATCCTTAAAAAGACACCCTTGCCTCTCCCCTTAGTTTTCTGGAGTTTCTGGACTCTGTCCTTGCTTGCCTTTTCTTTCTTTACATCTCATCTCTGGGTAATCTCATCTGTAAATACAATTACAATGTCTAGGCTAATAAATCACAGATCTTCTTCTATAACATTCTACCCTAGACTTCTCCTCTTCTATCTCAAGTAAAGTCTTTCTTACCTTCTCTTTGATGCAGCAGCAGCAGCAACTGTGGGACTTGCAGCAGGTCAGTGGGGAGAACACTGTCACTGCTGCAAGCCTTGTGAGGTATGGGGCGGTGATGTTGGGACTTCGGGTTCACCAGTACCTCCTTGTGGGCCACCCCTAACCCCTCGTCTTACCTGCCACAAATTTGATGAAATATATATATATTTTTTTTTAGAAGGAGGGTGTTCAGTGTAGATCTAAATACAGTAGGGGCATCCCCAAGGAGTACTCACGAACATGAGGTCCGATGATCCACGAGGCTCCGCCACACCTACACCTCGTCCACACGCCAACCATTCACTTGTTGGTTCATTAGTTGAGAGATCTTGGTCCGGTGGTATCAGAATCCTTTGTGATTGGAGTTGTTCGGATCAGTTGGATTAGTCGAAAAAATAATACTTTATATTCCAAAATTTTCTTCTTTTTTTTTTTTAGAAAAAATACTCTCCTGTCCCAGAGAGACTTTCTGGGGCAGTAGCAAACCTAGCCAGAGATCCTGGTGCTACACTAAGTTCCCCCAGCCCCTGTGCTGGGAGCGTTTCTCCAGCAAACAGGGAAGATCCTTCAGGAGCTGCAGCACCAGCTTGCTGTAGCCTTCTTCTCTGCCCTCACTCACCCTCTATACCTTGCTCCTCTTCTCCCTCACCCTGGTCGCAATGCCTGCCGGGGCTTTTAAACTTTCCTGTGGCAGGCAGCATGGCTGCCGTGATTGGCTCCACTCTCCTGCTTGTTAACACTAGCCGCTTAAATGAGCGGTAGGGAAGTGGCTCGCGCAGTCGTAATGGCATCTGCTGCAGCTGCTGCTGCTGTTTTTCTTCTCCACGCCCTATCTCCTCAGGTAAGTGCTCTTTCTTTTCTTTTACTGACCCCGTGGGCCCTTCCTGTGTCCCTAATGGTGGCGCACAGGATTACCGTCACAGACCTCCCCCTTCAATTGGTCTGTGACCAATTACCGTCACAGACCTCCCCCTTCAAGTTGCCTTGTGGCGCTTGCATTATTTGCCCTCCCTTCTGAGTGCTGTTATCCTCCTGTCCATGATGATGATGATGCTCTGTTTTCTTTGAGTAATCTGGTCCTTCCCATCTAGACAGAAAATCGGCTACAAAATTATCTTACCTGGGCGGTGTATTACTGTAAATTTAAATGGCTGTAACGCCAGTGCCCAGCACATAATTCTAGCGTTAGTGCTTTGCTTTTGCGTTAGCCACTGCAACAGTGTATGATCCGTTACCACCATGAATTCCCTAACAAGGAGATAATACTGAAAATATTCTATGGCCCAACATATCGCCAGGCATTCTCTTTCTATGGTAGCATACTTGGTTTCTGCTCTACTAAGTTTGCGACTTACAAAGGCGATTGGGCGCTCCCCTTCTTCTCCTTCTTGCAGCAGTACTGCCCCCAATGCTCTTCCTGATGAATCAGTCTGCAAAACAAAAGGGGCATTAAAGTTCAGTGTATGCATCATCACCTCTTGCCGCATTGCCGCCTTCAATCCATTGAAACTATCACTCATGGCATGTGTCCATCTCAATCTTGCTGAGGAGGTTCCCACTAGTGCGTCTGTTAGGGGTGCTGCCACTGTTGCAAAGTGTCATCGGTAAATAATTAACGATTATAATTAATTATAATCTATATTAATGATTTATTAATTATAATTAACGATTTATAATTAATAAATCATTAGTATTAATTAACAAGCCCTAAGAATGAACGCAACTGCCTCCGGGTCCAGGGTTCCGGAAATTGGCTGATGGCCTTAACCTTGTCGGTCAGGGGACGTATGGTTCCATGTCCTACCTGGAATCCTAGGTAGGCCGTCTCTTTTTCTGCCAATTTGCACTTCTTTGGATTAGCGGTTAGGCCGGCCCTTCGCAGTTCTCCCAAGACAGCCCGCAATGCTCTAAGATGTTGCTCCCAACTAGACGTAAAGATGATAATGTCGTCGATATACGCAGTCGCATAGGTCGCATGAGGAGCCAACAGCCTCTCCATTAATCTTTGGAATGTGGCTGCTGCACCACTGAGGCCAAAGGGCATCCTTACAAATTTGAAGACGCCCCACAGGGTTCCAAAAGCTGTCTTGCTACAATCGCTAGGTCACAAAGGTATCTGCCAGTACTCTTTAGCCAAGTCCAGGGTGGAGATATACCTAGCTTCTCCTATTTTCTCAATGAGATGGCCCACATAGGGCATAGGGAAGGCATCAAATGTAGTCAAGGCATTCAACTTTCTAAAATCTATACACAGCCTTAATGAACCATCTGGTTTGGCTACTGGCACAATGGGACTCCTCCAAGGGCTTCTGGACGGTCTTATGATCCCTTGTTCCTTCATTATTTCCTGATGTACTTCCTGCTCCCACTGCTGAGGTATGGGTCTCGGGTCTCCACCTTTCCCTTACCAGTGCTCCTGGGGTAGTCCTTATCTTGTGTTGGACCCCTGTGACCCTCCCTGGGTTTTCTTGGAACACCTTACGGAATTCCCCAATAGCACAAACAATTCCCACCTCTGGGAATTGTTCACCTCTTCACTCACATGAACCTTGGTTCCGGCTTGAGTTTTTTCCAGTCCCGGACAAAGTGGTCCTAGATCATCTTCTTCATTTCTTGCTGCTCACGCCGGTGCCCTGGTTTGTATACCTCATAATCAACTGGTCCTACCCGTCTAACCACCATAAAGAGACCTTGCCACATCGCCAGCTGTTTACTGGAAGTAGTAGGTATTGAGACCAGGACCTGCTCTCCCGGTTGAAATGTACGATTTTTTGTTCTTTTATTATAATGGCTCTCCTGTCATTCCTGGGCATCCCTCATATTATGTTCAGTGATCTTCTGGGCCTTTTGTATACGTGTCTGCAGTTCCTGACAATACCTTTCTGCCATAACCCCCAGGCCCATTGGCCTTTCCCATTCTTCTCTGACTACCTACAATAGGCCCCTAGGGGTGTGTCCGTACACTAGCTGAAATGGTGAATAACGGGTCGATTCCTGTGGGTCATCCTGTAGAGCAAATAAAAGGGGTGTTAAAGTATCCCACTGCCGGGGGTCTTCCTGCGCACATCGCCTAAGTGCTCATTTGATGGTGTCATTTAGTCTTTCTACTAGGCCATTGGTCTGAGGATGGTATCCTGACGTCCAGAGCTGGGTGATCCCCAGAGTTTTACATAAGGCCTTCATTACCCCTGACATGAAATTGGTTCCCTGATCGGTAAGAATTTCTATCGGGATGCCCACCCATGCTATCCACTTAAGGAGTTCCTCTGCCACCTTAGGTTCTGTAACAGACCGTAGGGGGACCACCTCTGGAAATCATGTGGCATAATCCACCATGACTAGGATATACTGGTATCCATTGTGTGACTTTGGTAGGGGGCCTATCTCTAAGGCCACTCTGGAGAAAGGTATCTCAATTATGGGCATGGGCCTCAAGGGTGCCCTAGGCGGGCCCCACTCCTGAGCTCTCTGACATTCTGGGCATGTGGCTGACCACCGCTCGACATCTTCCCGAATGTGGGGCCAAAAAAATTCTTGGGTCAGTCTTGACCAGATTTTAGTTCATCCTAGGTGACCACCCAGCGGGGAGGCATGGGCTAACCTCCAGACTGAGTGTCGTAGGGGTGCAGGTACTACTAACTGCCTTCCATTCACTTCGCCTCCCTCTTCCCGCTGTACCCGGTATAAAAGCCCATTTATTACCTCAAAGGTGTCCCGACTCCTAGACATTCCTTCTCCAGGATCCTCGATTCCCAGGTGTTGTAGATCGGGGTCCTCTTTCTGCTCCTGCCGGAATTGGACCGCACTCATTAGTGACTCGATGTTGATACCGGGTCCTTCTTCCCGTTGTTGAGGCTCAGCATTCTCGGCCGCCCAGCCCTCCACTTGAATTCGCCTCCTCTCTTCTTTTGTGGCTCGCACTCATGCTAATACTTTATAAAAGGGCTTCCATTCTCGCCCTAAGATCATTTCACAGGCCAGAGTAGGGGCCAATCTGACCCGCAGCTCCTCCCAGAATTCCATCACTTTAATAGGTATATAACAGCACTGAAACTGCATTTCTCCACCTAGCATGCACGTCAAAATGCCTGCATCTCTTCTGCCTTGCTGGGGAGCTAAGTCAGCCCTAAGCAAGGAGAGGGAACACCCTGTATCCAGCATGGCCCTTATGGTCCTACCACCTATCCAGGCCGTGACCATGGGTCAATCCCGGTCTTCTTCTGTGCAGGTGAACCCCATACTACAGTCCATGGGCTCACCTGCCTCAGAACCTTGTCGTTTTTCTTTCAGGGCCTGATACCCTACTGAGCCGCGGCCTAATTCACTTAGCCCCTTCCCACAGTCTCGCGAGATGTGCCCTGTTTGCCCAAATTTGTAGCAGACCACTCATCTCGGCCCCTCCTTCCTTGGTATTGCCTGTCTTTCTTTCTCATTTCTTGAGCTCTCCCTGAGGCCCTGGAAACTTTGTCCCCCTTCTCTTACTTTCTCTGAATTGCAAAAGGCTTCTGCCAGCCACAAGGCTTCTTCAGTAGCCTGAGGTTGATGCCTTTGTACCCAGCACTGGGTATCAACTTCTAAATCCCATAGGAACTGCTTCAGCAGGATCTGATCTATTACCCCCGCTCGATCAAATTTTCCCACCGGTAACCATTTTTGTAGGTGATCCCGGAGGGTTTGTAGTAAAATGTGGGGACGTAGTCCTTTTCCGGACTTCTGGGCCCTGAAAGCCTGTCGGTAACTCTCTGATGAAACTTCCAGACAGTACAAAATGGCTGCCTTAAGTGTTTCATAATCCTGGCCCTCTTCATGGGATAGGCCCTGTAGGCTGCCTGGGCTTCATCAATTACCTGAGCTCCTAACTGGAACCCCCATTGACTATGGTCTAGCCCGATCTGTATGGCAATTCACTCAAAAGCCTCAATATAGGCCTCGGGATCATCATCCTTGGTTATACGGGGCATCCTGAACCCTGCCGCATTGCGTTGCATCCATTCCTGCTGGTTCGCTCCTTGCAGTTGTTGGGCGACCAGTACCTGTCCTACGGCCTGTAACGCTTGGGTAAATGCTTCCAGGGTGTTTGCCCCTGCAGACTGCATCTTGTTTGTTTGTTTTTTCCCCTTTCCCGGGCTGGGACACTGTCCCATGGGTATCGCTTCTAATGTCAACACCAACTGTTCCCGGCCAATGCGCCACTGTGACGTTGGGACTTTGGGTTCACCAGTACCACCTTGTGGGCCACCCCTAGCCCCTCATCTCACCTGCCACAACTTTGATGAAATATATTTTTTTTTTTAGAAGGAGGGTGTTCAGTGTAGATCTAAATACAGTAGGGGCATCCCCAAGGGGTACTCATGAACATGAGGTCCGATGTTCCACAAGGCTCTGCCACACCTACACCTCGTCCACAAGCCAACCATTCACTTGTTGGTTCATTAGTTGAGAGATCTTGGTCCAGTGGTATCAGGATCCTTCGTGATTGGAGTTGTTCGAATCAGTTGGATTAGTCGAAAAAATAATACTTTATATTCCAAAATTTTCTTCTTTTTTTTTAGAAAAAATACTCTGCTGTCCCAGAGAGACTTTCTGGGGCAGAGTATTGCTCTGGCTGGCTTGCAGTAGCAAACCTAGCCAGAGATACTGGTGCTACATTAAGTTTCCCCAGCCCCTGTGCTGGGAGCGTTTCTCCAACAAACAGGGAAGATCCTTCAGGAGCTGCAGCACCAGCTTGCTGTAGCCTTCTTCTCTGCCCTCGCTCACTCTCTACATCTCTTCTCCCTCACCCTGGTCGCAATGCCTGCCGGGGCTTTTAAACTTTCCCGTGGCAGCCGGCATGGCTGCCGCGATTGGCTCCGCTCTCCTGCTTGTTAACACTAGCTGCTTAAATGAGCGGCAGGGAAGCAGCTCGTGCAGCCATAATGGCATCTGCTGCTGCTGTTTTTTTTCTCCGTGCCCTATCTTCTCAGGTAAGTGCTCTTTCTTTTCTTTTACTGACCCCGTGGGCCCTTCCTGTGTCCCTAATGGTGGTATGCCGCCGTCACAGGGGCTATCAGTGGGGGCAGCATGGATAACATGGCCTAGTTACAATGAACCAGTTAGAATGAGCCTGGTTAGAACGAGCCAGTTATAACACTTTTTTTTGTGGAATAACTTCATATCTTATTGCTTGTTTTATCACACCATTAATTACGTAAACGTGTAGCTGGGTCACTACTTAAGGCATGATTATTCCCTTCTATTTGGCACTGGTGAAGCCACATATGGAGTACTTTTTCCAGTTTTGGGCCCTCCATTACAGAAAGAATGAAAATAAATTGAATTAAGTCCTGTGAAAGGCAATAAAAATGGTTAGGGGGATGAGGCACATGACTTATGAGGAGAGCCTGAGGGAACTAAGCTTATTTAGTCTGGAGGAGACATGACTGAGGGGGGATTTAACAGCACCCTTCAACTACCTAAAGGGTGGTTGAAAAGAGGATGAAGCTAGACTGTTCTCAGTGCTGACAGATGACAGAACAAGTTGCAGCAAGGGAAGTTTAAGTTAGATATCAGGAAAAACCTCTCTCAATAGGAAGGTGGTACAGCACTGGAGCAACTTACTCAGAGAGTTTGTAGAATCTCCATCCTTGCAGGATTTTAAGACTCAGCTAGACAAAGCCTTGGCTGGAATGATCTAGTTAGGGATGGTCCTGTTTTTAGCAGAGGGTTATATTAGATGATCCCCCCACCCCAAGGTCCCTCCAACCCTAATTTCTATGATTCTATGCCTAGTTAGCACATTAGGCTCAATATAACCAAAACAGCTGTCTTTCCCCACAAATTCTTCCTATTTACTCCTTTCCGTTACAGAAGACAATATCAGCAACATGACAGTTATAAAAGCCCATAAAGCCAGCTCTCTTCTTCAATTTTAAACATCCTCCATACCCTCAACTGTAGGCTACGTCTAAGTTTTACAGTTTCTTTGTTTATATAATAGAAAGAGACAACTTTTCCAAACCACATTTACAGTTAAAAGTCTCATCCAGGTTTTCATCTCAAGCTTAGATTTCTGCAACAACCTTTTCTCTGACTCTACAAAAGTGATCCTAACCCATTCATATCCATCCAGACTATTGCTGCAATGATCATCTGCCTAGTTCACCACTATGACCATTTTGTTCTTTTCTTTGCATCTAACCAGGTCACTTTTCTCCATGACAAAAATTGCTTGAATTCATTTTCAAATCTCTTCACAGCCAGTCCCCATCTTACTAGACATCTTTTATTGAGAGGTTTGACTGTGAAAGGGTGAGAGAAGCCTCTTATGAGATCCCAGAGAGAACAGGAGGAGACTCACCTGCATCACCAAAGCCAGCTGTAAGGACGAGTGTACAGCAGCTGCAGGAGCCCCATTTTACCAGTTACTGCTCCTTCTGGGTTGGTCCTCCTCTCAACTGCATTGGTACTTCCAGCCCACTGACTTCACCAGAAAGAGAAGAAGATGAGCAGAAAAGGCAGTGCACTGAGTCGGGTGTTGGGACTCTAGAACCAGTGCCCCAGGAGATGAGGAATGAGCTGATCCTCAGCCTGGGAGCTTGGAGGAGCTTAGTTAACCAAAGACACCACAACCGAATTTGCTATGCCCAGAAGCTGTAGGAAAGATGTGGCACAAAGCCACAGTGGTAGGAAAAGAAGATGAGCAAAAGAAGCAGCAGGACACGAAAAGCAAGATTTGTTTTCCATTTCAGTTTACTTTTGTTTTTACTTTAAGAACTCTGTTGGGTGGGTAGTCCCTGAATGGAAGGGAACACTGTCTAAGAAGTATAGATCCACTGTTTAAGGACTGAATCAAATAAAACATGGACTGGGAAGAGGGCCTGCCTCATTTTTGGGGGGTCCTCTTCACAGATGATCTGTCAGGAGAGCCAGGGACTGAGTCATTGAAGATCCGGGGCCAACATAAAGCACACAAGTTTCTTGATGGAACTTGCTAAAAGGTTTCCCTTGGTCTTTTTTTTTTCCTATACCTAACTGGGCCCAGCCTTGTGTGAATAGCCCTACAATCCTGAGGGAAGAATTAATTTGTTGGCAGAGGTTGCCATCTCCAGCCATGCAGGTCCTTATAGCCAGGAGACTTGCCTGAGCTTCAGCTCCACTGGTTTGCTTTTGTTCTTCATTTTTTTATTTCCATTTACCAATCCCTGACCAACCAATGTTGGTGCCAGGTTAGATAGATAAATCCATGGATCAGGAAGATGTGGATCAGAAGTATGCTGGCAGATGCCCGTGGGAGTTAATGAATGCCTTACCAACTGGATGGAGTATGGATGGGGTGTAAGGGAAGGTAGAAGGCTCAAGGAAGAACTAGATCGCATGTATCCAACTTGACCATCCAGCAAAGTGACTACCTCCTGACCAATAAATATTCAACACCAGGACATGGCAGGAGAGAATCAGGTCACCTTTGCTGAGTGGCTGAATTAGGTGAGTTTTACTTCCTCACAGCACAGTCTCGCCAAGCACAGGGCCACTAGGTCCCTTGGCCCTATCCTGTGCTAAGATGACATTGACATATGAACCACCACCATCACCAACTTATTAAATTTTCTCCCATGCTGCCCTTCTACAAAGCTACTCTGCAATCCTTTTAAATGCCTCTTTAAATTTCCCTTTTGCTTTCATGCCTACTAAAACTTGACAAGGGGAGGCTTTTGCTGTGTGGAGACAACTGCCAGTCATACTAAATGGTATTGCTTCATTATTTCCTTGTGCTGTCCTCCTTACCTTCAGACTCTTGTCTTACATTTAAATTACATTCAGATGTTACATTTAGATTGACTTAACTGGGGTTGGACCAATCTAAATGCCCATCTATGCAGATGTTCTGGGGATTTAAAATCAGGCCAAAAATGACAGGCCCAATCTAAGTTAATTTAACTAAGTAGGTGAACTAGCATAGATCAGGAATGAGTTAATCTAATCCAGTGAATGTCTGCATGGGTTTGGAGCACAGTACCATGGGTGGTAAAGCCTAATTGCTCAGGCTATGATCTTCTTACTTCCTGACCAGGGTATTTTTAATCCCTCAACTCCTATAACCTAGGATGAATAACCTGCCCCCTCAGACCCTCCAACCACCCCCCATGGACTCACCATCCTCCACCTGACCCGATCCACCTCTTCCCTACACCCTATTACTTATACCAGGTTCTCTGTGTTCCCATCACCAGTGAACACCTGTACATTTTGCTTCTGGTTTACAATCATGCAGCTTAAAGTAATCTACATGATCACAGATTGAATGTGGCAAAGATGTGTATGCCCCCTTAGATCAGCAGCAATTTGGAGTAGGGTTGAGCTTTTTGTTCTGTCTTTGTACAGCTCCTACCACAGTGATTCCTTGGTCCATAGCTGGGACTTGTATATACTATGGTAATACAACATAATAATAAAGAATTGCAGTTGCATAAGACCAGTCTCTTCAGTAGAGAAGGAAAAGAAAAAAAGATTACCAAATATATAAGCCACAAAATACAAAAAGCCTAAGGTTTTGCCAATTGTGATTTCTATAATTCCCTAAGGATTCTGTCCCAGAAGACAACTTCAATGACCCAGATATTTACATTTACATCTTGAGTTGCTAAACCAATGTCCTTTAAAGGTATTCCCTATATTCCACCTGTACCTTGATATATGAGGATTTGGCTGACTGTGAGCTCAAGATAAGTGATTGCCAATTCATGACAATAAGTGACACTGGTACAATGGAAATGATTTCCAAGACTTTTGATTTATAGCTCAGTTTTTCAAAAAGGCTTGAAGATTTATATGGGTAACAAAATTAGAAAGATAACTGTTATTGCTGATTAAAAACTTGGGAAGAAATGGAACATCAAGCTTCAGAGCAGCAGTCAATCTCT
Organism: Caiman crocodilus; assembly: GCA_030014935.1. Lineage (NCBI taxonomy): Eukaryota > Metazoa > Chordata > Crocodylia > Alligatoridae > Caiman > Caiman crocodilus. The sequence goes on from JAGPOW010003648.1 coordinate 67,073,186, forward strand.
ATTTGATTTTAAATCAAAAGTCTTGGAAATCATTTCCATTGTACCAGTAAGACCAGTAGGTCTTATCACTTTTTAGGTCATAAATTATCCCATAACTCTAGGGTTCTTACATCTTTCTCTGAAGCCCTGTTGGATACTGGATAATAGACTTGACCATGAGTCTGATTCTTCTGTTTTTACATTTATGCAAAAAAGGGAAGAATAAGTTTTGCCGGAGGCCAGGATCCATCAGGCTTCACTCTCTACATCTTTTTTATGAATATTGATTAATGTCATTGACTAATACTTCTATATTACTCATTTCATAAAATATTTGTTTGAATGACAATTATAATTTTTTAAAAATTATAAGTTGAAGCTGCATCACATTCTTTATCTGCATCCACTAGGCTGCATCACATTCTTTAAATGTATCTGTTTAGGAAAATGTAGATTGCATTATTTGATGTTTGAATCCAGAAGTGCCATTATGAAGCATAAAATATAACAGCAGAGCAACTGTGTCATTGCATATTATTCATGGCATTTATATGGGTTAATAGATTAATTAGTTCTAACAGTAATTCTACCACGTCAGTTAATGTGATGACTCATCTGAGGAGCCTGTTGGGGATTTTATATGATGTTTCTACCATTTTTGTTTCAATATGTTACATCCTTATGTTTTGCCCAGACAAAAAACCTTTTGACTTTATATGGTACATAACCTTATTTACTCAAAGCCTCAGAAGGCTTGTGGTATATTACTATTTACATTGATCTCTTGTCCTGGTGAGATTTTTGATATTATTATTCTTGGTGATTTCTAGCAAAATCATTACAGGCCTACTTAGCATACCATTCTGATGTACAACATGTAAAAATTAGTTCAATTTACTTTATGCTTCCTGGAACATGCTTAGTAAATTTTCTATGCTGCAAGAGGCTTCCTGCTGGATAATTACAGATAGTCAGTAGGATTACAGTTTTGATTAAGATATAAGATTTTCATCTACCACTTGTAAAATACATTTTTTGAATCAGTGTATTTACATTTAACTTTGCAAGAAAAATCTGCTGAAAGATTATTTCAGCAGATTGGGAGGCCAGGACGTCCTTGGTTAAGAGGCAAGGACATCCTTCGTGTACTGATGTTTCCTTAGGCAGATCTCCCAAATAAGTTATTCTAAGTATGTGCAATTTATAACCTATTTACATGAAAGAGCAGCTGGGTGGGTGCAAAAAAGAAGAGAGAGAGAGGTCAAAGATTAGAAAGGCACAATGTGATAATGTACACAAACTCCGAGTGGGTTAAACCAAAAATGCTTTGATTGTGCCACTAGTCCTCAGGGCTAGGGAAAGATATTCAAAAAGCCTGTGCCTGAATTGATTCAATCTTTGCAAATTAGTCTAATCTACCTAGGTTGAACTGATTTGCAAGTGCACAGACATTCCCTTTGGACTGAAGAAGTGCAGGCACATACTTGTAGTGGCTCAGGCTAGAAGCCGGGGGGGGGTTAGAGCAGGCCTCTCTTCCCTTCCATAGTGCTGAGCTGAGGGGATGTAACCAGGCCCTGGCAGGATGCTCTGATTAGGAGGGGTGTAAAACCCCACCTTACCTGTACCATCTCAGGCTTTTCCCCACTCAAACGGTGGGAGTGTTATCAGCCCCCAGCTAGCACTCTGAGGCAAAAGGTGTGTGCAGTGAAGGAATGGAAGGACATTAACAGCTGACCTGTTGATTAGCTCCAAAAAGCCTTAAGTGGACACTGCTCTGTCTGCCCTTGTCCTATCCCAGTGAAATTGGAGACCATTGGTGACGTGTAGTCACTGCTGCCTCCCTCCCCTCTCCCCCTCAGTGTTAGGAGGCACCAGTCGCCCATGTTGGAAACACACACACACACACACACACACACACAAAGACACCTCTCAGAATTAGCTAGCCTACCACATGCCTTGTGCCCATGGGGCTGGGATTCATACTGTGGGAAATGGGAAGGAGGAAGTGGGGGGGGATCCCTGCTTGAGCAGCAAGCAGCAAAGAGGGGGAGTAGGTGGAAGCCAAGCAGACCCTGCTGTGCCTTCACAGGAGCTCTGGCTAGGGAGCAGGGCGGCAAGGCCAACACTGCTCTCTGGAGCAGAGAGCACAGCCCAGTCCACCCCAGGGCTGCAAACCATCTGGGATTCTGCGGGACTCTTGTTTAACTTAAACCAGTAAGAGGTCTAGGACAGACATTGTATAAACTGGTTTGGCACAAATCAGTTAAGTCTGATAGATACTACACATTCACTTTATCTTAAACCAGCTTCAGTCATTTTGAAACTACTTTATGTGCACAGAACTTATGTTCTGTTACAGGTTTAGATGAGTTTCTGATTACTTACACTGGTTTATGTGCAATGTCTGTCCCTAGCCTAAAGGCTATACAGTGGTACCTTGGTACTTGTCGTTAATTGGTTCCGGGAGGCGCGACGACTACCAAAAACGACGAGTACTAAACAAACCCTTTGTTTCCGCTGGAAAGGGTAGTGAGTCACGAGGCAAGCGACACCGACAAGTTCTAGCTTCCGCGTCAAGTACCAAGCAAACGATGAGTACCGGGACAAAATTTTCGCATCAAAATGCGTCGAGTACCAAATTCGATGAGTTTCAAGGCAGTCAAGTACTGAGGTACCACTGTATCTATTAATGGGGAATCTAGTTTTTGGTTCCCTTTTAAGTTCATGCATCAGAAATTATAATCTGTATATATCCTTTTGTATTCTCTTGAGGCATCAGCCTAATTATGTCCCTGCTAAAGTTAATGAGAATGTTACCAATAGAAACAGATTTTGGTCAATATTGGGAGGGGGGTTGTTTTGTTTTTTTACATTCTTCCTTTAATTCAGCAGTGTCAAATATCCAGCCTGTGAGAATTTGGGGGCTTGACCCTACTCAGAATTAAGGGCTCTAGTGGACATGGCCATCAGTAAAACATCCCTAATTTACTCTGCATCCACCATGCCTTACAGTGTTTACAGCCCCCTGCTACAGCAATCACCCACTTCGTCCATGGGTGCTTGTCCCACTACTGCCATATTAGCTGCCACAATGGGTCCAGTGCCAGGTCATATTCAGCCTATAAAGAGCCCTGAGGTCCAGATCTAGTCTGGGGCACAGGATGAGTTTGACACCCTTACCTTAAATCAATCTCCTTTCACCATTTTCTTCTTAGTTCCTTGTAATCATGTGTAGTCCCATGCAATATGGAGTAGTCAGCCAAAAATGACAATTTGGAACTAAACAGGGAAGAAAACCAAGTATCCACTAACACAAGAATGAAAATTCACACTCAACTATATTCAATACAAAGGTTTCCTTTAACTGTAATGTTTATAATTGCTTATGTTCCAAGGCAACAATTGCCAAGAATATTGCTTACCATTAACCAGCTAATTCACTTGGATGCAGACTTCCAATTTTCCAGCTGTAGTACCTGTCTCCAAATATAAAACAGAATTCTCTAAATTTCCAGCTCATGACAGTTATTTTTAACAATATTTAGCAAACAAAAACCCTTCTACAGACAAAATACAGGTAAAATATAGATCTCAGGACTTCTTAACCCACTTCTGATTTTCTTTGGGTGTGTCTACACATGCATTAATGCACCTTTTCTAAGACGTATTAAATTTTGTACCTCCAACATGAGCTACTAAATTAATGTGCATTTGGCTGTGTTAATGCACAGTAGATCCTTTGCATGCTTTTTAGTGACAATGCACAGTAGACAATTTTACTGAGCATTAGCATAATGGCATTTTTTATGTGACACTTTAATGCGCAGTAGAATAGTCTACTATGCATTAAAGCACATGTGTAGACATGCCCTTTTACTGAGTATATAATACTTTTAGTTCCAGCAGCACCATTTAACAGACTGTACTATCCTTATAAATCCAGTAAATTGACCACTTCCTAATCTCAGCTACATAGATGCACAGAATAGAATGGACTCTAGTGGATGCAATAGGGGATAACCACCCATCATACAAGACTAATTAACCTCATAGTAATGGAAGAGGGTGGAGATTTTCAGTCTCAATTCATGTACATTTTTAAAGTCCCTCTTCTTTTCATGAGACTATAAAATATATTTAAAAACACTTGGTCTGATTTTCTTCTTAGCTACAAGAGATTTTGTCCTCATTTAACTCTTGATTCTAGTAGAATAACTTATTATTTCCACAGGTGTAATAGAAAGAGAGGAATCCAAGTCACAGAGATATCATATAAAAACCTCATGAAAAAGTTAGTTAACTGTCCCTTTCTAAGAAGGCTAAGCCTGAATTAAAAATCAAAACAAGACTGATATTTACCCCTATATATCCATTACTGTATCAAATGGAAAATTATTTTGTTCTGAGAATAATTTTTTTCACAAAGTCATCATTCTCCTTAACTACATCAAAGTATTTTATAACTCAGCTAACGTGAAATAGATATCAAAGTTACTGTTAAGAGCTTTTGGTCAAAAGGTTCAAAGAATGTCAGTAGGAGTCGAGATCCTTTCCAGTAAAGCCAAACTGAATAGACATAAAGAGCTTCTATTGTTGGCCTATATTTTAAAAAAGAGTGATGTTCTTACTTAGTTAAAATTATCTTCATGTGTTCATTCTAGATAGGGAATTGTTGAAACAAAGGCTAATTTACAGAGGTTAGAACACACTAAAAATATCTTGAAGATGGCTTTTGCACCTTTTAGTAATAATCTAGTCATACTTCTGTGACTTTTTCTACAACCAGGAGATCTAAAATCTTGTTGGTTTTTTAAAATAAAAACTGAATATTTTACCTTGTCAATTATTTCCTGAGGCCAAGTCTTTTAAAATATGCACAGAAAACTGTCACGAAACTGGTGATAAAATCCCAAGACTTAGCAACACTACTGATTGAAGACTATTTTGAAATCCATACATTAAAGCAAAAGAAGTTACTACAGCTCCATGGATTAGTTAATGAAGCTAAGAGAAATAACATTTTCATGATTTACTCTCCTCATCAAGCAAGACCATTTACAGAAATATGTCTGGGGTTCTTTAAGAATATAACTGCACTCTTCAGAAAGTGACATTGTAAATATTTGGGAGCTAACATCACTCAAGACTATTCAACCTCTCAGTAATGGAAGAGAGTAGAGATTGTTAGGCTCAATTCATGTACTTTTTTAAAGTGCCTCTTGTTCTTTGCATGAACATATAAAAATATACTTAAAAATGTTTGGTCTGATTTTCTTTTTAGCTACAAGAGATTTTGTGCTCATTTAACTCTTTAGAAACTTATTATTTCTTTAGGTCACTACTTTGCCTGTGTTCCAAACCTAACACACCACACTTCTAAATGTAGCATGACAGTAGCACAAACACATGATCTGCTTTGTTTCTACAGTAAAGATAAAATTAATGCTGGAATTTATTTTTCAGTAGAAGAAATTATTTTCCGTATTCTTTCAAATCTCAGTAGCCTTGCGACATTTTGTATAGTTTGCTTATGCTCTCATAGAAATATAAAAGCAAATAAAAATGGAGTAGACACTATCTATTAAAATGCAATTACGATGTTTATTAGAATAGTCAATTTGCATATATTGTAAGTGATCTCCTTTAAATGTGCACTAATACTGACATAAGTTCAAGCATTACAGTCTCTTAAATTTAGGCACAGACCCTCCAAATAATTCTCAGAGATGCCTTCACTTAAGCATTGCAATGCCTACAAATTAGGTACTTTTCCCCAAGAGCATGCAAAATTGGCAAATGTGCACCGAGAATTCCTGTTCCCTATTTACTTTCAAAGGGGAATTCAAAGTACCTACATCATTGGCAGGAAGGAGCCTAGAGTGAGCCAATAGGAAGTATTTTGCACAGCGGTGCATGGGTAGAGGCAGAAATTACACAAACCAGTATAAGTGATCCAAAACCAGTTCAAATCTGTAACACAACAGAAGTTCAGTGCACATAAACTACTTTCAAAATAGCCAAAACTGGTTTAAGATAAGCATGGATGGATGTAGTATCAGACCTAACTGATTTAAGTGATGTTGGTTTATTGACCTTTTATCCCAGATCCCCTCCAAATTCAAGTTAACTCACAGTTTCCCAGAATCCCAGGATGTTTTGCACCTCCTGTGCAACACCCCTACTGCCCTTCCAGGGTTGTCAGGCTATCCTTGGCCCAAGCTGTCTGTTCCAGCTGAGCAGAGAGGTGTTTTGTAGCACCCCCTGGGTTCTGGCCTGGGCCACTGCAGGCATTTGATTGCATTCTGGAATCAAAAGTGAACGTCTGTTCATTTGCTTCTCTTTTCAGTCTAGGCAGCTTAGACTAACCCAAGAAGATTGAATCATTTCAACCTTGGGCTTTTTGACTGTCTGTCCTTAACTCATCTGAACACTTGTCCTTCCTTAGAGCTTAGGTTTCTGATGCAATTCTACATATTAGGGCCCGCCTATTCCACATATGAGGCACAAAAGTGATTTTATTCCACCCTGTTTGAGTCCCTGAAAAAGAATTAATAAAGAAAGTGGGTTTGTCTTCCTCCTTACTCAATATAGATGTATTAATAGTTTTGCAGGACCTGCATGGAAAAGCATAGATGTGCGCTTAGGTGTCTACATTCACTCAGATGCCTAATAAATGTAACAAAATCTGGTCTACATGTTTCTCTCATCTCTTAGCCCAGAGTACCCAGAGGAAAGATACCCAGTAGTTGCCAGCAGCAGAAAGGTCAGTACAAAGCACAGCACTAACAGACACTTTCACTATGAAAAAAAGAAAAAAAGTTGCCTGCCCCTTTCCCATTTTTTTGCATGCTAGCCTAACGGTTTAAACACTTACTCAGGACATGAGAGAATTGGGTGTTAGGCCCTCAGCCCGCAAAAACTTAAGCTCACATCTCTCACTTCACAAGAAAGTGCCCAGGAATCTGTATTGTAACACGTGTCACTTCTGTGCATGGTAGCAATTCTGAGCAATCAAGATTTATGAAGCCAAAATGATCGAAAACAGGGAGGAACATGGCTCTGTGGCCCAGTGATGAGGTCATACCCCTGTCCAAAACTTGTCTTCAATCTGAATGAAATATCCCACTACCTTATTTTCTTACTTGTGAAAAAAATGATGCATTTTTTGGTTCCTTTCAGGGTTTGGGATTTTTGTCTGCAAAGGGAAATCTTAGCATCTAGCACTGATCAGAAAGGGAATCAACCATACATTCAGAATATTAAAAGTTGTGTAAAATGTATGAAATATTGACCTTTGGAACACTATACATTATAACCCTTTCCAAATGTAGGTATTCCAAAACTTTTCAGTATTTTAATCATCATCTGCTATTTTTTCAATTGATACACACTGTTCCATGACTATATGTTATTGTCTATGCCTAATCTTGCTTGCTTGCCTATTGAAAAATAGAACCTCTTTCCAAGACTGTAAGCAGAGAGCACACAGAATTATATAGCACATAGTGGCTAGGTCTATTATTAAAAGTGGCTGACACATCCCATTATAAGACCTATTTTCAGTTGTTTATAACTTTAACCATTTTAGCAGGAGTTTGTTATAGTGTTTGCTTCAGGCAGAGCTTTTCCCGAAACATGTCAGGCATTTGAAATTTTATCCTTTTCCAAAAAGCAAGAATAGGGAAAAATACAATGTTTTGTTCGTTCTGAATTGTTTTTTGACCTTTTCTCTGAAATGTGCTTGTGACCCCTTCTTGGAAAGTCTTTAGGCAATGGTGTAGGGAGTTCATTGAGCATTGGGCCAGGGGGGAGGAGTAGGCAATGAGGGAATGCTGATCACAATAAACAGAGGGAGGAAGAACGCTCTGCTTCCCTGTTCATCCCACTCTCCTCTGCCCCACCACTGCTCCTATACGGCCAGGAAGAGGCAGCATAATGTTTCTCCTGCTGTTGCAGAGGCTTGTGGGAATGTGGGGGGGGTGATGAATGGAAGGCAACATTCTGCCCATTCCACTTGTCCCCTGTCCCCTAGATTCATTGCTGCCCATGTGTGTGGTGGGTAAAGATAGTGCAGGGCTTCCACTGCGATCCCTTTTTTACCAGCAAATATCTCTTTATCCCTCTCTTGTGTTGGTCTCAGTGGAAAGTGATGATCTACTAGTGCTATCAATTACTCCTTGAGTTCAAGTAGCAGATGTCAGACTGATGGATCTGAAGGTCCCAGTCCTACGCAAGTCTCTGAACAATGCCAGATTAAGAAATTCCAGTGTTTATTGAAAAAAAAATGTGCAGACCCCAACTAGGCCATTGCTGTAGATAAATACATAACTTTTTAATAGAAAACAGTACCAATCATCTCCCTGATTTCTGTAATACTCATCAGTTTTTGTTACCTAAATTCTATTAGATTTCTTCATAAACCCAGAATTTATGATGTGGAATTGCAAAGAAGGACCTCATGTGGGAGAGAGGAATGTTTTCAGAGCTGCCACTCTCCCTTTCTACTCTGTTCAAGCATTCCTATATTCACCTTTCTTCTTTCTTGTCTCACATCAGGTGCAATTTCAGAAGGTTTAAAAAACTTTTAAGGCTGAAATGACTGGGGGGAGGAGGGGAGGTTAGAAAACATCCATCAAGACTCCTCTCCAAAGAAGACCTTCTACCAATAAATTGTGTGTGCTTATTTTATGCTGTAAGCAATAATTTAAAAGCATTATCAGCATTTTCTCTAATTGAGGTATGATTCACTGGTAGTGTTAAAAGACTCATAGTATTTGAGAAGGGTAGTTCCTCTGCATATAAGGAAGTTTGGAGCCATCAAAGAAAATGAAAGCATCTCCCATCTTTTATTGCTATGGTGCCTACAGCTGTTGTATCTACTACATAGAATTAGGTGAATTCTGGAAGGGTGTCATCAAAACTATATTGTTAATTTTAGCCTCAAAAATATACTTTCAAAATCACATATAAATATGTTCATTCATATCTACTGTGCCTTCATAATCAAGTATTTCCAAGCCAGTCAAAGGTACAGCACTATTTCTGTTCATTGCTAGAGCTAATGGATACCTTAAGCATAAATATACTTAGAATGAGTACAGCTAGCACATAAAGAGAAATGGAAATTGCATAGTAGAAAACTTCTTTTATATATGGCTGTGCTGATAGAAAGGAACATTTAATTTTAGATGGTATTTCTCAGCTGGACAGAGCACTAGAACACTAATTAGCCTGATTTGTATCCTCCTTTTTGGCAATGTGCCTGAAACCTTTCCTGCCTACCGACACGAACTTCAGATACCTCCTTGGTGGCAGGATATGCCAATTCCTGGCTATTCAAGTTAAGGCCTTGTCTTGCAGCCCTTACCCATATACAACTTCCAAGGAAGTCAGCAGGACTCAACCCTAAACATGACGTTCAGGGTCAGGTGCTAAATCCATACTGAGATCAGTAAACTTCTACTTTCTTTTAAGCGTTTGGTACTCAGCTTTTCAGCTCTGCAGGTTGGGTGAGTGGTGCAGGATTGGTCCATTGGCTAGATTTGGTCCATGGGCCTGATCTGGTATACAGGGATGAGGCCTGATTTGGCAGTGGAACCCAGTCCAGCATGTGGGGCCAGCCTAGCTTGGGCCTGATCCAATGCACAGGGGTTGCCTATCACATGGACCCAGCTCCACATGCTGGATTAGTCCTCACCTCTGGCCCCGGGCTTGTGCACCAAATGGGATCCTAGCTCCAACCCTGGCCCTGAATGCCAGATCAGACCCCAGCTGCCCAGCCCTATGCACTAGATCTAGCCCTGCAACAGTGCACAAAGCCACATCTTCTGGCCCACAAGGATTGGAAATTTGGCAGTGCAGGAGTGATTGTGTTAACTGCCACTGCTCTCCCACCACCAAACTTCCAGACCCATGGAGAGCTCCTCAGGTCAGATGACATGGCTCCATGAACTGGATCTGGCCTTCAGGTCAAAGCACCATTGTTTTAAATCATTAGTAAATGATACCCTAACATGGAACAATGTCATTGGTTTTAGATTTCACTGTCTCTATTCCTCAAGCCTCTCCAAATTAGCATATAAATCATCCTTAGCACCACTGAACCAAACACTTAGCCATATGTATTTGTAGGATACAATCCTCTGTTTCACAAGAATATAAAATTTGGAACAAAATTAATATTCTATTCCAGAGGTCAGCACCCCATGGCTTGATTCACCCCATGTAACCATTTTATCCAGCTTACAGTAAGTGGTGGCAGAAGCACACTTTGGGAAGCAGTACCTGCAGCTGCAACTGTGGGTGCAGCACAGGCTGAGCTGGAACTGACCAACACCTGGAACAAAGCTCTGCTAACATGCCCCCCTTCTCCAAAACATTGCTGACCTCGGTTCGATCCAATATATCATCTTGTTCTTCATTAAGTTACATGGCTAACACCTCTCACAGGTGGTTCTTTAGTTCTGTCAGCTTCTTCCCAGGGATGTTCAACTCCATGCAATAATTTCTATGTACCTGAAGAAATAAGATTTTTAAAGGATCAAAAGTGAGGCTGCCAGGTACAACAAGTGTCCTGTCATTCTTCCTGCATGAAGCAGCAGTTCAGCTTCTTTGGAATAAGGCAGAAAAAGGAAAGAAAGAAGGAAAAAAAGAGGAACCAATATCCAAAACACAGGTCACCAGTAAAGTAGCTGGGATCGACAAGCAGGGAATCAGCCCAGAACTCCGACTTATGAAGGGCACCAGAATTGCTTCGCACTTCTGCAGAGTCCACATCCCAGCAGCAAAAGCAGCCCTACATCATCACTGTTGCATCAGCAGTTGGTGCGTGAACACAGTGCTATTTTTTTTAAAGCAACAGCCAATAGACCTGTGCGAGTCAGCAGTGATCCAATCCAGCTTCAGATCCATCTGCTTCAGATGTCAGTGATCTGATCTGGAGCTCAGTTCGGTATGCCACTTCGATCAGGCCAAAGCAGCTCTGACGCTTTGGAGCTACTTTGGAGATCCAGGTATAGGCTATAATGAGGGATCAATGAAATATCTATAACATTGTTGTTTTATCTCTGATTTAGGTGCAACTTCCAGGGACGGTAGCCTCTGCTGAGATCATGAAGCTTCCAAAGGTTCAAGAAGATCAGTGCAGGGGTTTAGGGGGAACTGCACCCCAAATTCTTGAAAGCAAAACTCCTGTCATGTCTATGTGTTATACCACAGGGGAATGAAAACCACTAGAGTGGTATCCCCTGATAAGGCCACAAAGCATGCCAAGTTTCAAGAAGATCGGTGCAGGGGCTTGGGGGGAATTGCACGCCAAGCTGCTGACCAAAACAACTCGTGATGTGGGTGGGTGCTTGGGTGACTGAGTCTGTTTTGGGGCACAGGGGGTGAAATGGAGTGCAGGTCTGGGTGCTGGGCCCTGCCAGGCCATGATGCCTGCCAGCTGTGTGTCTCTCACGGAGGGAGTCTGTTGTCCAGGGCCCTGCACCCCAAGCTGCTGACAAGCAAAACTCGTGATGTGGGTGGATGACATTGTGTGTGTGTTAAGGTGCACCCTTCCTGGCACTGGGGCCTCTGCACAACACGGAAGTGTGCCCCAGTGAGGCCTCCTCTTCCCCTACAGCCTCACGCCCAGTCCTCCACTTTATGTGACAACAGATAAAATAACTTAGCTGGCTCAACACCAGTAGCATCAGCAGCAGCATCAAATGTACCCAAACAGAACTGTCACAGAAGTAAAGATGTTGTGCTGTGTTGTGTTGGACATGTGATGTTATTCATGGTTTGTGATGGCTTATCTTGTGTTTTAATGTCTATATGTATATTATGAAAAAAAAGGAGTACTTAAAAATGTATCTTTGGAAGCTTTAGGGTTGAAAACCCCTTTGTCAGGCTGAGGAAGTACCTGCAGTTAGTCCTGAATGAAATGAATAGTAAAGAATAATATTTGGCATATAAGAAGTTAAAATATAAAACATATTGCTGGTAGGGGTATTGGCAACTGGTAAACATGTAAGGGAGTACGCAATAAGAAACCATTTTGAAACCTCTGTTTTAGAGTACTTACTACAGTATATCTGTCACATGTCATGTGGCAGTGATTCTCCGCCACAGTGCTGGGGGAATGGAGAGATAATCAGACAAGCACAGGCTCAGCTACTGCCTGGCCATTCCCCCCCAACACGTACACACAGTGCCAGTCCTCTCTGCAAGGAAGTAAGCACTGTGATAAGTAAGCTAGCTTTTGAAATGGGGTGCCATTCAATTCACAAACATCACAGAGGGGTGTCTCAAATCTATTGAGGGGTACCTCAAGTCTACAAAGGTTGAGAACCACTGGCAGATGGTAAGCATAAGCTCATCTTGCCTACATCTCTTCAGAGGCAGCAGAAATACCGACAATAACGCCTCCATTACTTGAAGGACAGTATACATGGGTGGTGGATTTCATGACTACTCAGTACATCCTGTTCATTCTGGCTAGGTGTCAATAATGCAGGCTAACAGGCATCATGGCTAAAGAAGATTGAGCTCTGCAGGCGTAACATCTGCCATTACTTGTGAAAGAAAGTCTGAAATCTGGGTATGGGGGGAGCAGATATTTCTTCTGCTCAACTCAGCATTTCTTAACTAGGTGGCTGGCTGCTTGTTTCTACATAGCTGACCTTCAGCCAATGCAAAGGAAGAGAAATGACATGATTGTTTCACGCCCCTCAATCATATTTCCTACCACTGAGTGTACCTGTTATGACCAAGGATGAAATGAGAGTTTTGGAGATTGAAAGAGGTTTCAATGGGAATTTCATGCTGGCTTCGAAGTGTCTGTCTCAATCAAAATTCACTTAGAACTTCTTGAATTCAGCCCACTAGTAATTATTAAATAGTAAAGAAATACAGAAAGAAGGTATGGTGAATTCAGAACTATAGTTTTATCTGTCTTTCATATTCTCAAAAAGCAGAGTGCTTTTTCTCCCCCTCTCCAAACCACATTAATTACTGAGATAGTAGAAGTAATGGTGAACTTTGCAAAAGGTCTGGAAAACCAACTAGGCATATCTGTTTGCAAGTGAGTTGTCAGCAGTGAAGCTAGCAAATTATTGCTTGGGGAATTGCACGGAGAAAATAACTAGCTTAATTAACTCGTCCTCACAAAAGTGATCTGAAGAAATATTGTTTTATCAGCAAAGTGCCAGCCTTTTCTCAGATACTATCTTAAAAATGTTTTAATTAGAAACAGCATTGTAGGCTTTTAGAATTTCAAAGCAGACTCTAAAGCTAGGTTTGTATTAGTATTCCAGATCTCGATGCCCCAAAACTCTGGAGCAGCTCTAAACCAGATCCAGAAATTACTGGGCGAAGCTGTAGCTAAAAATAATAGAATAAGTTAGTTTAACTTTAATATTTGTTTTATAAAAGAAAAGATAGTAAAAGTCAGTCTGCAGAGTCTTTATGAAAAATCAAGGGATGTGATTAACTGAGAGAGTTTTAATTTATGGTGAACTTGTTTATCTCATAGTCAGAGACATACAGATGTCACATTTAAATTAACCCAACTAAGGTTAAGTCAATCTAAACGTGCATTTGTGCAAATGTTGCAGAGAGGGAAGGGGTTTATATTGGGCTAAAATGGTGAGTCTGATCTAAGTTCATCTCAAGTGACCTAATTTAGACTGGGAACAGGTTAACCCAAGCCACTAAACATCTGCTTGTGTTCAGAATGCAGCCCCAGGGCTAAGACAGCCCAACCACTTGCCCCAGCCCTGGCGAGGAATTCTTCCACTCTCCCAATCCTGACTGGACCTTTTTTAGCCACCCGACTCTCCCCCCTTGGATGGACAACCATCCCTCCCCTGCAGACATGTAATCCCCACCCCCCAACATACCCATCAGCCTCCACCCTCTGCCTAAGCCTGCCAAACACCCCCTGGACCTTCCAACTCCACCCCTCCCCAAAGATCTGATAGCCCATCCCTAAATCCTGCCCACCCTTCCCTCCACCCTGAGTTACTTACACCGTGTTCCCCATGAGGCTCCCAGCACCAGCAAACATCTGTACATGCTGCTTCCAGTCTACAATCACACATCTTACAGCAAGCTGTATAATCATGGACCAGGTACAGCAAATATTTTTGCCCACCCATAGATAGATGGGACCCAGGATTTCTACGAGGCACACAAACAGACAGAGACATGCCAAGAGTCCAAGAGTACTTACGTAAGGCCTTTCATCTATCTTCTTGCAGGCTCTCATCTGCCCACAAAGGAAAAGGAGAGAGGTTTCCCTCTTGACCATCTTCTCAGTCTTGAAATGACATTCTTAATAAAACTTAAAATAGTTTGGCTTTTTTGAGGGGCAACATTCAGGATTCATCTTAAATCTAATGTCAATTTAGTATCTGCAGATAAACCTGGGATTAAGCAATTTTGGAATTTGTCAGAGTTTTCATTCTAACAATATTACCATATCCCCAGCTGCTGAAGTTTACTTACAGGAGCTTCTAGAAAGGGCATATTTCCTCTTTGTCTTTGTAAATTGTGGCTGTTGCTTTCAGAAGTGGACTCTGAAGTAGACTCTGTGATCAACAAGCCATCTCTCAGATCTCCATGTTAGCCTGCAAAAACACTGGATATTGGCCTACAACATTCATATATTCAACGCATTCAACATTTTTAGTTACACAAACAATGAATGAGATTTTCAAGTCTTGAGTGTTAGGAAGTTGCGGGGGGTGCTTTTTAAGGGCATTTCCCAATTCATACACATCTCATTGATCATGTATCCTGCCACATTTTGGCATCAAATGGGTAGGGTTGATTTCATGGATCACTGCTCCAATTTTTTTTGCATATTATTATTATTACATACCAGGAACCAGAAAATACCATTAAATATGCAATGTTTACTTGTCCCAACTCATCTTTAGTTTTCAGATATAAACTGCTATAAGAAAAGAGAGAGGCTGAGTATATACTTCTCCCATTTGTGTTCTCCCAGTAGAAGAAAACCTATCAGGAGAGTATTATACAGATGTTAGAGGAGCTGGGCAAATCTCTGAATCTGAATTGAATCAGGAGAGCCTTTAATCTCTAAATTGAATCAGAACCCTCCAAATCAATTCAGAGAGATTCTTTGATTTGGACTACAGCTTTAAATATTTTTTCTACATACCTCAGGGTACCAGGTGGCTTGTGAATGCTGAGATGGTGGGACATGGGAGCATGGGCAGGGGGGGTCCCCAGCACACTTGGCAGTAAAACCCAGAAGCAAACCCCAGAAGCAAACCCCCAGCACACTTGGCAGCAAACCCAGAAGTGGACCAGAAGCTGGTCCACTTCCAGGCCTGCTGCCAAGTGCATGGGGGCCCCGTCCCACACCCCCAGCTCAGCAACTGGTGCCTCCTGGGTCTGGAGGGGCACTGGGAGTCCCTCCGCAGCCCATCACCAAGCTGGGTTCCCCATGCTCTTGTTGGGCACACCATGTGCCCCACCATCTCAGTGTTCATGAGCTGCAACTGGTACCCCTAGGTATGTAGAAAAAAGCATTTAAAACTGTGTCTATAACCGAATTGCTGATTCTCCAAATCAGCATCAAATCTTAAGATTCAGCCAGATCAAATCGGGGAAGTGATTTGAATCAACAAATCAAATCACTGTCCCCTAAATTGGGCTGAATCCAAATCCAAATCAAATTCAGCCTGCTTCACACACCCGTACATCCCAGTGTATCTTGCAGACTTCTCTGGCTGCTGGAGACTGCTAAGAACAGCTAAGCACACACAGCAGTGCTGATTTGCTGGATACCCCAGGGGACACCCTACCCAGGGAACTCCTGCTCACAATCATCCCTTCCTCCCAGCTGTAAGGCTCAGAGAGGACCAGAGTGTGTCTGCGGTCTTGTCAGGGACAGGTGTCAATTTGTATTCCAGAGCCCGCAATAGATTCCTACCCCTCTTACACAAGCCAACAGAACTTGTTCCTGAAACTACATTGTTTTCCTTGGGGCTTCATGAGCGGAAATCATTTACAGTGGGGAAAGACCAACTACATTGGAGAGAAACACCTACAGACATAGGACTGGCATATAGGACGGAGTTATGCCTCCATTTCCCAAGGTTGAGCATTTGCACTTACATGGGTTTCCTTGGGGTTTTGTGAGGAAATCCTGGTTGGGAAAGTCCTGACTGGCTGCCTACAACTCTGGTGAGGAGGAACACCCACAGGGTGGGTCTGGTTGGGTGGGCAAGGGTCTCCTCAGGCAGTTAAGGGTCTCCTCAAGTGGGATCCACTCCCTACCATATGCCAGAACCAAAGCAGACAGACCCTGCCACCTCCAGACTCCAACTGGCTTGACTCTTTTCCTGTATCTTTAGTACCTTTACCCCACCCTATCCCTATGTTTTGGCCCATTAGACCCCTCTCCTCTAGATCTGGACCAGCCTGACCCCCACTGCCTATATCTAAAGTACCTTCAGCACACATCCCCATGTGCTCAGACTTGCCATGTGCAGATTGCCCTGAGCTTCCCTTTTTACCCTTCCTAGAGTAGCTTAAACCCAGACCCAGACCTCCTCAGGGTCATGTGCAGGGGACATGGCTGCCTCAGCAGCCTATGACTTCCTACAGGCCTGGTGATGGTGAAGGTGCTAGGAATTCCCAGCCACAAAGCATTCTGTGGGCTTGATTTGCTCCCTACTTGCCTGAAACAGTAGAGTGTAGCCAGAATAACACACTAGGTGCATCTACATGAGACGCTTTATTGTGCAGTAGCATAGTTTACTGCACAGTAAGTGTGCACATCTGCAACTGCAAGTATCAAATTTTCTCGTGAAAATGTGCAGTAATGCACATGTAGATACCAAAAAGACACCAACCGAAAGCATATTTGCTCCCAGTCAGCCCTGCCCACTAGGGGGCCAGCCTGAGCTCAGCCCCAGGAGCATTTGGTGCCCCAGAGCTGGACTGGCTCTATGGCAGCCCTCCAAGCCTTTAAATCCCTTCAGGCAGTTTGAGCCCTGGGGCACAAGAGCAGGTAGCCTGGGGTGACTGCTGCCCACTGCTGTCCCTGCACAGGCCTCAGGCTAGTTGTACCAGCCTGTCTGCACCCTGGTGCCACTTCCTGGCACCAGAGTGCTGTGTGGCTGCCAGAGTTGTGCTGTCCAGGCCTTCAGAGTGTTCAGGTTCCTGCCAGCACCTGGGCACAGCTGCAGTAGCTCCTGGCTACTGGGGCCAGCTCCAGTTGCCTGCAACCAACCCCCCACAGCCTGCCTGGATCCTGCAGCTGCTGCAGGGCATCACCCTGCTGTGCACCTTGCTGTGCAGCTGCATTGTACCCCTGTGTGGGTGCTGCAGGCAGCTGCCCAGGCCCAGCAGCACAGGAACATCCATATGGACGTCCAGAGAGCTGGCATGGGAGCCCTGATGGCATTGTCACTGATGCCACACACCACCTCTCAAGGCACCAACTGGTCCATGGAGAAGACTGGCTACCTCATGGTGCTGTGGGGCAAGACAAAGATGCAGCAGCAATTTGCTTGGGGCAGGTGCTCCAACACCCACGTCTTTGAGGGGATGTCAGGCCAGATGCAGGAGTGCAGGTATGACCGTCTGGCATGGCAGTGCTGCATAAAAGTAAAGGCTTTGCAGTCACAATTTTTGCAGTGATTACCATCACTGACCACAGCCATCAGTCAGGGAGTTTCCACAAGTCCATTTCCTTTATGCAGCAGCTGACTGACATCTTCATGCCCCAGGACCCAGGCTCCAGCCATGCTGCGTATTGCAGCAGGGGCAGCCTGCCCAAGACCCTGCTCCAGCCCTGTTACCTGTGGTGACATGTCACTGGGGAAGGGCCCCTTGGACTACTGTCAACCTGTGCTACCAGCAGACTGTCCCACTATGCTTCCTGTCCCCAGCAGCTCAGGGAGCCCAGACAAACACGTGCCCCAACAGCTGTGTGACCTCAGCCCCAGCCAAGAGGCACAGATGGCCATATCACCACCAGCTGCCAGCAGCACCAGCTCATTCCAGGGGAGGCCTCTGCCCAGGCACCCACACACTGTGCCCATCCAACCAATGAGTCTGCCTGTAGCCGCATGCTGTTGCCACCAGCAAGGACTGACCAGAGCCACCAGGCATGCCAGCCCCACCCACATGGTAAGCCTTGCACTGGGAGGAGGGTCCTCCCCACCCTGGCCCCTGCTTTTGACCTTGCCCTACTCTGTGTGGCCCCACCATGCTCCCCTGCCCCTGGGTTTCCCCCACCACAGTATGCAGTGAGGCAGGAGACCGTGCAAAACTTTATTGAGCAGGCTACTCTCACAGGTAGGTACACATGGGACTCTCACATGCTGAGGAATACATCAATGCCAATAGTGATGTCCTCCTTGGGTGCAGGGGGCAGGGACATGTAGTGCAGCCACAGGTAGCCTTCTGGGCAGCAGTGTAGGTTATGGGGCAGTGCAGGCTTGCCCCCCAACACCTTTGAAGCTCAGGTCCCAAGCCAGGTGTGCAGATGCATGCAGGGCACTGTGGCCATCCGCAGCAGCAGGGCATAGTGGGTCAGGCACCCCTCAGTCCATGCAAACAGATCCTTGAGCTGCACCTGGGATACATGCAGCATCACTACCAGGGACAGGGGCTGGAACAGCCATGATGCAGGGAGGCAGAGGCTGTGGCAAAGCCACATGCTGCCCCCATGCTCTGCATGCTGATCCTGACCTAGAAAGTAGCTGACCAGGAAGCAGAGGTGCTTTTTCAAGATGATCTGCAGCTGCAGGCAGCTGTGGCTAGAGCCTCTATCATCCCATGATGGTGGTGGGGCCCATTACAGGGTGCAAGAAACAGGAGCAGTGTTCTGCTATTTGCAGTTTGCTACAAATCTGCTTCTGCTTCCCTGCCTGTTTGGACAGCTGCCCATAAGCATTTATGTACAAGTAGTTTACTCTCAAGTAAACTGCTCCTGCATTAAATGTGCATGTAGACATATACATTGTCTCTCTGGACCCATATCTGGATCCATGTGGGGGAGAGGAACAAAGCAAAGCAAAGCCTGCTGGGATGTCAGATGAGTGCACTGCCACTTCTATTGGCAGGTTGGACATTTGGTCTCCTGGGAGAAACTCTACTGAGAACGACTTCTGCTGGGTTGGGGTCAGTTTATTTTTCTCCCAGAATCACCATTTTTGCTCTTTGAGAATATCTGTACAGTTTTGCCTTCTACCAGAACAGTTGCTACTCTCTCAACAAAAACCACAACACCTGAGCATTGCCCAAGATAGATCTGTTTCTGATAAGAATCTAAAAATAATGTCCTTAGTCCTAAAGGTAAAGTGGGATGCATAAAGCTATTGATAAACCTTTGCTATTGATTTCAGCAGGATTTCAGGGCACTCAGCAACTCTGAAAATAATTAGCATAATCACAAGGGGAAGCAAATGCTTACCTAGCAAGAAAAAGAAGTTGATACATGTGCTCTGAGCAAAACCAAGGTAAATATCACTAGGGTGAATTCATATAAGTCAGAATTGCCTGTAATAAACATACAGAAAATTTTCTATTGGTGACAGACAGGGACCTACAGAAAAATAAGGTAATTCCTATTAAGTTATTACAGCAAGTCTAAGAATAATTCATAGAAATCTTGATTAGAATGCAAAACTCAAAGCTTTCTAAAGCCTTGGTTATCCTTGCCGTGAGCAGTTGTCTAGTATTTTTTTTTTTTAAGCTTCTCAAACGTAAGTGAAAAAATCGCTTCAGGAATCAAAGCAGTAAAGTTGCCATCTCTGTTCATAAAAGTCAGGCTTTGAGTATTTTGACTACGGGAATTGGCCGAGGTCATTGCGGAACCGGTGGCGCGGCTCTATGAGCACTCGTGGTGCTCTGGTGAGGTGCCGGAGGATTGGAAGAGGGCCAATGTGGTCCCTATCTTCAAAAAGGGACAAAA
>JAGPOW010003648.1:67098980-67127334 GCA_030014935.1 Caiman crocodilus
GGGGTCGGGGGGGGGGGGGAAGTTCAGGCACTCATCTCTGGGTTCAGTCCGGTGGCTGTTCTCCTGCTGGGGTCCATGTACTGGCGGTGGCTCGTGATATGCTCCACATAGATGTCACGGGACCACCGGATGGTGTCGGACACCATCAGGTAGCGCATCAGTTTGGTGTAGCGGCAGGAGATGCAGCAGGCGTGCAGGACGCTCTCGTTGCCAGGGTCCCAGCCTCCAAGTGTTCCTACGATGAGCACGTTGACCGCCATGTCGTACCCGCAGCTCCTCAGGGTGTCGGCCAGCGGAGCGTACTTCTCCCACTTGCGAGTCCGGGCATCGGTGAAGGCTTGGCGCCGGTTCTCAAATGGGATGGTGACATCCACGATGACGATCTTCTTGGCCTCCTCGGTCAGCACGATGTCGGGGCTTATCTGGCTCTCGCAGCCCAGGACGGTGTGGTTGAAGGAGACCTGCCCCACTGCGGCCAGGATGGCTCTCACCAGCTGGACGGCGTTGTGGCGGAGCTGCCAGATCCTGGCGTGCAGCTTGCAGCTGCAAAGCACATGGGGGAGAGTCTCGGTCATGTAGCCACACTGCCGGCACCTCTTATCGCGGTGGCCGAAGCGGACGGCCCTGTTGAGAGACAGGCAGTTGAGGCGGGCACAGTGGACAAAGTGCCAGTCCACGAAGCATGTGAAGCTCCTGCTTTGCATGAAGTGGTTGCTGGCATCCCACTTGGAGGTGACGTCAAAGACCTTGCCCT
Source organism: Caiman crocodilus (assembly GCA_030014935.1). Classification (NCBI taxonomy): domain Eukaryota; kingdom Metazoa; phylum Chordata; order Crocodylia; family Alligatoridae; genus Caiman; species Caiman crocodilus. The sequence continues at coordinate 67,099,735 of JAGPOW010003648.1, forward strand.
CATTGGGTTTGGCGTACTTGTTTTGAACAGCGTCCTTCAGGAACCTCTCCAGGAAGGTCCTCGTGCGGGACTTCACGGTCACAGAGTCGGCGTGAGAGGCTGGCTGCAGGGACACTGCCAGCTCCTGGCGCTCCTCGGTCCACATCCAGGCACAGCCGATGTGGTTCCCGAGGCGGTGCGTGGCGTTGTGGGCTCGGCTCCACAGCGAGGCAAAGTCCCCGCCGTCTCGGCTGAACTCGCCCTCCAGCGAACTGCTGAGGAAGGTGGCCAGGTCATGTCCGGTAGGTTGCCTGCCGATCCACTTGCAGACGGTCTCCTTGAGGGCGCTGGCGGCGATGGCACTTACCGTCGCATCCGGGCAGGTCAGGAGGCGGAAGGCGTGGGTAACCACGGCGATGTCGCAGCGGTCTCCCATGCGGGGCACTTTGGCACCCCCTGCCAGTAGGGGATGTGCAGGACCTCTTTGCTGGCCCGCAGCGGCAGGTGCAGCCACTTCTTGATCTGAGCCTTCAAGACGCTGAGAAGCGAAACATTGCAGCATTGTTTCCTACTTGGGCACAAATACATGAACAGTAGGCACATCTATATATTCATTAATGCACCTTAGATACTTCACTGAGCTGGGCAATTATTTTGGGAGGAGGACTGCTTATGCAGTTTTGGCAGGCTGTCAAGGGCTGCATGGATAGCCCCACCCCTTGACAGGTGCCGTGTCCCCTGGTCACCACTTTGGGACCAATGTCCCAGGGCCAGCACCAGTGGAGCCCAGAGCAGTGCAGGCTGGCAGGGGTTTGTGGAGCCAAGATGGTCTGCACCAGCAGGGAGAGGGGGGAGCTGGCCAGGCTCCATAGAGCCCCTGCTGGCCCATACCCTGTACCCCTGCTGCCCTGCTTTGGACCCTGCCAGCACTGGCCCTGGGACACCAGTGTAGGCCCTGTGCTCCCACTCATTGCTCCCCTCACTACTCCCCCACAGTGCTCCCAGTGCACCCCCCTCCCCAGCCGTGTGGTACTTGCTGGCATGGAAGGAGCTGGTGCAGAGCATGGGGGAAGCAGCCCCTCTCCCACCGCATTGGCTGCAGCAGGGAGTGCAGGCCATCACAGCCCATACAGGGCTGTCCTGAGCAAGCATAGGCAGCCCCACATGGGCTGCAAGCAGGTGCAGCATGGGGCACTGGCCACAGGGCAGGTGGGAGGGCTGCTTCCCCCCCCCCCCCCCGCACTCAGCACCAGCTTGTAATCCAGCCCGGTGCAGCCCCAGGATCATCTGTCAGCAGCAGCTGTGACCCCCCAAACTTGCTGCGCCAGGCAGCATTTGCTACTGCTACCTGCCTGGAGCTCACACGCTGCACAGCCCAGAGGCAGTGGTGGCACACACTGTCTGGCATGGCAAGCAGGGGGGACGTAGCTGCTGCTGCCATGGCACAGCCACGATGGGTGAGCCCAGAGCCACGGAGGGCCCAGGCTGGCAGCAGGGGTGGGTTACAAGCTGGTGCTGAGTGGGGGAAGAAGTGCCCCACCACCCCATGGCTGGTGCCCCACACTGCAGCTGCTCACAGCCCATGTGGGGCTGCCTGTGCCTCTTCAGGATAGCCCCACATGGGCTGCGAGCAGCTGCAGCAGGGAGCATGGGCCAGGGGGTGGGGGAAAAGCAGCCCTTCCCCCACCATGGTCTGCACCAGCTTGTCCCCTGCCATTCCCCCTCCTTAACCGAGGTTCCCATGCAAGGGCAGCCACATGGTCCCAGGCCAAAAGCCCCTACTGGGGCTTCTGGCTAGGAGGGGTGGGGCCGGGCAGGCTCTGCTGTTGAGGGAGACCTCTGGGCTTCCCCTGGGTCCTACTGCCCTTGGTTCTTCTCATTTTTGACAGGAGCCAAGGACACATAAATGTTAATTTTCAAAATAATTTTAGGGGCCCTGCAGGCTGGATAGAATGGCTTTGCAGGCTGGATCCAGCCCATGGGCATATTTTGCCCACCCACGTGCTACACATTTAGTTTAGTACTTGCTTACTAAAGTACTATCTAGAATTACTATGCAGTAGCACCAGTGCATGGTTACTTTGTAATGCTTACTGTGCATTAACCTAATAACACTGCACAATAGGCTATTAGCACAGTTTTTAACAGCAATGCTACTGTACATTGTTATTAGGCTAATGCACAATAAGAATCTCATGTCCACCCAGTGGACACCATTTTCAGGAAACTGCAAAGAAGTATACTGGATAAACATGTGGCCTTCAAAATCTGCTTTTAGGTACCAACTATCAAAAATATCTGAACTCTGATAAGTGATCATAAATGTGGAAATGAAAACATTTATGAGAAACTCATTCAGGAAATGTTCCTAACTCTATATTGCAAAGTAGTGGTAGGTTTTCCCTTGTACACGTGAACAAAATAATCCATTATCAACCTAAATGTGGGTACTTCAAGCTCACCAATCTATTAGTAAATGCAAATAAGTATAAAGTTTTTGATTAAAACAGCAGTAGACTCCTCACAAATGCCAAGCCAAATTCTGCTGTACTTACATAACCAGGAGTTTCTGCTAGGATGACCACCTTTTCAAAATAGAAAGGTGGGATGCATGTCCACCTCTTCCCCACAAAGCAGGCAGCACAGCCAGAGCAGAACTGAGTGGAGCCCACGGCAGGTGGGGGAGGATGCTGGCTGCCCACTGCAGGCTTGGGGCTCCCCTCTCTTATTCCCTTTACCCAGGGGCCTCCATGGGCCAGCTGTTGGAAGCCAGAAAGGGGGAAAAGGGGGCAAAAAGGCTTGGTGCTGCTGCCACCACCACTGGGAGCCTCATGTTGGTTATGCCACTATGGCAAAGAGTTTCCTGCCTGCCCAGTGTAAGGCACAACTCCACATCACCACTGCCGCTTCCACTCCTGCTGCTGCCGGGTGGGCAGGGGGCACTTCAGCTTGGCAACATGACTGGTGCAAGGCTCCTGGCAGTGATGGTGGCAACACCAAGCCTCTCTCCACCCCACTCCACCCCCCCCATGCCATGTCCCACCTGCTGGACCATGGTGGCCCTAGGGGAGGGCAATAGGGCACAGAGCCCTGAGCCCCTCACTGGGCAGAATGCATCCTTCCCCACCCTGCACACAGATCCAGTTGTGCATGTGCCCTCTTCCCCATCATTTCCCTCCCTGGGAGTGCACACAGCAGCAGGGAGCCAGCTCCCCTCCCATGCCCTAGATAGGATGCCTGTAGCTCCATCCCACTCCCCGGCCAGCCCTGCATCTGCACAGTCCCACCCTGGCCGCATGCACTACCCCAGCTGGGCAGCATCACCAGCTCTAGCCCCTGTCTCACTCACGCCCCCACCATGGGTCCTCAGTCTGCTCTCCCTTCCCATACACTTACCTGCAGGGAGCTGCTTCCCCCTACTACGTATATGTATTTTTAGCCATACGCATGTGTATGCAAATACATGCATATGGTGCCTCAATGCATCCCACTTCCCCCAGCCCCAAGCATCCCCTTGCAGGCTGAGACTGTGACAGCCTGCAAGGGGAAATCCACCATTTCCCATATTTTTCTGCAGCAAATGGAACATATAGTTCCCTGCACAGTATTGGGAATCCAGGATAAATGCTGTCCTGGAATCATTCAGCTCAGGAGTGACACTAGATATTCATATTTCAGGACTGTTCCACCCAATTTGGTATGGAAGACCCATTTGTTACCAGGACCCCTCAACACGAGAAGTCTACTGCCTGCCTGAAGCAAAGATTCAGTACATGACGGGAATGATCCAGGCCATCATTCAGCCCACCAATTACTAACCCATGGTCCTAGTCCAGGTGTGTACTAATGATGCAGCCAGGAGAAGCCCCAATCACCTGATGACAGACTACCATGCTCTGGGAGGCGTGCTGAGGGAGACAGGTGCACAGGTGGTATTCTCTTCTGTCCTACCAGTGAGTGGACGTGGAAGATGACACAAGCATTGCGTTAGAGAGACCAACTGGCAGCTTCTGCAATGGTGTCTCAAGGCAGGCTTCGGCTTCCCTGACAGTGACCCGCACATAACGACGAGAGACATGCTCAGTTGGGGTGGGCTTCACCTGTCCCCCAAAGGTAAGCATGTGTTCTCTTCTAGGTTGGCAGATCTCCTTCAGCAGGCTTTAAAACTAGGCTTACTGGGGGGAGGGGAAGATGAGGGTGGGAGAAGCCATGGACCACCAAACCATATGGCACCCACAAGGACAGTCCAGCCTGAAGGAGAACATTGGGAACCTGCAATCCATGGGGCAGTCAGCAGTGCAGCACAGGTAAGCAATAAAGGGCCCTTTGGGCATCAGAGCGGGGGGGACAACAAAGGTGCCAGTCACAGGGCTCAAGTGCCTATACACTAATGCTAGAAGCATGGGGAGCAAGTAGGATGAACTAGCACTCCGGCTTGCGGAAGACACCTACAACTTAGTAGGGTTAACAGAAACCTGGTGGGATTCTTCCTATGGCTAGGTGGTACATATTGAGGGTTATAAGCTGTACAGAAAGGGTAGAATAGGCAAGAGAGGGGGAAGGGTTGTGCTCTATATCAATGTGCAATATACATCGACCCTTGTCAAAATGGAATCAGAGGAGGAGAAAGTAGAAGGATTGTGGGCTAGGTTACATGGAGGTCAAGGAGAAAGGGATTTGGTGGTAGGGGTCTGCTACAGACCCCCACACCAAGGGGAAGAACTAGATTTGGGGCTCTTGAGACAGCTCTCAGAGACCATAAAAACTAGGGAGGCAGTAGTCATGGGTGACCTAAACTACCCAGACATGTGCTGGGAGATGCAGACAGCAGAGTCCAACTGTTCTTGCAGGTTCCTATCCTGTGTACAGAACCTCCACCTGATGCAGGAGGTACACTGTCCTACTAGGGAAAAATGCCTTACTGGACCTGGTATTGGCAACAGGGGATGACATGGTAGGAGACCTACAGATCGGTGGTCATGTGGGGGAAAGTGATCACCAAATAATAGATTTCATTGTAAGACATTGAGTGGGTAAGGTAACTAGTAGGGTGAAAATGCTAGACTTTAAGAAAGCTGATTTCAATGAATTCAGGCATTTAGTCAAAGACACACTGCAGAGTAAGAGTTTTGAAGAGATGGGAGCCCAGGAAGGGTGGCTGTGCCTTAAGGAAATAATCCTTCAGACACAGAGGGAGACGATCCCGATGCGAAGAAAAAGAGGGAAAGGGGCCAAGATACTTCCTTGGCAGACCAGAGAAATCCAGAGCAGCCTATGGGCTAAAAGAGGGGCATATAAAAAGTGGAAATGGGGAGAGATTACTAAAGAGAAGTATACATCCTCTTCTCGTGCTTGTAGGGAGGCAGTTAGACGGGCCAAAGCTACCATGGAGCTGAGGATGGCATGCCAAGTTAAGGATAACGAAAGATTGTTTTTTAGCTATATAAGGAAGGCCCAGGGTGGAATAGGACCCCTATTAGATGGGCATAAGCAATTGGTGATGGACAAGGCTGAACTCCTCAATGAGTTCTTTGCCTCAGTGTTCCTAAGCAATGGGCAAGACAAGTCTCTCACTGAGATTGTAGAGAGGCAGTAGCAGGATGCCAGACTACCAAGCGTAGACCCTAAGATGGTGCAGAGTCACTTGGAGGAACTGGATGCATTTAAGTCGGCAGGCCTGGATGAGCTCCATCTGAGGGTACTGAAGGCACTGGCTGACATCCTTGCACAGCCACTGGCCCAAATATTTTAACACTCATGGTGCACAGGCCAGGTCCCAGAGGACTGGAAAAGGGCCAGTGTGCTCCGCATTTCCAAGAAGGGGAGGAAGGAGGACCCAGGCAACCATAGGCCAGTCAGTCTCACCTCCATCCTTGGCAAAGTCTTTGAAAAAAATTATCAAGGCTTACATTTGCGAGACCCCAGCAGGAAAAATTATGCTGAGGGTACCAGCATGGGTTCGTAGCAGGTAGATCATGCCCGACTAATCTAGTCTCTTTTTATGACCAGGTTACAAAACGCCTGTATGCAGGAGTAGGAGTTGATGTCATATACTTAGGCTTTAGGAAGACCTTCGATACAGTATCCCACCCCATACTGGTGAACAAGTTAAGAGGCTGTGACTTGGATGACTACACAGTCCGGTTGGTGGCAAATTGGCTAGAGGTTGCACCCAGAGAGTTGTAGCAGATGGGTCGGTATCGACCTGGAAGGGTGTGGGCAGTGGGGTCCCGCAGGGCTCGGTCCTTGGACCAATACTCTTCAATGTCTTCAACAGCAACTTGGACAAGGGAGTGAAGTGTACTCTGTCCAAGTTTGCGGATGACACAAAACTGTGAGAAGTGGACACGCTGGAGGGCAGGGAACACCTACAAGCAGACCTGGACAGGTTGGACAAGTGGACAGAAAACAACATAATGCAATTCAACAAGGAGAAATGCAAAGTGCTGCACCTAGGGAGGAAAAATGTCCAGCATACCTACAGCCTAGGGAGTGACCTGCTTGGAGGCATGGAAGCAGAAAGGGATCTTGGAGTCCTAGTGGACACCACAATGAACATGAGTCGTCAGTGTGATAAAGTCATTAGGAAAGCTAATGGCACTTTATCGTGCATCAGCAGATGCATGATGAACAGAACCAAGGAGGTGATACTTCCCCTCTATCAGGCACTGGTCAGACTGCAGTTGGAATATTGCATGCAATTTTGGGCGCCACACCTCAAGAGAGATGTGGATAGCCTGGAGAGGGTCCAGAGAAGGGCCACTCATATGGTTAAGGGCTTGCGGGCCAAGACCTATGCAGAGAGACTAGGGCACCTGGACCTCTTCAGCCTCCACAAGAGAAGGTTGAGAGGTAACCTTTTGGCTGCCTATAAGTTCATCATGGGGGCAGAGAAGGGAATTGGTGAGGTTTTACTCACCAAGGCACCCCTGGGGGTTACAAGAAATAATGGCCATAAGCTAGCAGAATAGATTTAGACTGGACATTAGGAAGAACTTCTTCACAGTTGGAATAGCCAAAGTCTGGAACAGGCTCCCAAGGGAGGTGGTGCTCTCCCCTACCCTGGGGGTCTTCAAGAGGAAGTTAGATACACATCTAGCTGGGGTCATCTATACCCAGCACTCTTTCTTGCCTATCCAGGGGGTCGGACTCGATGATCTATTGAGGTCCCTTCTGACCCCAACATCCATGAATCTATGAATTAGGGATGGGTGCTCAACCTAGTTTCTGCCCACACCCTAGCAGCTGGTTCACATAGAGGATAAAATTTTCCATAACATTTTTCATGGACATATTGCTACTGCTATTCATATCCAAGGGTGAAAGAATAATTCAGTCCCAATGCCCATCCTGTGTCCTTGGCATTTTAAGAAAAAAAAAAAATACTAGGTTATGAAAGAAGAGAAAGAAGGGATAAAAGTGATTTAGTTGTATTTAAGTAAATACCCTAGAGCCAAAGGGCTCACTGACAGCGTATGATCCCAAGACCCTAAGTCACTTAGTAATTTCTATGATAATCCCATCCCAGATCAGCTATGGTGGTCTTAGATTCTGTAGTGTGGTCATGTCTCCACTGGAAATTAAACTCTGATCACTAAATTCATTTCACCCATGTCACCAAACATGCATGTCTAATTAAGCCTGCTTTGGGTTCACTGATTAGGTATTCTGACTGTCTGAAGACATAAGTGAAAATGTGAATTTATTTTAAACTATAGGAGGCAGTGCACATCAGGAGGAAGCCTGTCCCTACTACTTATGGCATAATTTTGTTGTTGCTTTGGGAAATGATGTAAAATAGAAGTGTATTGAATACACTGTGGTATGAATACATTTATTTGTTTACATAGCTATATTTTATTTTCACTTGTGCCTGGGCTTCACCTAATACCTCCCATGAACAGCTGTGAGCACAAAGAATAGTAAAAGCACTCCTTCTAGCACGCTCTGGAACCAAGCAAGCAGTGACAAAGAAAAAAAGTTTAGCTCTTTTTGTTCAAAAAGAACATTTAAAAAGGAGCACCACAGGTATTGTTGATCACAAGGTAAACAGCAAAAGGAAAACAGCTTCCTAAGAGCTATGTTCCTAATTCTATGTTTAGACAGTTAAGAAAGTGGTTACAGTTTGAAAAACTACTGAGCACCCAACAGCTCCAATTTACTTCTGTGGATGCTGTTGCCTGTTCAACACCAGTGAAAGTATGCCAAATTAGATAGTTTAATTTCATGCAAAGGGCAAGGATTTTTATGGACCAACTGCATGACTGGGATAGACTTAGACAAGCTTTTAAATGTTATGCATTGCATTCAAAAACTTGCCTAAATCTATTCTAACTGTGCAGTTGGACCAATAAAAGATACCACCCACAAAAATCCTTACTTCTCACATATTTCTTGGACCATCACAGCTACATCAGTCAAACAGTAGCTTAACTTCAGGTATTCCATTACTGGAAATCTTCATCTGAGTAGCTAAATCCTGTATGTTGACATTTTAATTTTTACTAACGTAAGTAAAATGAATACTAATGTGCTTAAGTACCATTCCTAGGCCTGTTTAGGAGCAATTTTTTTTAAATGGGGATTTGTAATGGGAAGACTGGCTGTCTAAATCTGTGTCATACCCAGTAGTTTCTTTCTAGCCTCACAGAGGCTCAGACACCCACAGGAATTAACATCATGACCACCACCACCACTCACCCTGCCACCAAATTCTATAGTAGGCCTGTGTGAATAGGGAACTATTCTATTCGGGTTCAGATTCAGCCAATTCAGATGCCAGCAATTCTATTCAGAGCTCCAAATCAGTTTCCCGCTTTGATTTGGCCGAATTGGCTCCGAAGCTTCGGAGCCGATTTGGAGATTTGGTCATAGGGTATAATGGGTAATCAATTAAATATCTATAATCTTTTTGGTTTTTTGTCCAATTTGGATGAAACTTGCAAGGGTGGTAGCCGCTGCTGAGAGCATAAGGTTAAGCAAGCTTCAAGGAGACAAGTCCAGGGTTCAGTTTCTCAGAAACCCCTATATTCTTGAAAGCAAAATTCATGTCATGTGTAAGTGTTACACCACAGTGGGGTGAAAACTTCAGGGGTGGTGGCCCCTGCTGAGGCCACAAAGCCTGCCAAGTTTCAAGGAGATAGGTGGAGGGGTTTGGGGGAAACTGCACCTCAAGCTGTGGACAAACAAAACTCGTGCCATGGGTGACACTGTGTGTTAAGGCTCAGCAGGATGAAAACTGCAAGCCTGCTAGCCCCTGTTGTGGCCACAAAGCCTGCTAGCTGTCAAGGAGATTGGTGCAGGGGTTCTGGATTCTGGGACCCTGCACCTCTAGCTGCTGACAGACAAAACTCATGTCACAGGTGCTTGTGCAACTGTGTCTGTCTTGGAGCATGGGAGAGTGAGGAGGAAAAAAAACTACTGCAGGCCTGGATGCTAAGCCCTGCTGTGGCCACAATGCCTGACAGCTGTTAAAGAGATAGGTGCAGGGGGGGTCTGGGGCCCTGCACCCCAAGCTGCTGACAGACAAAACTCATGACATGGTTGCTTGTGCAACCGACTGTCTCTGTCATGGGGCAGTTGATTGTCTGTATTATTTTCTCTCCTTAGTCTGTGGTTTTGTAGGTGTTAGTCCTTGCTTGTTAACTTGTTACATTACCTAGCTACTGTATATTGAGCTGGTCCATAAGTGAATCATGATTGATTGGTAACACAGTAGCATAGCATCTGGGCCTGCAGTAGCTGCAACCCCCTCTCCCCCTGCCCCAACACAGACAGTTGCACAAGCACCCATGTCACAAGTTTTGCCTGTCAGCAGCTAGAGGTGCAAGGCCCCAGAACCCAGAATCCCTTGCTCCTATCTCCTTGACAGCTAGCAGGTTTCATGGCTGTATCAGGGGCGAGCATACTTGCAGCTTTCACCCTGCTGCGCCTTAATACACACAGTGTCACCCATGGCACGAGTTTTGCTTGTCCGCAGTTTGAGGTGCAGCTTTCCTCAAACCCCTGCACCTATCTCCTTGAAGCTTGGCAGGCTTTGTGGCCACACCAGGTGCTACTATCCCTGCAGTTTTCACCCTGATATGGCTTAAAATGCATACATGATGTGAGTTTTGCTTTCAAGAATTTGGGGTGCAGTTTCCCTCAAACTCCTACACTTATCTCCTTGAACTTAGCATGCATCATGCTCTTGGCAGAGGCTACCACTGCTGCAGGTTTCATCTGAATAAGCCAAAAGACAACAAAGTTACAGATATTTCACTGATTCCTCATTATACCCTATGACTTAGTCTCCTAATCTTTTCTGAATCAATCCAGAAGCTCCAAATCGATTCGGAAAGCCTAAAGCTTCCTGATATTCAATTCAGATGCATAAATTCAGCCTCCCAATCTGAATCATGATCCAAAGCTTTGCACAGCCCTATTCTATAATACACAGCCTGATTGAGGACTCATTTTGGCAGGAATGAGATGAGTGACTCAGGCTCCAATGATGGTTAATACCACAAGTTTGACACTCCTGCTTTACATCATTATGCTGAAGTAGAGCCCCTATGTTCATGCAGGTAAAGCCACAATGGAATAGAAGACAGAATCCATAGAATGGGACCTAATATGCAATCCACATCCTATGCCACATGTGCCTGACAGAAGGCATGATTACAGGATCATGCATTAGATCTCATCACATTTTATTCCTGGGGCAGGTGGGAAGCCTGATCTCAGGTTCTTCCTGTACTGAAAAGAAGCAAGCTCCTGCAGCTGGGAGCCCCCTCAGCTGAGAGGCATGCACCTCTGAAGCTAGGAGACACAGTTGCTGCAGTCTTCTAATCCTGGGGGTGCACAAAACCCTCAAGGATGGGAGATTTCAGCCACACCACACAGCTGCTGGGACCTAGTTGGGACCTGGCACCTGGAGGTGGACTGTTAGGATCCAGCATCTTCAGCTGTGCAATGCTGCCAGGACCAAGAGTAAGCAGCTGCTGTGGCTGAGAGTCCCATCATTTGTGGGACTCCCAGCCTTGGCAAGACATGGTGCACCGCTGCAGCTATGAGCCTGATCACCTGACAGGGCCCCCAGCCAGAGGCGAGACCCTGCTATGCCTGTGTAACTGGTTACCTTCCCCAGCTCCATCTTCCCTGTTATCCATGCCCTACATGGGGTGCCCTTGGAGTTCCCTTTAAGGTTTCTTGTGTCCCACTCTCTCGTTTCCTACCACATCTTGATGAAAAATTGTTATACCGACATTCTTGTAAGCAGGAGATAGGTGCAGGAGTTTCAGAGAAACTCTTATATTTCATATGTTGGGGTCTTCCATCTCCATGGGTCTTGACCCCTGTCTTTCTCTAGCTAGGCCTCCCTGTCTAAACACACCAAACAGGGTTCGACTCTGAGGATTTGGTCCTTTTCCTTGTCTTGAGGCTTATGGCCCTCCTTTCTGCTCTAATCCCAATCCAATGCCCAGCCTCCCTGGCCCAGGGGCTCAGCCCCACAACCAGAGGGCTGCAAGTTCAAGGCTGGGGAACAGACCTGAACCCACACCTTCCTAGCCCACAAAAAACCCCAAATTTGTACCCCAGGGGCACCAGACCACCTGGCCTTTTGGGATTGCACACTCTGATGCCAGGATCTGTACACCCCCAAAATCCTACACCCACACTGGAGCCAGGGCCTATGTATCCCAAATACTATGCCTTCTCTAGCACCAGAGTCAGTCCACCCCAGCTCCTATGTCCACATGGGGTCCCAATGAGGCCTCCTCTTCCCTACTAAATCTCACCCAAACTGCCAGTGTTATTAAAAACAAACAAACCATAAACAGTCTGTCCATGGGCTGCAACCACCACCTAAAGAATATGATCAAAGAAGGCAGCACAACAGCTTACATTTTCTCAGGGGTCATGCTTCTGCTCCCCATTGTTGGTTCCCATCCTTCCTCTGGGGTTGCAACTGCTTCTCTGAGATCCTCTGTAGTTCCTTCAGCCTTTGGACCACTCACCCAGCCTCTCTGTGGAGCTTTCACACTCACTCCTTTTCCCTTGGCTGACAGGCCCCCAACTGCTGCCCACAAAAGGTTTTTATAGTCCTGGCCTGCCCACTTCCAGTCACCTGACCAGCTGGCCTGGTTCAACTTTTAACCCCTACCTTACCAACGAGCTGTGCCCAGAAAGTCCTGATCTTAAAGGGGCCATCTATATTCTGGTAACAGGGCTAGGGTTCCCTATTACATACCCACCTCTCTTCTCTTTCATCTAGGGTCTTTCCTTCCCCTCTGAACACTTGACCTGCCTTCTGGTAACAGGGCCAGGGTTGCCTGTTACAAACTGCAAATTAAAGCTTCATAGCAAATAGATATTTTCAAGGTCTAACTTTATACCTAGTTGGAACTTTTTATTGTGGGATAAGTACTTTGTATATATAACTGGTTTCAAGGTAATTATGCAATTAACCACTTAATTGTGTGATACCTGTGTGGCAGAATGCCAGCTCTGTTTCTCCCCAAACACTCTGCTCTGTGACAATTTGGTTAGGATGGGCCCAGCAGAGGATACACACCTTACCCTATCTCTTTAGGTAACCTGATCTGGATGCATTCCTGAGGAAGGGGGGAAACCTGCTCCCTCTGCCTACATGACTGGTATCGCATACCTAGGTGAGGAGCTTGGGCTCCCTGGGGAGCTAGGAACTGCCAGTCTGCCCAGCAACTAGAGATGTATTTCAAATTGGTTGGCTGACAGCCAACAGGTGTTGGCCTCCATTGGACCAAGTAAATAAGGTCACAAGGACTGCCCAGGAGGAGGGAAGAGCAGCCGTGAGGAAGACTCAGAGAGGGAGAAAAGCTGAACCATCTGAAACTTGCTCTCTCTCAAAACTCATGATCAAGGAACTGCCTCTCTGCAGAGGTAATCTCCACCTACCTCTGAATGATACTTGTGAGTAAGTTACCTGAGATCTAACTAGATATATAGCTTGCAGTAACTCAGATCAGTTTGTTCTATGGGATTTCTCTAACACTGCTCTACCCTGTACCCTATTCTAATCCTATCCTTTGTAACCAATAAAGTTCTCCTTTGTACCTAGTGTGGGAGACTTATTGGGAGTGGGTCTAGACTATGCCTGGTTGTCCCCTTGGTTTGGTTGACTAAGGAAGACCACTACTTGTGCTTCTGACTGAGAGAAGTATCCCAAGTTCTTGAATTGAATCAAGTACCCTCGAGGGCTTCTTGGCCTGTTTTTCTCAGAGTGCATAGAGCCAGAATCAAGTGCATCCCTGGGTGGTGGCGGTGGAATCCCCTGGCTAGCAGGTGTGCTCCAGAAAAGGGGTTGGCCAGATGTGAGGCACCCCCAGGGAGGCACTCAGAGCCTGGAAGATGGTCAGTGCAGTGAGGTAGGTGACTCAATGCAGGAGCACCCCTTACTGGCCCGCCACAACCTGTAACATCACTTTCAACTCCATCATGATCTCAAGAAACCTTATCGTGTTCATACAATAATAGAATTACAGATGGTTAGGGTTGGAAAGGACCTCAGGAGGTCATCTAGTCCAACCCATTGCTCAAATGAGGACCATCCCCAGCTAGCTCATTCCAGCCATGGCTTTGTCAAGCCAGGCCTTAAAAACCTCCAAGGATGGAGGTTCTGCCACCTCCCTAGGTAACCCATTCCAGTGATTCATCAGCCTCCTAGTGAGAAAGTTTTTTGTAATATACAAACTAAACTTCCCTCACTGCAACTTGAGACCATGACTCCTTGTTCTGTCACCACTGAAAACAGTCTAGCACTATCCTCTTTGGAACCACCCTTCAGGTAGCTGAAAGCTCTTATCAAATCCCTTCTTAGTCTTCTCTTATGCAGATTAAATAAGCGCGGTTTCTTCAGCCTCTCCTCATAAGCCATGAGGCGCATCTTCCTAACCACTTTCATTGCCCTCTGCTGGACTCTCTCCAATTTGTCCAAACCCCTTCTGTAATGGGGGACCCAAAACTGGACATAGTATTCCACATGTGGCCTCAGCAGTGCAGAATAGAGAGAAATAATTACTTAGCTCAATCTGCTGGCAACAGTTCTACTAATACAACCTAGATGTTGCCTTCTTGGCAACAAGGGCACACTGTTGGCTCATATCCAGATTACTGTCCACTAAACCTGTGCCAATAGGGAACTATTCAGTTTGGATTCAGATTTGGGCAATTCAGATGCCAGAGATTTGATTCAGAGAGCTGAATCGTTTTTCTGATTTGATTCAGCCAAATTACTTTGGAAGATTCGGAAATTCGGCTATAGAGTAAAATGGGGAATCAATTAAATATCTATAACATTGTTGTCTTTTGGCTGATTTAGATAAAACTTGCAGAGATGATACCCAATGCTGAGAGCATGACACGTGCCAACTTTCAAGGTGATAGGTGCAAGCACCCATGACACGAGTTTTGCCTGTCAGCAGTCAGAGCTGCAGGGCCCCAGAGCCCAGAAGCCCTACACCTGCCTCCTTGACAGCTGGAAGACTTTGTGGCCTCAGCAGGGGCTAACAGGCCTGCAGTTTTCACCCTGCTGCACCTTAACACACACATGTCACCCATGTCATGAGTTTTGCTTTTCCACATCTTGTGGTACAGTTTCCCCCAAATCCCTGCACCTATCTCCTTGAAAGCTGACAGACTTTGTGGCCTCCATAGGGGCTACCATCCCTGCAGTTTTCACCCTGCTGTACCTTAACACACACACAGTGTGTTACCCATGTCATGAGTTTTTCTTGTCAACAGTTTGAGATGCAGTTTCCCAGAAATCCCTGTATCTATCTCCTTGAAGCCTGGAAGGCTATGTGGCTTCAGCAGGACCTACCACCCTGCAGTTTTCACCCCATTGTGACTTAACACACATACATGACATCAGTTTTTCCTTCAGGACTCTAAGGTGCAGTTTCCCAGAAATCTCTACACCCATCACCTTGAAACTTGGCAGACTTTATGCACTCAGCAAAGGCTACCACAAGTTTAATCTGAATCAGCCAAAATACAACAAAGTTGTAGGTATTTCATTGATTCCCCATTATAAACTATGGCTGAATTGCCGACTCTTTTCTAAATCGATTCAGAAAGCCTAAAGATTCCAGCAATTTGATTCAGATTTGTAGATTCAGACTCTAAATCATCTCTGAATCTGAATTGTGATCCAAAGCTTTGCACAGCCCTACTGTCCACTATAACCCCTAGGTCCTTTTCTGCAGAGCTGCTGCCTAGCCAGTTGGTCCCAAGCCTGTAGAAGTGCATGGGATTCCACCATCCTAAGTGCAAGACTTTCTACTTGCCCTTTTTGAACCTCATATTTCTTTTGGCCTAATCCTCCAATTTGTCTAGGTCACTCTGAATTCTAACTCTGCACTCCAACTTAATTATTATTCCCCCCACCTCAGAGTCATCTGCAATCTTCCTGAGGGTCCATCCAATCTTTCAGATCATTAATGAAAATACTAAACAAAAGCAGCTCCAGAACTGACCACTGGGGCACTCCACTTGATACCAGCTGCCAACTATACATTGAACCACTGATCAATACCCATTGAGCCTTATAATCCAGTCAGTTTTCCATCTTACAGTCCATTCATCCAACCTGTACTTCCTTAGCTTGCTTACGAGAATGCTGTGGCAGACCATCTCAAAACACTTGCTAAAGTCAGCATATACAATGTCCAGTGCTTTCTCTGTATCCATAGAGCTACTTGTCTCATTATAGAAAGCAATCAGGTTAGTCAGGCGTGACTTGCCTTTGGTGAATCCAAGCTAACTGTTCCTGATCACTTTTTTCTCCTCCAAGTACTTAGATTTCTTGAGAACCTACTCCATGAATTTTCCAGGGA
Organism: Caiman crocodilus; assembly: GCA_030014935.1. Taxonomy (NCBI): domain Eukaryota; kingdom Metazoa; phylum Chordata; order Crocodylia; family Alligatoridae; genus Caiman; species Caiman crocodilus. The sequence continues at coordinate 67,115,571 of JAGPOW010003648.1, forward strand.
CTGAGGTGAGGCTGATTGGTCTGTAGCTCCCTGGATCCTCTTTTTTCCCTTTTCTAAGATGAGTACTATATTGCAGCTCTGCAACCACATCAACCAACTCTCTCAGCACTCTCAGGTACATTGCATCCAGCCCCATGGACTTGTACATGTCCAGTTTTTCTAAATAGACCCTAACCTTTTCTTTCACCACTGAAGGCTGCTCACCTTCTCCACAAACTGGCCTGCCCAGTGCAGTAATCTGAACTGACCTTGCCTGTGAAGACCAAGGTAAAAAAAGCATAGAGTACTTCACCTTTTTCTCCTCATCTGTCACTAGGTTGCTTCCTCCATTCAGTAAGAAACCGACACTTTCCCTAACCTTCCTTTTGTTGCTAACATACCTGTAGAAAACTCCTCTTGTTACCCTTCACATCCTTTCCTAACTGCAACTCCAATTGCGCATCAGCCTTACAGATTTCATTCCTGCATGCCCAAGCTATATTCTTATAGTCTTCCTAATCATCTCTCCAAGCTTCAACTTCTTGGTAGCTTCATTTTTATATTTAAGCTCACTGAAGAGTTCTCTGCTAAACCAAGCTGGTTGCCTGCCATATTTGCTATTCTTCCTGCATATTGGGATGGTTTGTTCCTGTGCTCTCAGTAAGGTTTCTTTCAAATATAACCATCTCTCCTAGTCCTTTCCTCCTCAGATGGACCTCCCAGGGCATTGGCAACATGTAGGGGCTGCATGTGCACTCCCTGAGTGTGATGTTTCACCCTCTGTGAAAAGGTGCTGCCAACACTGCCGGCGGTGCCTGCAGCAGCTCTCCACTTACCACTGCCATGATCCCACCACTGATAGCACTGCTGCCACCTGCAGGAGCTTGCCGTGCCTCCCCAGCTTCCAGGGGCATGCAGCATTCATGTCCTAGGGGATTCTGCCCATCAGTTCCCTAAGGGAGTCAAAGTCTGCTTTTCTGAAGTCCAGGGTCCTTACTCTGCTGTTCTCATTTCTTCCTTTTGTCAGGATCCTGTGAAAGAAGAGAAAAATGGAGTTGAATCTGTATTATGTGTAAGGGTGCAAATCATGTATTCAGATTAGGCTATGGGGAAGTCAAAAGGACATGACCCAATACCACCAGACTAACACAGACTGGGACCATCCTATCCTAGTCTAGTAAAAACAAAAAACTTAGCACAAAAGTAGTCACAAACTAGTCTGCTGAGTCAACCCAAAATGAGAAGTGACCCCTGAGGTTACAAGTCAGAAGAAACCCGTAAAACTCTGCTGAAATAAGATAAAATAGAGACATGTGCATTACTAACTAAGTCATGGCAAATGCTGATTGGTACATGTTGTTGCTATACTTATGATGTCATATTTTCTATATGAACTCGCCTCACCTATCATACGGAGTCAGACCTCTTCACAATTCTCCAATTGTGTATGAGTCTGTCCAGAATGCGTTCTCTAATAAACGAAGCTTCTCCTGACCTGACCTAAAGTTTGCTGCGTGTGTTTACCATGACAATCCTGAACTTGATCATCTCATAGTCACTGCTGCCCAACTTGCCATCTACTTCTACATCCCCCACCAATTCTTCCCTGTTTCTGAGCAAGAGGTCAAGAAGACAATGACCCTTTGTTGGTCTCTCTAACATTCAAACAAGGAAGTCATCCCCAGTGCTCTACAAAAACTCCTAGATTGCTTGTACACGGCTGTATTGCTCTTCCAGAAGATTTCAGGGTGAGCGAAGTCCCCCATGAGAACCAGGGCCTGTGATCTGGAAATTTCCACTAGTTGTCTGAAGAAAGCCTCATCTCCCTCATCCTCCTGGTCTGGTGGTCTACAGCAGATACCCATCATGATATCATCCTTGTTGCTCTTCCCTCTGACCTTAACCCAGGGACTGTCAACAGACTGATCTTCAGTTTTATAATAGAGTATCATGCAGTTTTTTTACATACAGCTCAACTCCACCTTCTCTTCTCTCCTACCTGTCCTTCCTGAATTACTTGTACCCATCCATGACAGTATTCCAGTCATGTTAACTCTACTGTTTTAGTTCACTTATGGTACCTTCTGATTTTACCCCTAAGGGATAATAATGAAATCTGGTCTCCTAATTCAAGAGCAGCAAACTAGGTGCTATTTATTTTTCTTACTGATGCTATTCATTATTCTTAATTATTACCATTCTTAATTATTGATATTAATTCTTAATCATTGGTATTCTTAATTATTCCAACTAGAGCCACAACCCCTAGTGAACATTAGGGGTTTTGTAGTTCTTTAGAAGTATTATATGAATATTCATATCACTGTATACCAATGTAAGGAAAAGTGTTGTCTAATCTAATCCTAAGTATGGAGAGAGTATGAAATCAAAGTAGAGAGGAAACATATGAGACAGTAGGAAAAATAGGGACTTAAGAAAAAGAAACCCGTGTTCTCTAAGAATCCAAACAAGATACAGACCTTGATTTTCCTTTTCTGATGCAATGTATAGAATTAATATCACCACGACCATGATAATATATTTAGCGCATTTTCAAAGCACTGTGTGGAGTTATAAATAGTGGAGCAGCACCTTTAATGAAGTATATGTGATTAAAAGCACAGAATCATGCAGGATGTGGAGACGCAGTGGAACTCTACATACCTGATGCTTGAAAGGTAGGTGGAGCAACAGAAGGCCATCCATGAGATGGCCTTGCTTGGGGAGATTGGGATCAGTAACCCCCTGAACAGAGCTAAGTGGGGTACCATCTCCCAGATCTTAGTGGTCCTCAAGCCCTTCCTCGAGGCCACCGAGACCCTTCTCTGAAAATTGGCATGCACTGTAATTTTTCCCCTCTGAGGATCAGGCCTGAGAGATTGGAGGCAGAATGTTTTTTTGGTGAGGAATGTGCCCCCACAGGTAATTGGGTTTTGTTGGCTTTGATAGATTCTGGTGTGTGGTTTGTGGGGGTACTGGAGATAGTTGGCAGGTTTTGCATTTTAGTTCTGGTGATGAGGTTAGGTGCTTGTTTGAATGTACAAACCACTTTTCAGAGCTGGGCCTATGAACTGCACTTCATCAGCCTCCAAGGTAGTAGGTACACAAACTCATAGATTCAATATAGACACTGACAGTGGAGTTCTGGCACACAGTGACCTGGTGTTGAGCCAGCTACATTATTTTACCTGTTGTCACGTAAAGCAGAGGACCAGGCATGAGACTGTTGGGGAGGAAGAGACCTCCTTGGGGCACACTGCAGTGTTGTACAGAGGGCCCAGAGCCAGGAAGGGCGCACCTTAACACTCACACAGTGTCACCCACCCACATCACGAGTTTTGCCTGTTAGCAGTCAGAGGTTGAGGGCCCCAGAAGCCAGACTCCCCCTGCACCTATCTTCTTGACAGCTGGCAGGCTTTGTGGCCTCAGCAGGGGCCACCACCTTCACAGTTTTCACCCCACCCCCCGTGGTATAACACATACATGTGACATGAGTTTTGCTTTCAAGAGTTTGGGGTACAGTTCCCCACAAACCCCTGAACCAATCTTCTTGAAGCTTGGCAGGCTCTGTGCTCTCAGAAGAGGTTATCGCCTCTGCAAGTTTCACCCAAATCAGAAAAAAGGCAACAAAGTTATAGACATTTCATTGATCCGCCATTATACCCTATGGACAGATCTCAAAGGCAGCTCTGAAGCTTCGGAGCCACTTCAGCCAGATTGAAGCAGGAAGCCGATCCAGAGCTCTGGATCAGATCACTAACATTCAAAGTGGCCAGATCTGAAACCGTATTGAATACCCACCTACTCACACAGGCCTACTAATTTGGCTTGAGAACCTCTTGTGAGCATTCCCTTGGTAAATGAATACAATTAAGAAATAGCCACAATGTTTAAGTGATCCTCTTAAACCAAAAGAGATAAGGCTGTCTTACTCATGTAAACATCTTTCTCTCCACAGTAAACAGGGACTTAAGAAAAAGAAACCCATGTTCTCTTTCACTGCCCAGCAGGCTACTCAACAAGACAGACACTTCCCTCAGCCCAACCCTGGGCTTCTGATTCCCTGGTCCTGGTTTCCTGTGCCCTGGGTCCTGATTTCTGAGTTCATCTGAGTTCCTGCTCACCTGTTTCTAGTTCCATCCTGCACCATGGGCCCTAGTGCTTCCATACTGCCTTGTCAGTCCCTTAACCCCTTGTCCTCTGAAAGGTATCTAAGCCACAAGTCAAGAGTTAAGTGATTGCTCACATCCCAGGCCCCTACAGTTATACAGCCTATTCCAGACTGCCTGGCTAGTGATACCAGTCTGGATCCCTACCCCTGTCCTGATCCCCTCCTTGGCCTGTGTTTCTTCCTGGGGAAACTGCTTACATTCCTGTCCATTATTAGACCATGGCCTCCTGACCTGCCTTTTGACCACTGACATCTCAGTTGTGCTCTTGATATGCTGCTCTTGCCAGAGAGAAAAGCATTTGCCTCTTATAGAAGGAATTCACTACATTGCTGGCATTATTAAAACTAAAACATAGTGCTGAATGGAGTTACACAGATTATTTTTAGAAAGAAACGGTTAAGAGCATGATGCAGGCAGTTATTAAGTTAATAAGAACGTGATCATTTGAAGTTTGACCTGAACAATCCATTTGTAGTTATACCAGTGTACTTGAGCACAAGACATAGACTTCACAGACCTTAGGGCTGGAAGGGATCTTGAAGATCACCAAGTCCATCCCCCTGCCCCAGGGGCAGGAAATCAGCTAGGGTCAAAGGATCCCAGCAAGATAAGTGTCCAAATGTCTCTTGAATGAGTCTAGAGTAGGTGCCTGCACCATTTCTGGAGGGAGCCTATTCCAGGCCTTGGGGGCTTGGACAATAAAGAAGTTTTTCTTTATGTCCAGCCTAAAACCGTTTTGGAAGAGTTTATGATCATTCGTCTTTGTTATCCCTCAGGGTGCTGCGGTGAACAGATGTTCCCCCAGATCCTGATGTATACCCCTTATGTATAGAAGGCAGCCACCAGGTCACCCCTGAGCCTGCGCTTTTCCAGGCTGAGCAGTCCCATAGCTCTCAGCCTCTCTTCATAAGGCCTGTTTTCCTGCCTTCTGATCACGTGCGTGGCTCTCCTTTGGACTCTCTCAAGCTTCTCCACATCCTTCTTGAATTGTGGAGCCCAGAATTGGATGCAGTACTCTAGCTGTGGCCCCACCAAGGCCGAATACAGCAGGAGGATGACATCCTTAGATTTACTTGAGAAGCATCTATGGATGCAAGCCAGAGTCTTGTTTGCTTTACCAGCTGTGACATCGCTCTGAAGGCTCATGTTCATCTTGTGGTTAATCATGTCTCTTTTGGCCGTGGTGCTAGCAAGCGTAGCATTGCTGAGCCTATAAGCATGCTGCAGGTCCCACCCCTGCACAAGTGGAGTATGTTGCATTTTTTGGTATTGAATGTCAACAGGTTTTTAACAAACATATAGGTCTGTTGTAATAAAAATTTCAGTACAACAAAACTATTCCCGGGATCTGGCTACTGGTCCATAGCAGGCAGTGCCAAAGGGATCCTCTAAGAACCAAATCCATTAAAGCAAAATATTCTACTGCTACAAATGTCTCTTTCAGTCCTTGAGTTGACATAATTCACTTTAACAGTGCTCTCTTCCACTTCAAGCTAATCTGACCCTTCATCAGCCCGCATCTCCAAATCCAAGTGACAGTTTCGATACATCTAAAACATCCCTCTCTGAACTACCCATCCTCTGTTGACCCCAAACTGCATGTGGTAGGCATACCCTGCAAAGATTTTTAAATACTGGAGAAGGTGGAGAAGCCACTTCTTTCCCTCATTCTCCTTCTCATCTTCTTTTCTAACTACACCTCAACAGAACTGTAGCAACATGGAACTGAGAGAACCACATGTCAAAAGCTGGTCAGCAATAGGTATGCTGGGGCTAAGTACAGACAAGCAAAAAGCCTGAGGCAGAATCAATCTAAATGCTGCAGTTTTCTGTAAACAACATAGCTTTCAGAAAACAAACAGGGCATACATTTACCTTTTGGCAGCAGGGAGGGGAAACCAAATCTTAGACAAGGTTCTGCCATTTTCAAACTGGTCTACGTGTGCTGAAATTCTGTTCTATTATGGGTACAGACCAGTTTTTGATCACCAGGGACCTGGGTTTTCAGTTCACTGCAGAAAATCACTGATTTCCTTCTTTAAAGGAGAAAAACATAGGAAAAGGTGGGTTTTCCCTTGCAGCCTGGCAGGATTTTAGCCTGCAAGGAGCTTCTTGGAGCTGGGGGAGTAGGGAAGGGTACTCGGAGGGAGCACTACATGTGTATGCGCACATACATGTATGTGGTAGCCAAGCAGTGGTGGAGAGTAGCTCCCAAAGCTGCCTCCAGGTAAGTCTATGGGGGCACAGGCAATATATGTCATGGGGGGTGCAGAGGAGGGCACAGGCAACATGGCAGATGATAGTGGGGAGGGTGAATGTGCCCCCTGAGATTTCTGCACCCACATCAGGGTGCAGAGCTACAGCTGAGCCTAACCAGCTGTGGGCAGAAGCCATCTCCACAGTCCAGCAAGCAGAACCCAGTGCGGGAGGGGGTGCCACATCACAGCTCCATGGCCACCAAGGTGAAATGCAGCAATGGTGGCAGCGCCAAGTTGTGCCCCCACTGCTGCTGGGTGTGCAGGAGGTGCCTCAGCCTGGCAGTCATGCCAGTGAGGCATGCCCTCCCACACCAGGTTTTACCCACTGGGCCATGGAGGCTGCTCCTGTCCAGAGCTAGCTGTGGGCACAAATCTGGGGGGAGGGGAAATGTGCCCCCAGCCCCCTAGATGTATTGCCTGTGCCCCCCCACTCCATGCATTGCCTGTGCCCACACACCCCTTCCCAACTCATCCAATCCCTTCCTCACACACCTGGGGTGGGGGCAGGGGCAGGAGTGAAGGGCACCAGCAGAGTCAGGGAGCTGTTAGTTGTGAGTAAGGGGCACTGGCAAGGCCAAGGAGCTGTGGGCTGGGGATAACAGCAAGGGCAGGGGCAGGGCACCAGCATATCAGGGCTTCTTAAACATGAGGGGAACAGCCATTGCTGGATCTGCATCCTGGTGAGTGAAGGGGAAATGTGGAGCTATGATTTTCCATGATAAAAAAAAAAAAATCAAATGCCAAAAGATATAAGTATTTAGAATTTATTTTATTATAATGATTGAGGCACTGGTAGGCTTCCAAATTGCTTTAAAATTGTAAATACACCAATAAAACATTGTGTTCAGTTGATATGTACATATATATTACATTTACACACATTAAATATAATCATGGAAAAACATGGATTTTGGGTTTTTTAACCAGAGAATTTGGGGGTTTTATCAGAGAATTTGGGATTTTTAAACAGAGAAGATCAGGGTCCCCACTGATCACTTATACCAGTAAAAGTGTAGTGTCTATACCTGGCCTGAGACTGGAGTACATAGCAAGCAGCTTAAGAACATGGGTTCTACACACAGACAATACACTTGTGTTTTAAAATCCCTTTCTAGCTTAAGTTTTCCTTAATGTCTCATTCTTGAGCAGCCCACACGGCAGAGTTACCGTGGAGAAAGCCGAGATACAGAAAGTCCCAAGGCCCTGCAGACTGAGGGTAATTTGTTTGTTTTTACAAACAAAGCTGCCCTGCAGTATTTGTTCATGTACCCACAATTACACTATGGCCAGCATTTCATTCAGCACTCAGCTGCCCCAAGTTACCTTTCATCTACACTAGGGGAAAATGCAAATCACCCATAATGTTTCTGACTACTATAATAAGAGTAAACAAAAAACAGGGATTTGATTTGTCCTTTTGTGATGGGAAACAGGTTTCCAGACTGGAAGACAACTTTCCCATGGCTTAAAGAGCAAAATTATTCCAGGATTTGAAATAGTCCCAAAGACTTGCATAAAATATCCCCAGAGTGTAGGCTAAACAAACAGCAAACAGTTCAATTACAGTTCTTTAAGCAAAGTCCTATAGTCGTAAATTTTCTAGAAACAAAACTAGTTACACTGCTATAATATTCATGTCTTTTCAGTCTGACTATAAATAGAGCAACATACAATTAAATATATTCATGGGGCTTAGATGCATTTATGGTGCTTGCTTGAAAGCAGATACTTCCTTCAGACCCTGGCCTATTAGCACACCATTGTTGTTTCCATATTAAACTTACATTAACCTCTCTCACTGGTTCAGTTGCATTGCTTTCCAGTTAACATCATATTAACATTTGTCAACAGCAGATATATTTAAAACCAGCTGTGGTTCCTCTCATTTTCTGCATAATTATTGAGACCATATGGCCATACTACCAGTGTTGTTTCCTCTTTGTCCTCTCCTCCTCACAAAACAGCTTATCTTTAATCTGCTGACTCTCTTCAGAGGTAAATTGCCCATTGCTGACCTCTCAGGAAACAAAAATAAGCAAATTAACAAATAACTAACAAAATAGGGCTGGGGAGAGGATTAGGGGTGTTTCAAAAGGCTTGAAAGCTTGGCAACATGCCATTTTTAGTTGCAAATAATAATAATAATAATAATAATAATAATAATAATAAAATCTCTCTCATTTAATACATAAATAAAAATAGCCAGATTATGGAGAAGGACACCTTAAAAATAAGCAACACAAGCATATGCTGTGACATTTAAAGAAAGCAAAGGACTAAATATAAACATTTTCCAGGATATATTTTTGCTTTTGTATTTGCTGATTTTTATTTCTGTCACACCAGTCCTTGCTCAGAGTTGTTAAGAAAGTCAAAGCCCATTGATTCAATATAGTAAATAGCCATCTCAGCACTTTGTTCATTCTCCACTGAACGACAAACAAAACAATAAGAAGAGTGAAGATGAGGGTGCCTGTAAAATAGTCAGCAGGCCCTATTATGTGGGTAGAAGCTCATGTGATGCACAAAGTTTGTAGTATTAGACCTCTGTTATCAGGAGTTTCATTTGTTGTCAGGAGTTTCATTTGAAAGTTAGCCCTCATTTGCCAATTTGAAATTTCATTAGCAGGTCCTATTAGGTGACTGTCATTGAATAAAATTTATAAAATCAGGCCTTGATCTGACAAGACCTACATTTAGAGCTCTATATGTTCCTGAAAGAGATGCTAGAATTACAAATACCAAACACAAAGGAGAGAAGTACCCACAGGTATTCTCAGTCCTGCTGCTCAGTCCTTGAAGTTGTTCCATGATAGGTAACAGGTAAGCAAATACAGTCTAGCTGAGACTACTGTAAGGTAGAGCTAGGTAATACTATTCAGAGTACTCATCAGTGCCTCCATGTCAAATTGGGAGAAGGCTCCTGTGGAGTTCAAGGCTCCTGTTCTGGGCCCACTACTGTTCAATATTTTCATTAAAGGCTGAGAAACTGAAATTGACTGCATACTTATTAAACATGTAGATGATTCCAAGTGGCACTCTAGAACACAAGATTAAGATTCAAATGGTCTTGATAAGTAGGAAAAAAATGCCCTAAATTAAACAAGGTGAAATTCAGTAAGGGCAAATACAAAATACTACTTCACATAGGAAAGAACATTCACATTTCAAAATACAAAATAACAGGTTAAGTTTCAGGACTGTAGAAATAAGCCTCCAACTTATCATAGAAAGTAAACTGAATATATTGTTGCAAAATAACTAGTATACTGGGATGTATTAATAGGAATGTTACATACAAGTCAAGGGGCGTGAATCTTCAATTCCAGTCAGAACTAGTAAAACCCCAGCAAGGCACTCTTTCCAGATGTAACACTGCACTTCATGAAAGACATGGACAATTCAGAAAGAGACTAGAGCAACTAAAGTGATTTGAGGTCTGGAAAACTAAATATAAAAGGAAAGGTTGAAAGAGCTTGGACTATTTGTTCCAAGAATGACAAGACTAACAGTCTCTAAACACCTGAAGGTGGTTTTTAAAGAGGAGGTTCAGAGACTATTCTTTATGGTGGGAGAGGACAAGACAAGGAGTGATGGTCTTAAATTACAAGAATGGAAATTTAGATTGGTGTAGGTGACCGTACCTCGCTCAAGTCTGCCATTGAGGTCTAGTGCTCTGATCTGTCAAGTGCCAGTTCTTGGGGCATGGCAGGTTGACTTGCTGGCTCGTGTTAGCAGGGCACACCCTCCTTCTTTCCTGCCATGTCTTGATCTTTTTAGTAAGAGGGGAGGGTTCTCGATGGTTTACACCTGCCCTCACGAGTGACTTGTTGTTTCTCAGGCCTCCGCCTCCCTTTACACCCCATCCTTCCACCAGCCAGATCTTATGGTCCAGCCAGGCCATGCACCATCACATGGTGGGATGGCACCTTCCTTGCAATTGGTCAAATAGTCAGGCTCCAGTCTAGCTAAATGGTCTCAGTAATTTAGTGATAGTCGCCCACTGCCCTGGTGGGGCAGTCTATGGATTCGGAGTGTTGTACCCCCTGTGTCTACATTTCTCACTCAATATTTGACAGCCTTTTATCACAGTTCTATGGGCTCCTATGACTATGACCAGCAGGGCTAGTCTGCCATGTCCTTAAATTTTCCCTTGTCCAGTGTTGCTAGCCCTTAATGCAGCCATAGGGCCCTGCACCCTTTTCTGGAATGGACTCACGGTTTGTTCCTCCCACCAGTCCAGAAAAGCAAATGATGTCTCTCAGCACCTCCACATTGTGTTGTCAGCTCCTCCACAGTGTGGTTCCGCTCCCTTTGTGCTGAGGTTCCTCCAGGCCTCAAATAAGAAAAGCAGGCTCCGCTCTTCTCCCTTGGCCCTGGCCGGGGCAGTCTTAGGTCTGTGTTGGTGGTCCCACAGCTGTGCCCCTGGGCCTGTTCTCTCTTCAGCTAGTGCAGGGTGTGTCTTTATGATGCCAGCCCCTATGTGCCCACCAACCCAGATGCAGCACAAGTTGGTGAAGCAGGGCAGCTGCAGAGCCAGAAGCCCTCCAGACTGCACTGCCGGTGTCTTCTTAGGCATGAACAACTCATGCCTCCTGAGGCTGGGTAGGAATGGTGACCATCCACAGGTGGTAGTGTCAGAGGCAGGGGTGTGGCAGCAACAAGGGGGGACCAACCACTAGCGGCCATGGTGACGTCAGCAGCCAGAGCAGGCCAAGCAGAGGTCATCTGCAGGTAGCCACAGGGGGGGCGAGCAGTGACTACCTGCAGATGCCAGCAGCAGTGGCCAATCTCGGCGGGGCACATGTCCTCCCTATGCCCTCCCTACACATCACTTATGTTCTTAGGTAAGTTCCCACTCCCAAGGAGGGCAGATGCTTCAGGAGCCCACCCTCAGGGACTAGTAGAGGTGCTTCTGGGGGTCTCTTCACCCCTCTATAGGTCATTGGGGTACTTTCTGCTATGACAATTATAGTATCATAGTATCTAGGGTAAGAAGGGGCCTAGAGCAGGCTATCTAGTCTAACCCCCTGCCAGTGGCAGGAACAAGTGCCAGGTTCACAGGACCCCAGCCAAGTACCCATCTAATCTACTCTTAAAGGTGCCCAAAGAAGGAGAAAGAACAACTCCTCTAGGAAGCTGGTTCCACATCCTAGCCACCCTTACTGTGGAGTACTGTTTCCTAATGTCTAACCTAAACCTGCTCTCCAGTAACTTGTGACCATTAGTCCTAGTTACCCCTGGTGGTGCCCAGGGAAAAAGAGCCTGCCCTATTTCCTGCTGATCTTCCCTCAGCAGTTTATAGGCTGCCACCAGGTCCCCCCTCAGCCTCTGTTTACTGAGGCTGAACAGGTT
>JAGPOW010003648.1:67127434-67205156 GCA_030014935.1 Caiman crocodilus
AGGGGAGCTTCCCAGCCAGTATGTGTGCTGGGGGTTGCTTCTCCCCAGATGCATCACCCTGCACTTGTCCACATTGAATCCCATCCTGTTCTTGTCCACGCACTCTTGCAGTCGGCCCAAGTCCCGCTGCAGCCTCTCCCTCTCCTCTGGTGTCCCCACCTCAGCCCACAATTGGATATTCAGAAGAATTTCCTGAGTACAAGGGTGCTTACGTAGTACAACAAATTACCTTGAAACAACATGGAATCTGTCATTGAAAATCTTTAAATGCAGGTTACACAAATATTTGCTGGAATGGTTTAAAGAAAGAGAATCCCACTTTGAGTAGGGGGCTGAACAGTTGACCTTAAAGTTCCTTCTAGTCCCATTTTTCTAAGATAAACAAATTGTCTCAGCCCTTCCGACAACATTCCTTTCTGTGCTCTGGATATCATGTAAGTATTTGCTTATTTTTAGTAACAGAAAGAATTACCTTTAAAAATTAAAATTAACTTTAAAAAGTAACATCAAGATTGACAGGGTAATAAGCATGATGCTGCCCAGCACATGTTACTTGCTCATCATTGTTGCCCAGGGGCCAGCTAGGATTGGAGACCACTGAACTGAAGCATTTTTGTGATCAGTAACTAGGTGCAAAAGCTATCTGAGTTTTCTATTTTCTCAAGCCATTGCTACAGAGGACCAGAATTAAGAGAGATTATAACTTTGTTAGTGAAGCCTTAACTCTACTTTGCTTGTTGTTTACTTTTTAAATAATAGGACTGGAGTATTGTTGTATCCATGATGACCCAGGAAATGTTTGAGGCACAAGATTTTTCTGTGATATCTTTATTGGACAAACTGTATAGTTGGGAGAGCAGTTGAACAAGCTTTTGGCCATAAGGTGCCCTTCCTCAGGACCCTATTTTATAACTATCATTAAAGACAATAAATAAAAGGCAAGAGCTTTTCTGGGACCAAATGCATGGTTGGGATAGATTTAGACCAGCTATGAAATATTCCTCTTGCATAGTTCCTGGACTATGGCAGCTACAACATCACGTCGACACTATGAAAGATTTTATATATTCAAAACGCTGATAGCTAGTACTTAGATGTCACCCTAAATGGGTTTTTTTTCTCCTCCTACCTTACCTCTTTGCAACAGATCAGTGAACTTTAAGGATACAGGGATATAAAATCAAACAGATTAAAATTCATCAGGATTAGTTTAAAGCATTTGAGTTCTGACAGCAGATGTTCTCAGTAAGGAAGTCATTGGTATTCAGATTATTATCACTGATCATCATAAATTCATTTAGTAATTGTGGTTATTACACAATATTGTGTTCTGTGTATTGCTACAAGAAATCTGTTCAGATGCAGCAGATGGTTAACAGAGCATGATAGCAAATTAGTATTATTTCATCAGGCTTTATGGTTAAAGAAATGACCTTCAGAGGAAAAGCTCTTGTTCACTAAGGAAAGGATTGTGCACTGCTTGTTCACCCATTCTTATCCAAAGGTCACAAAATTTAGGGTTCACAAGGACAGTTGAACAAAGCTCCAGTAACCAAAGGATACTACTGAAACCTGCTACTGTTTTAAAATCAATAAGAAACTACTATGCTAGTGACAAGTGCATACAATTGTTTGATTTTTTTTTAATCAGTTTAAAAAGAGTTAAAATAGAGCTAATGACAGATTCTGGGGTAAGAACTATGAAGACTTGTGAACTAGTCATGAATAATTATTACAGCATAGCCAAATGACTACCCCACCATACAGACTTTGGTCTCAAATCTGGTCCAGAGGTGCTATCTGAGGACTAAAAGGATCATTCTGTCTTGGTACACGTTTAGTCTCTGCTGAGCATACTAATAAAACTGTTTTAACAGTTGTGCTTATTGTATTGTCCAGTTCTCAACAAGGCAAAGTCACTTTTCATTTACTTATCAAACTGAGTAGATTTGGTCTTGATGATCTGAAAAATGTCTATATCGCATTACAAATGCCCTGAGAAATCTCGCCACCCAGTGGAATAGCTGCTTGGGTAGGTTAGATCAGCTTCTTTTCCTAGAGTTCTATTTCTACTTTAAAATACTTTAGCAGCTTTAAATTTGACCAGCCTAAGATGTTCTATAGTACAATTTTTCTTAACCTAACTAGAGTTTTGGAAAGTATTCAAGCCCTAGTTAGAAAAAGCCTTGTGCATGTCCACTATATTTTACTATTGTCCATAGAAGACTTTTGAAGATCTCACATGAATTTGGCTCAGGGGTTTTGGGGTTTTGTTTTAGTTTTGTTTTGGGGTTGTTGGTTTTTGTTTGTTTGTTTTTTTAACACAAAATGTTACATGTGCAATTAGCATGGAGTGATAAACTCTGGTGCAGGTTGTAGTTCACACCAGAGTCAGTGGCTCCGAGGTGCAGCATATACATATGCTCCCAGGACTGCAGAAGTTATAACTGCGGCAGAGCAGACCTGAGCTGACAATAAGCTTGGGGAGTGGAGTGGGGAGGGGGCAGCCCTAGGCTCCAGGTTGTGGCATCAGATGGTGGAGGGGCTGGTTGGGGCACAAGGGTGCTACAGTAAGGGGCTAGTCAGCAGGCAACGCTTGCACTGTAATACCCTCATACTCAAGTCAGCCCCAGTCACCATCTACATGTGTGTTGAGGTGGTATAAATTATTCTGCTATAGGATAGGTCCTGGACAGTACTATCCTACAGCAGAGTCAATTAATTTGCTGCACCCTAATACCGGTGCATGTATAGATGGTGATACTTTGCTTTGGAGCTACTTAGTCAACTCTGCAAGGAAAGTGTATGTGTAGATTCACCCACTATGTAGCTAAGAATGTCTGGTCACAGTTGCATGTCTTTTAAACAATGCTGCAATAGTACCAAGCATCATGTCACTGAGGCTCAAAATTGTGTAATGGAAAGTGGGAAGTCAGAAGTTTATAAGACAAAGTTCAGCAGGAAAAAAAATGGACTTGATAGACATGCTCCTCCTCTTCCTCTGCACTCAAATAAAAGACTGAACCAGATTAACATGTCTGGCTTGACCACCTGTCTGAACAACAGAAGCCAGTTGCAGACATTGATTAATTGTTTTGTCCTTACAGTATCATTTGGACAAAACCCCTTATCTGTTAAGTAACCTTCAGCAATAAATATGACAAAAATCTTTTCCAGAAAAAGTATGGACAGAATAAATGTGAAGAAGAGGAACAGACAACCCATCTCATACAGCTCACACACTTAATTCATTTTCGATGCGTGCAACTAATATATTGTTATGCTCCAATTTTCTCAGTCTCTAGGCTGTCGCTGTCCTTGAGATCCTCATGGTTTTGCCTGCCTAATGTTGCTATAGTTTCCCCCGTCCTCAGAGAATGTCACCAGTATTATAATCCTCATAACTTGCAAATCAATCTATCAATCTATCTATCTAAAATGAAGTGTACGTCTGTATGTATGTTTGTATATATGTTCATTTATAACTTGAGACTGGCTGGTCCTATCTACTCTAAACCTTCCAAAATCACTGAATACCCCCCAAAGAAAATTATAGGTGGGTTATTTTTCACTTGACCGTTTTGGGGGCTTCCAGTGACTGGGATTCCTTCACTTCCCAGATAACAAACTGATACCACTGCATTTTGGATGCAGTGAATTCAGTTCAACTGTCATTATTATGAATCGAAGTGTAAAGTCTGTCTGTCCGTATGTATGCTCGCTTTTAACTTGAAAATGGCTGGTCCTATCTACTCTGAACCTTCCAAAATCACTGAATACCCCCCGAAGAAAATTATAGGTGGGTTATTTTTCACTTGACCCTTTCTGGCACTTTCAGTGACTATTTAAGAGAACAATGCTTTTCACATGGATAGTTATATGTGGCTTGCTCCTGAGTTGGTAGTCAAAGAGGGTTATATACACTGATGCCAACAGGAAACACTGCGAATAAAAATTATTCATTTGGATGTCATTTGAAATGTCTCTCTACATTAAATATTAAATGTTAAATATGTGTACTATGTTCTTTACAAATAAACTATATTTTTTACCTAAATATGTTATACCAACTTCTTTGAAAATAAACAAACACTGCAATTACAAAAATAACAACCTGGGAGAAGAACGGGCCCTTCTGCTAGTAACTAAAGATTTTTCATAACAAAAGCACTACAGTTTATTTACTATCCTACTGATCTATTTAAAAGCATCTAACAGGCCATTTTTACAACTTCATTGTCAAAACATCTCTATGACTCATGAACATTAAGAGATTTTACCAAACAACACCCCTGAGACTGTTTTACAGGTAGTGCATACCCTTGAGATCACAGAAAAGTCTATGGATAAGTCGGATATTCAGTGCAAATCTCCTGTATCACAGTCTTGTGCCAAATTACCCTGGATTATAAACTATGTCTGGGGGCCTAAACAGCACGGATTACACATGTAAACTGTGTCTGTATCAAGGTGGTCACCCCAATGTCCCAACTAGGACAATAGTATCCAACCCCTGGCCCACAAAACTATGTCATGGGGCCAGCTGGACTCTTCGTGGGGCTGGAAATTTGGCACAGGGGGACCAGTGGCAGCATGAATTGCCTCAGCACGTGAGGTCACTCAGTGACTTGAACTGACACATAGGATCAGGCCAGCATGCAGGACTGAGTTGGCTTGCCAGATCACACCCACAGATTGACTGACTCCTCATGCCAGCCCCACACTGGTTGCAGCCTGTGGACTGACTCTGCCCACAGGATCCAGCCCACAGACAGCTCTGCACCATGCATCTGACCTGTAGGGCTCAAAGGTTAAGCACCACTGAGCTAGGATGTTCCCAAGCATGCCCCACCTATCTGTGCTGCATACTTATCCTGGAGCTGGGTAGATATGAAGGATGCTACTCCAGGGTCAAACCCAGTGGCTGTTCACCAGACAGTGAAAACTGAGGTCTTAAAATCATCCTCTGTGATGCTCCAGAGCATCCTCAATGGTTTACTTCTGGACTGTAAACATGTGTGGTTGGGATTTGTACAATCAGGGCATGCAACTCACATAATATAGACATGTCCATAATTCCTACCCCCAAAACACTGGGATCTACCTCACTGAAGCCAATCAACTAATGCCCAGAGCCAATAAAAGGCTGTAAGTACTTACTGCAGGACTCTGATATATAAATTCCTTCTAAGTACAAAATTCTAAACATGAAAATCCCAGCTCAATTGCTGCCTCATCCAAGAGAAGATGGCATCTGTCCCCCTTTTTCTATAATAATCCGGTATTTAGAACATTCACTAAGGAAATGAGAGATTCCTGCTTCTGCCTGGAAGGACTTAAGCAACATCCACTTCCTAGGAAAATACTGTAACCATTAGACTATAGACTGCACTCCACCCCTCCTGTGGAAGCTGTCCCACCACGAAGAAAAGAAGAGGGTTTGTCAGAGCAGATGTGCATGCCTGATTTTCTTGCCAAGACATTGCAGGATTCATCTGAACTGGAAAAGTCTCGAGCTCTGGCCCATGCTGCCAATATATGGTTTTATTTAATCCAATGGCAGGTTATTATAAAATGTAGAAACAATCCTAGAAACAGGGGCCAGACCCCAGGGCACTTCTCCATACAAGCACTGTAATCATTAGGATGTAGGGTCATGCTCCTTTATGCCTCCAGGCCCAGTGATGTCTTGATGACCTCTCTCTCTCTCTCTTTCCAGTAACACAACTCCAGCAGGACAGCTGGACTATGAACCCATCAGAGCTTTGCCTGTAATCCAGAAGTTAGGGCAGTCTCATAGAAGAGTGTCCTCTCAAGGTGCGAGGGATTACAGGCCACTTCCTGGGTGAATGCTCTAACCGCTCATACAGTTATAGAAAGACAGGTACCACTTTGCATCTTCCTCTGTCAGCACTTGAAAGAAAGGTCATAGGCATCTACGTTAAGAAGAGGTTTTTCAGATCCTGGAGACTAAGCGGACAGATAAATCTCCTTGCAGCCCTAAGAAACACACCTGAGAGGAGGGATTTAAAACTCCCTTCGCCTTTACTCTTTCCTAGTGGCTATCTCTAAGCAGCTCTTTGCTGGACCTGCCGATTCCTGGTACCTTGCTGCTCAAGGGAATTAGCTGCTGTGACCTATCATTCTGAAGCATTTAGCTCTCCCTAGGCACTGTGTAGGAAGCCTAGGCATGTAAAAGAGAGCTCTGGACTCCACTCCAAAGGCTAAAAGCCTAACTTTCAGCTGCCTACATCTTTCTTTAGATACTAACATAAAGTCCCATAGCTATCCTGAGCAAAGTTTGAAGCAATATTGATAATTGCTGCCCTTGTGAGCTCTTTAGCTTTCTTCTTGCAAATGAGGCACAGGATTTTCTCATTTGCTCAGAACTGTTTGCCCCCTCCCTTTGCTCTCCATGGTTACTTGTTCCAGGTGTTCAGTGGTGCTCATTGAACTTAACATGTGACCTGCAATGCCAAAAAAAGAACTGTGTCTGCCCAATTCTTTTACTGTATGGGATAGATTTCATAGAGTCCTCTCAATTAAATGTATTCCTATTTGTATTAGAGGTCCCAGATACCTCACTTTGTTCCACTAGTCAGAAGACATTAATAATGTATTTGGAGGACCTGCATGGTGACATTACAGAAGATAAGATGTGAGCTGTAGGTCACACTTAGGCCTCAAAAAACAGGAGGTACTATTCTCTATATTTTCTTCACAATCATTCATGGCCAGTATGTAGTCTGAAGAGAAGCTGGCAAGTATATTGCTGTCTGTAAATGTTTGCCACTGTCCCCAAACACTGAATGCTCTGCCTAGCAGAAGCAAGTGAATGTCATGGTTTGATTAGACCAAGAGAAAAGGAGGAGAGAGTAAGAAAACCAGGTCTGTAGCAAAGCTGACCCACTAAAAACCTTGGTGTCCGTGCAAGGAGAGGCAGGTAACACAGTGAATTTGAAGGGTTTTCTTTAATAGTTCTCATCTCTCTTGTGAATCCCAATCTTCTTTAAAATACTACTGATTAGGATCAAGGGACCTTCTGTCTGTTTTTTTTCTGTAATACATATCACAGAAGACTCTAACCTCTGAACCAATAAATTAGGGGCTAGATGCTCAAGCTTTGCTAAGGTCCCTTTATGCCTACACAGCAGCCCTAAAATAGCTGATGAGCATTTTAACAGTGTGCTGGTAAAAACTAATCATAACAGCTTAAGCCAGCCCTCCCTTGCTCATCAGGGATAAGTCATGACCAGTGTGGGTGAGCAGGAGTATTCACATACAAACAGCAGCAGTGTGGTGCACTATACCTAATTCTGGCCAGCAGAGCAACCTTGAGGGAGCTTTCTCCCTCAAGGGAGTTCACAAAAGTAGAGCAGTCCTGTAACCATTCCAGTTTGGTCAGTTTAGGATTGGAGTAGGTGTGAAGTTGGCTTCAAGCCCCTTTTTTGCTCCCCACCTGCCCCAGCTGGGCAGGTAAGTTTACACCATGGAAGATTGTATGCTAAATTGTTTGTGCCATTGCCTACAATAGAGATAAGCAGGGGTGATGCGTAGGGGGTGCATGTGCACCCCCTGAGCATGGTGGTGCACCCCTTACAAAAAGGCACCACTGAGACTGTCGGCGGCACCTGCAGGCAGTCACTGCTCACCACCCTGCTGCTGCTACCACACTCCTGCCACTGCCATGCCTCTGCCAGCCAACAGGGGCATGAGTCGTTCATGGAGCTGAGAGTGTTATTGTGAGATCGGCTTCTGTTTTAGTTTGGTTTTTTTGCTCTTACTTCAGTTAGGAGAGGAGTCCTTGAATGCATTGTTAAGGGAGCCTGGTCCAGCTTGATGATATCTTAAAGAGCAGCACGTTTTATATAGTGTTATCGCAATTTCATTTTAAACTGTGCTAAGAGCTTACATTCCTGTGACAGTGTTTAGTTACTGCAGGGCACACAACTAATGCCAATAGATGTGTGTGCTCAAGAGAAAATGTGGGTGACTGGATTGTGCAGCCTTAAATGTGAAGATGAATGAATATTGCACATATTAGCAATATTATTCCTGTCAATGGTGTTTTTATTAAGCTCTTTTTCACTATAGAATTTGTCTTGCTGTTAAATCTTACTAGGGCTTCTAGTTGATTAAAGACAAGCCCTCTGTCTTGCACTGTCTGAGCTCCTTTTGTTTTTTCCAAGGATACATTTACCTCAAAAGACTTATAACCAGAAAAACTAGGGTCAAAACCATCTTTGTAAAAATACTATGTCAGTTTACTAAGTCAGTCTTCCATCTCCTATACGTGACAGCTTGAAGCACTTGGAGGGGAGGGGCTAGTTACCCTGAAGAAATAAGGAGCAGAGGCCACAGCCCAACATACTGAGAAGGTGGAAGGGAAACCCCGATGCACCCTGCTACTGGGAAGTAGCATGTCTGCACCACCCCTGGGGTGGTATGACTTGGACCAGTTCCTAATAGAGTGAAGGATTGTCTGAGCTAATTGTCTAAGCAAGAGTTACATTTGAATGCTTTCTCCATCTTTATTTATTATTCTGTATACCTGGCACTGGGCTCTGCTTGATTTGTGAACAGCTTCTCTTGGAGTGCCCTAGCAATCCAGATATTTTATTTATAGAACAGCTTTGTCCCTGAGGTTTTGCTGTAATTTGTCAGTGTGGCTTTTGAAGTAATAACTGGTAGTCCCAGTTACCTCACATAGAGAAAAAGTGAGGAGGAAACTATTATAACACTATGACACTCTGGACCAAATTCTACTCCCACTTATCCTCTTGCTAAAAGTCTAATAATGGTAAGCAGACTACCCATTTTCACATTAGGCCTCCTTTATATTTGTGTGTAGGGTTTAGTGTAAGCTGCTTATCTTTCTTAAGATCTACTACTAGTAACACTTTAGTTATCCAAAGATTTAGTTTTCTACAAGCACCAGCTTTGTTTTTAAAACTATTTGTCATTCTAAAAATAATACTTGACAGATATTTAAAAAGCGATTATGAATCTGTGTGAGACAAGAAAATAAAGTATGATATAAACCTATAACTACTGACCCCAACACTCTTTGTTGTATTTTTTTTGTATTACTATAGCATCTGAGCCCCTCCCATGACCTAGGATTACACTTAGTTAAGCACTGTACCAACACAAGACAAAAGGCAGTTTTCTGAAACCAAATCATTTACAATTTAGGCATAGGGCAAGAGAACCTAGATGGATACTGATAGACAGATGGGAAAGTGGGGTCCTGTGGGTGGGTGTGGAGTGTGGGGGAGGTATGCGGGTATGTGTGGATACGGGTGGGTAGCGGGGGTTGTTTGTGGGGATGGGGTTTGTGGGGTATGTGTGTGGTGGGCTGTGTATAAATAGTTAGTGAGCAGGACTCCCCCCAGAAACACATGGATGTGTGGGGTGTGTGAATGTATGTGGGGGAGGATGTGACTGTGGGGTTTTTGGGGGAGGGTTTGTGAGTATGATGGGGTGTGCAATGGAACACCCCCCCCCATGTGCACACATCCTTGAGCCAGTTAACACCTGCCCACAGCCTGGAGCCCACGTGCCCTGTGGCACCTCTCTGCCACTGCCAGCAGTGCACAGTTCCAGTGCACCCCATGCCCATTCCAGATTGACCTATGTTGCATTCCTGAGGGTCATACAATAATCTTTTAAACTTTGCCTCAGCATTGCAACACACCCGTTGCATAAATATAATTTTCGTTGTACAGATGGACAAGTGGATGCACAAAGCAGCATCAGTCTTGTGTGACTTCACACAAGAATGTGTGATGCACAAAGCAGCATCAGTCGAGTCAAGAGGAGACCTGGCTCTTGGACTCCTGGCTAACCCATTAGGTGACCCAACACCATATCTGGACTAAGTACAGACAGTCAGAAAGCTGGGGAGACTGAATCAATTCAGTCCTTGCAGGTTAGTTGAAGCTGCAAAGACTGAACCAATAAGCAAATGAACAGACATTCATTTTTAATTTAAGAAATGCAGATGCATGCCTGCAGTGTCTCAGGCCCAAAGCTGGGGGGTCACTAGAGCACAGCTCTCTGGCACATAGCCAACATGTGTTGTGCATTTTCTTCCTTTTCCTGAAGTCTCTGAGATTTGCAATCCAGAATCACAGAAGCAGGACTCAGCAGGGTTCCTCAGCACTTCCTCTTCTTCCAGGTACCTCTGGGATTTGTAGTCCACAGTCACAGCCAGCAGTAAGTTTTTAGCAGGGCAAGGCAGCTCTGTGCTCAGGGGAAGGGAAGCTTAACTTCTTTCCCTGGTCCCAGACCTCTGCAGGGGTTTGCCTGGCGGGGCCAGTGAGCCGACTCTCACTGCTCCAGCTACGGAGCAGAAGGACACGGCCACCCTTGCTCTCTGAAGCAGACAGCCCAGCCCAGGGCTTCAAAATGCTGGGGGACTCTGATTTAACTGGAACCAGGAAGGGGTCTGGGACAGAAGTTTCATAAACCAATTTGACCTAAATCAGTTAAGTCTGATACTACATTCTTAAACCAGTTTCAACATGACTGGTTTATGTCTACTGAACTTCTTTTCTGTTATAGTTTTAGACCAGTTTCTGATCACTTAAAACTTTTTGTGTGTAATACCCTAGTAATTCATTTAGTATTTCCCAAGTCATCTGGGTAGGGGCTCGAGCCAAAGTAAAATATATTTAGTACTCCAAAATTAAACCCGGCTTTTGTTGCAGCTGATCAGTGCCCAGCAGAAAGTTACAGACATTTTGCATGATTAGCTGCTTCTCTTTTTCCATGAAAGGGAAACCCACTCAGGAACCCCAGGAGACAGTTTGTAACTTCTTCAACACCTTCCTAGACAGTTTTTTGTTCTTAATCTCCTCATACCCTTCCAGACAGCCACAGAGATCTTCCTGATGCAGAGCTATTCAAGTGGCAGACAGACTGAGGAGCTGGAGCATCACAGGGAAATGGTTTTATTTTCAATGAACACAGCTCAAAAAGATTTCTACAGTATCCACTGAGGGCCTACAGTACCATAGATCCAGAAGCCAAGTCAAGGGTCAAAGTGCCAGATGTCAGTTGAGGTCCAATGATTTATGCCAGGGGATCAAGTTAACTTATTGTCAAAGCCAGGCCAGAGGTCAGGAGCCAAAAAATCTGACATCCAGGATGACCTAAACAGAAGTGAGGTTCAGGGGTCCAAAGCTGAAGGCAGGGCTGGAGAGGTAGAGATGTCCAATACAGAAGTGGAAGTACCAGTCACACACAGAGGTCCACAGCAAAGATACTGCTAGGCCCTGAAGTAACTGTGAGGGTTTTATAGCTCTCTCATCAGAGCCTTTGGCTCCTGTTGGTTCCCATGGGTCACCTGATTTCCCCATTGAGAACTTCATGGAAAGGCCCAAGCTTGGTTATGTCCAGCCCCATCAGCTGCTTGGTGGTGCTGCAGCTTAGGCCTTTACCCATTAAGCCTAGAAAACCTGGCTTTGAACCCATGGGGTCATGACAGGAAACAACAACCTCTGCAGCCTTGTGCATGGTCTTCTGATCATATTATGCATGCCATATCATTCCATAATAATTTCTATTTTCAAACTTTTCAATCATATTCCTTCCCATACAATAAATCCTATTGTACACTGGACACATACTTACTTCCACCTTTACTAATTTTTATGCATGTTTTCATTTATGATACCTTCCATCTATAGAGACCATATTATTCCTTTCTAATAAAGCAAAATATGTGCATGCTAGGAACACACAGCAAATAAATTCAATGAGTTATAATCATTTTGGAAGATGTCTCTAAAAGACATAAAAATGACTTCTTTTATTTAACCATAGCCTATTAACTGAAACAGCAGCATAAAAATGTGCACCTGCTCTTATCTCTGTAGCCAGTTTTACATTTACTATTCAGTTTTTCAACTTTTAAATAATTACATTTGCTTTTGTAATGAAAAAGGAAGAGGCGTTATTGTATTTTCTGCAGTCATGGGTGTGTTCATACTTTCCTTTGTAATTCTCTCTCCTCGCTATTCTTGAGAGGATCAAATTATTTCTTCCTGTTAAGCCAAAGTAAATATGGGGTAACTCAACAAAGGTCAGTGGAGATTACATTCAAATATCACTGTGTCTTCATAGTTAGGGTCTGAAATTTAGGTCAGAATTTTGCCTGGGATCCAAAGCCTCCGATTTACTTACCAGTTTCCAAGTAAATAATTGTTTCCATTTTACAGGTTTTATGAACCCAAAAAAGAAAGAAAAAAAAAAGAGAAAGAAAGAAAGACTTTATTTTACTTTTAAGAGGCATTTATTCCAGGGAGGATGACAAATCAGGACCAGTAGAGAGCATGTATAGGTTGAGCCAAACACCTGGGCCTCATGGACATGGCCCTGGGCTCACAGCCTGCAAGGCCTGCCTGTACACTCTAGACTAAAAAAACACAGCGAACAAAAGGACTATTTACAGTTCTGCCAGTGGGGACACCCGTAGGGGCCTCAGGGGTCGACCCGCGTGAATCAAAGTCCAAGGCCTCAGCCTGCTGGACGCGTCTCTATAGCTTGAGCAGCCAGTGGTGTTACAGGGCGAGGAGCAGGCGTCCTGCCTCAACTTGGCACAGCGCCCCCTCGAGGGCCCAGCGTTCCTCAAAAGTGGGCACCGTCTGCCGTAGGACCACATGCTCAAACTCAAACAAGAGGCAGGCCCGCACCAGCAGGCAAAAGAGCTGCAGGGCATTGACCATCCTGGTCCTGGCGAGCCGGTTTCACCAGCTCTTCAGGGTGGCCATCTTGGCCTGGCCCAGCAGGAAGTTGGCCAGGCTGACTGTGGCCTGCTCAGCCATCCAGTAGGGGAAGAAGTGGATGTAGACATCCTCCAAGAAGTCCCGGCCAAGCACCCAAAGCAGTGCGCCCAAGGTGGCAAAGAGCAGCTGTAGCCAGGGGGCAGTCGAGGAAAGCGTGGAAAATGTCCTCGTCTGGCATCCCCGGGCAGAAGGGGCAGGCTGCTGAGGCTGCCAGGTCCAGGTGGCGAACAAAGGTGCCGATGGCCAGGATGCCATGCACGAGTCACCACTGCAGGTCGCCAGTCTTCTTGGTGGTGGGTGCCTTATACAGTGCATGCCACGCTGGGGTCCCGGGCTGTGCCAGGCGCCGCTGCCACACAGTGTCAGGGTGGCCAGCCAGCACCTGGGCATGCCGGGTGCGCACCACCCACACGTAGAGGCCCTTGCAGGGCAGGGTGCCAAAAGGGCAGCCCATATTGCTGCTGGGGGCACCAGGAGCCTGAGCAGCATGTTGGGCTGCTCGGCCAGCTTGCCGGGTACCAGAAAATCACCAGAATTATCTTAGTTCTCACTTAAAAATTGTGGGTACAGCTCAAAAGTAGCGTGAAGCAGCAGCAGCAGCAACTGCTTTGGAGAAACTGGGTTACAGCCTACAACACAAACCTCACAGGGCAGGTCAAATTGTCTTCTACCATCTCATGAGAATGAAAACATGAAATTTAGTAGTATTTCCTTAGTCAGCCCAGGCCTTTAGGACAGATTTTCAGATGTGTTTTCCAGTGGCTTAAAACCATTCTGAGGTTTCTAGTAAAAAAACAAACAAACACACCTCATAGAATCTTGGCTGCTGTAGAACCAACAAATCTGGCATAAATTTTTATATCAAATGCTCTAAAACTACCAGTGCCAAGGAAAGAAAGAATTAAATATCACTATCGGTGTATCTACACAAGTCGCCTTAATGTGCCTTAGCCTAGCTGACTGAACAGTACAGGTGCACATCTACACATGCGCATCCTTACTCCGCAAGAAGCTAGGCTAATCACAAATGCAGGTATCAAATTTAGTTGTGATTAGCGAATGTACATTAATGCACATGTAGACGTGACCCAGCACTAACTTTTGTGTCGAGTCTACCCTGCTACTAGGGGACCAGGGCTCCTGGTTGGAAGTCTCTCCTGCCTTAGAGCTAGGCTGCCTCTGTGGCAGCCCCTAGCTGCAAGCTGTAAAATCCTGCAGCCCTTTTGTGCTGTGGGGCACAATGGACACTGCCTGAGTGAGCCTGTCATCTGCATAGGAACACTGCAGGTCTCAGGTGCCCCCCGGACAGGACACAGAAAGCCTCTGCCAGTCCTGCCTCCTAGCTAGAGCTGCTGCTTGTCCACAGGTGAGTGTTATAGAGGGCTGCAGCCTGTTGTAACCCCTGCTTATACCTGAGATCTCTCCACGGCTGCTGGCTGGCTGTCTCTGGCAGCAGGGTCAGCACCTGCTCCCTGCTGCTGCTCACCCCCACCTGTTTGCAGGTGTTTTGAGCCATTGCCTCTGCCTCATGGCTCCCATTTCCTAGACATGCCCTTGTTCTGAACACTACTGGCCACTGTCCATGGCCAGCCACACAGGAACTGTGATATAGGGGTCCAGAATGCTGATGGGAAAAGCACTATCACCATGTCATTGTCATCCTCCCCACCAAGGCCCAGCCCTGCTCATGTGCACACACCCAAGACTTCCACACCGGCCCCCAAATGGAGCCAGGAGGAGGTTGGCAACCTCATGGTGCTCTGTAGTGATGCAGAGGTTCAGAAGCAGTTCATGTGGGGCAGAAGCTTGAACACCGTATTTATGATGCCCTGTTGAGTAGCATGCAGGAGCAAGGGCACTCCTGGATGGCATGGCACTGTTGCATAAAGGTCAAGACTTTGTGGGCACAGTGGGTGGCCATGACCGACCACAATTGTTGGTCTGGTTGTACCCACCAGACCATACCCTTCATGTGGGACCTGACCAGGTTTTTTGGCACCCTAGGAACCAGGCCAAACCTCTGCAGTGGTCACCAGCAGGGGTGGTCTGCCCAAACCCCTGCCCCACCTTGACCTCTCTGGTGAC
Organism: Caiman crocodilus; assembly: GCA_030014935.1. Classification (NCBI taxonomy): domain Eukaryota; kingdom Metazoa; phylum Chordata; order Crocodylia; family Alligatoridae; genus Caiman; species Caiman crocodilus. The sequence goes on from JAGPOW010003648.1 coordinate 67,142,311, forward strand.
ACATCACTGGAAGAAAGACCCTCAGGTGTTCAGTGCCCTGCTCTGTCCACCTCCTGAGCTGCTGCATCCACTGGCAGCTTGGGAAGCCCTGGCCAGCAGCTGCCCTGACAGCTTCACAGCCCCAGACGCCACCATAAGGAGCAGCTGGCCATGTCACCCCTGACTGCCAGCAGCAGTAGCTACCCCACCAGGGGAAGCACCTGGCCAGGTGCTGGCCCATTGTGCACCACAGGCTGAGGACACTGAGTGCATCCAGTTGCTGTCACCAGTGAGAAGACCCGCACCGAGCCTCCAGTCTTGGCAGCCCCAGCCACACGGTAAGCCATGAACTGTGGGGAGGGTCTTCATAGCCCCAGCCCTTGCCCCCGGCCCCAGCCTTTCCTCCCAGGATAGCTTGCCTACACTCCCCCAGCCCTGGGTTGCCCCTTCTACAGCACACAGAGGCTGGACACAGTTCAAAATGTTATTGAGCAGCTTATGTCCTTACAGCTGGATAGGCACGGGCCTCTCACACCCTAAGGAAGGCCTCAATGCTGGCAGCAATGTCCTTCTTGGCAACAGGAGGCAGGGACATGTAGTATTGCCACAGGTAGCCCTCTAGGCAGTGGCGGAGGTTGCAGGGCAGGTCAGATTTGCCCCCCATGCCATCATAGCTCAGGGTCCCAAACCAGGCCTGGGGCACCAAGAGGATCAGCAGCAGCAAGGCTTAGTGGCTTGGGCACAAATATCTCATTGTGCACTACCCAGGGCACATGCAGCAGTGGCACATTTGGGGCACAGTGGTGGGGCAGGATGGAGCTGGCCCGGGGGCACCTCTCTGGGGTGGCCCCCAATGGGGGGAGCAGGGGCATGTTCAGGCCCTCACCCAAGTTGTCTGGGAGCCCCATGCACTGTGGCTTGGGCAATAGTACTGCAGAGGAGAGTGGCCTTCAGGAAGAGAGTGGGGTGGGGGGGAGTGGAGGCTGAAGCCATGGCAGCAGGAGCTGCCAGAAGCCTGACCTGGCCTGGCCTGCCCTGGTGACAGAAAAGGGGAGGCAGGCTGCCTGCAGCCAGCACCCAGTGGCCCATTAGCTTCAGAGGAGTGAACACAAACAGGGAGCTCAGCCAGCAACCACCTGGGCCCAGGCCCGCCCAGCCTAACTTACCTTGGTCCCTGGGCACCCATACATGGCCAAACCCTGGTCTGAGGCCAGGCAGTGCATGGCTTCTGATGCAGAACATCCTATCTCTGAAACATTGCCTCTGGGTCACCTCCAACAAGCACTGGAGCCTGCCATATGCACCAGGAACCCAGACTACACCGTGCAGAGCTCTGCTTTAAAGATGGCTGCCAAGTGCTGGCAGCTGGTCCAGAGGTTGAGGCTCTCCCAGTGGCCATAGAGGGACATAGCAGGACTGGAGGGAACTGGCACTAACTTTAAACACCTGGCAAAAATCAGTTACTGTACATTACAGTACTAATGCACAGTAAATTCAATTGTGACTAATTGCATGTGTAGATGCACTTTACGTCCCATCCTCTAGAAGTGGAAAGAACGTTGCACTAGGAGCCTAAACTAGTTTAGGACCTCTTCATCTCTAATTTGCCCAATAGCTGAGTGCAAAAGGCTTCCTACTGCTTTCTACTTGGTGTGTACACACACTGTATTTGGAAAGGATGAATCTTTTGGCCAGAACCTCCGTGTGAATAAGTAAGTATAGCTTCATCAAATATCAGTGCCCATCATGTGGGGATCTAACCCATCAGGAATGTCTTCTGAGTTAGATACAGGCCAAATCTCAAATCTTTTTTGATTTGGCACTTAGATAATTGCTCAGAACAATTTTGCACTGTATAAATGAGGAAAAACTTTGGCTAGACATACTATGTTGAAGAAAACTGTAAGATCAATGTTAATTGATCTTCGTAAGGACTCCTTAAGTTCTGAAAACAACCAAATGATTATAACCTTAAGTTAATATTAATGCCTGTAGATAAAAACGAAGGCCAAGTACAGACATTAATTATATTTTTATGGGTATAAATCATTGAAAACCAGTCTATATAACAAAACAGAAGTTCAGCACACAAAACTGGTCTATACTGGTAATTCAAAAGACATTCAGCACATACAGACTGGTTCAAAAATGGTGAAACCCAGTTTAAGATTTGTCCCTCCCCCTGCCACCAAACAGTGAATTTGTGTTGTGCTCAATACCAGTCTAAACTACGCCACTTAGAAAAAACTTGGATTGATTCTGCCTCTGGTTTTTCAAATGTCTGTATCTAGCTCAAAAATAGACAAAGAGCTTTGGTTGGTATAAATTGTCACTGAGAGGGTGCTTCTACACTTGCAGTTAATTCTTATTAATAAGCTGGTGCCTATTGTTCCAGAAAGTATTGCTCCTGGGAGCTGAGTCTTCACATGTGCCCAGAACTGCAGCACATTGAGCCAGGTCAGAGCAGGCCCAGCTGACAGGGGGCACTAGGGATCAGCCTGCCAACCGGAGGCTGCTCTGCCCTGACTTAATGTGCTATGGAGCGATTGGCTGGGGCATGAGGGTGTTCTGTGTGAGACTAGCTGGCAGGCAGCCCCCACACTGAATCACTCTAGTGCCAGCTAGGGCAGTGTCTCCATCTGCAGTGCTGTGGTGTAAGTACAAGTACAATACTGCTACGGAGTTAATTAGTTTACTCTAGCCTAATAGAGGTGCATGTGTAAATGTGCAACATTTATTTCACAGCTAGTCTACAGTAAATGTTTCACGTAGGTTTGGCCAGAGTCAAGCAGGACGTAGAGCAGAGTAGCACCTTAGAGACTAACTGGTTCGGGGTACATGGTCTAGTGTATGTAGTAGTTAAAGAATAAGTATTCTTTACACATTTTCAATAACATTTGGGTTTGGTATGTGGAAAAAGATGTCTCTTACTGGGAACTTTTTAGTAATTGTATTTACGTTTTAGTAATCTAGCAAATACAGTCTCTACTCAGAGCTAAAATGTACTACTCTTCAGTTAGTTAGAAAGGTCACATGTACCTTTTCACAAACACTTGTCAGCCTCCCACTATACAAATCAGAGCACCTAATTACTAAGCCAGTAGTCATTATCGGTAAACTTTATAATTAAAAATGTCATTTCAAGCTGCTGTTCATCCACTGGAAAATATTATTATTTATTACTAATGAGAGTGAATGTGTTCCCATCTGTTTCTTTACTGTGTGCACACCACATGCCTCTCTCTGGAAAAATGGAGATCCCTCTGTCCGTGTGTAATTTATTCTCTAGGATTAGCTAGAATTAACACCTGGATTAATAAACTCAGTGCTTTTCAGGAACATACCCTTAAAAAGATTTAATTGAATAAGCCATTATAGATGTGTCTCTTTAAACTGTATTTTGCTGACCTAAATTACAAGAAGCTCTAAATACCTGTGGTCCTGCTGTAGCATTATTTACAAAGAATCGACAAGCAACCTATTTCACTCTAATTGGCCACATAGCCGTTAGACTGATCATAGTTACAGGATTCATTAAACAAATGGAAAACCAGCTATACATTCAAGAATAGTTTACTGATACTACCTAAGGCTTATTTGGAACCAAATGTAATAACTAGAAGCCTTTCAAAATAGCACCTATCACCACAGCTGGAGAAAGCTTACTATTAATCCCTAAAGATTTGCTGGAGTCTACAAAAATACTGATTTTTAACTGAATCCAATTGTATCATTTCAAATTAGCAGTTGGAACAACAAGATCTGTAAAATGTTTAGATTCCTGATGAAGGACAGTTTTTTTCTGACTTGGAGACTCCAACAGGTGAAATATGAACCCAGAAAGAATGGAAATTTTCTGCTTTCTCTGTACCACCCTTCAGGCCTGTTTATCCAGCTGTGAGAGTATTGTTCCAGGGTAAAAATGGTATTTCTGTGGCTTCAAACTGCTGTGGGCTGTATACCGCTGTCCACGCCGCCTGCTGGAATTTGGACCTGTCTCTGTCTGTTCTGGATTCTTAATTTTTTAGCTCTGGAGTGCTCTTTGCATCCAGTATGAAGGTGAAACATCCTTAACACTGGGAAAGAGGGACAATGTATTGGGAGTTACTGCAGAACATCTTTTACACTCCCATGCTAGAAAGCGTGCAAGAGGGGAATAGCTACTCAAAGTCACACATTTCCTCTTGTATCTGGGCAGCCTACTCACTGCCCATTATGCAGAATTATGCCTATGAGTGCAATCTAGCCCTGCATTGGTATGAGTTTGTCAGCAGACTGTTTGCAAGGTAATTACTGTAAATAGCCTCAGCAATCCAAGAGTGGCATATTAAGAAATTCCAAAAAAATCACAACCCTCCTCCCCGCCCCCAAACAGTCAGAGAGGCAGAATATAGGCAAATGCAGGTTTATTCCAGTTGCTTCACTAACAGACTTTAGACCATATTTAGCTGTGCTGTTTTATCTGACAATGAGAAAAGAAGAAGATAAATGGTTTGGTGGCATTTGGGCCTGTCAAGGTCAGAACATGCTACCAATCATAGGTCATTCTAGCAGGTTTTATTGCAGTTCTTTTTATGTGATGTCTGCTTATATTAATTAGCAGTAAAATTGACATTTATTTCTACCAAAGTGAAATGGGGAAACCTCACCCAGACTGAGTAAAGCAGCAAGTGCCCTGGTAGTCTGAGACAGAAATATGCCTAAAGGGGGAATCTGATGCAGTCATAACGAACATTACTATAATTCTGCATTAACTCTTCTAGTATATTAATAACTTAATACATTTCAGAGGGAAAAAGGAGTTGCTCTGAAACTTCCTAAAAGAAGAAAGACTGGATGGTTTAGCATAAATATATTTTTGTGCACATGAAGAAAGGGAAAAAAAAGCATCTTATTGCTCACAAAAACAGTGTGTTGTATTTCTCTATCTGGGGAAAAAAAAGAAAATCTCCAGATAAAATTAACTATATTCATCATATCCTGAGCATATGATTTCTACCTGTTAACACCATCCAGCCTGTTGTATCTCTTTCTTTCTTAATTCTGTCAACTAATTATCAATGGAACAAAAAGTGTGACAAATGAAAATTAACTTGTGCAGCCCACTTCCATTTTGTCTCATGAGTCAGGAGAGATCTGGGCCACAACTGAAAGGGAAAGTACAGATTAAAAGCTAAATGCATATTTAAAAAATCAACAAGTGCTGCTTTCTACAGAAGCCTTGAAGAAGTACTCATTTCCCATAATCAGTTCCAAAACTCAGTAGGAATGAACCTTTAAATAATTTAACAAAGAGTATTGTTTAAGGTCTATGCCCTGCCTTTCACCCAAAAATCTCAAAGAATTTAAATCTCACAACACACCACATAAGTAATCTTGATTCTTTTGTTAAAAGCAAACAAATACAAACAAAAAATGACCCTTTTCCTATCTTAAATGGAGAAATATGATGTTCTCTGATTTTGGATGATTTAGATTTTGAGGTCTAGCTTCAGAGCTGTCAGTGCTGATTTTCAGAGGCACTGAACATCATCAGATCCAATTAACCGTTATATGCTCAGTATTTCTTAAAATAAGGTTCTCAGTGTCTCATTGAGATGCCCAAGCCAACAGAAATACCCAAAGTGGGCACATTCCCACAAGTGGGAACATGCATTCCCTGGGAACAACTGGTAGCGGCACATATTTATGCCACTGCTAGTCATGCCTGGGGAATGCCCCTGCATGAGTGCTCTGGTGTATGACAAGTTGCCCCAGGTGAGGTAGGGGAGGCTAGAGCCAGCACCTGGGCAGGCCCCAACAGCAGGAGAGATCCAGGTGTGCAAAGCCTGGCTGGCAGCCAGAGTGTGGCTCTGGATGGCCAGGCTCTGGTTTTGGGCAGTGTACACTGCCGCCACATGCACAACCCCACTTCTTCCTGCTGCAGGTTTTTTTTTACACCCAGATTTCCCTGTGTCAGAAACCCCCGTCACACTGCAAATTATCAGAGCAGTGAACGTGTACAGTCACTGCAAACTGCACGTGCATGCTTATCTGGACATACTGAGTTTGACCTGACTTGTCCTGGATACAGAGCTAATCAGTTGCATTAATAACAGAATGCAGTAGCAAGGCATGTTCCATGTTTACCATACAATACAGAATCTGAATGATGTCAGAGTAGGAATATGGAGTTCACACAGTCTCTGATCTCCTCTTCGCACTGTATCCTTCTTACAACTTCTCTCATCCTACACACTCAGGCCTCACGTTGCATTAGATATCCTTAGTAGTCTGTTGTGTTGCCACATACTATCCACTTGTGACAGACAATGTCTTCTGTACCATTGGTCTTCAGAGATTCTGCGCAGCCACTTCCCCACACAGAGTTTAGCTGGAGAGTTTTGTTCAAGTCACCGCTTCAAAATTCATATGGTGCATCTGGAAGTGTAGACACCTGATCATCCCTTGCATATTAACTAGGCAATATTGGAAAGTAAGTGAGTGTATAGATGAGAAATCTCTCAAAGTCTTCCTTTCTATTGCACTAACGATTTGATGGAGCATTTTTTCCTACTTTCTAATAAAGTATTCCTTCTGTTTAAACTATCCTACTTAGGAGTGTATCCTGAATGCCTACAGACTTCACATCCATTAAGAAGGCAGTGTTCCACATGAGATGGAAGGCCCTGGTAAATGAAAAGCTGCTTGCTGAGTGGAAGACCCAGGAGAGGACCAAATAGGCTATTGCCTCAAGAAGGTGGTGGTCCCTCTGAAAGCAAATGGCCACAAGTGACTGTGGGTATGTTCTGGAAACCTGAGTCTATGTGATCCAATCCAATTCCAAGACTTTACTTGCTCGTGAGCACTGTCTTAATTCTAAGAACCAATCACTAAATTAAATAGCAAATCAAATAATCAATAATATTGCAATAAGGGGGAACCCTTCCACTCTTGAAGTGATGTAAACAAGGAATATCTATGAACCAGACTGTTATCTCTTAACGCTTTTTGTTTATTTTACTAAACTTAAAATAGATATTTGGTATTGGTTTGGAGAATATATCAGTAGGTACAGCTCCCTTCAATGGCAGTGACTTATACTTCTCCATTGATCTATGCCTTAGTTTTTAAACTCTGTTCTGCCAATTCTTTAAACCAAAAAACAAAATGTTGAGGTACAGCAACCAGAAAAACTCTGCTGGTTAGTATTTAGAGTCAAGTTGTCCCTTCAACTGTTAAACCAACTTAAATTACAGAAGGCTGCAAGTTGTTACATAACCTGTAAGCTAACTTCCATAGGGCTAGTGTCACAAATGATTGTTCAGCATCCCAGTGGCAGGAAGCAGAAGACCCAGAAAGGCTTACTTTAAGTAAAAACTTTATTTTTCATTACAGTTCACAGTTTATACATGGCAAGAGGAGCTTCTCACCATGTGGACATTCAGAACACTGCACTGGGGAAGAAAGGGATCTTTTTCTTTTAGAAGAGCATGGCCTGATACTACTTCATAGAACATCCCTCCTTGTAAAAGCATAGTCTCTGTAAATGCTAATTCATAGATATTTACACTCGTAATTTATATTCATTAGAAAACAAGCTTAAGCATCCAAAACATTGACATTTATATTTTGTATGTATGTTATTTAATGATCAGAGATGCTATAAGATTTGCCATTTAAATCATGCCCAATCAACAAAGTATTGTTTTATTCTTTAATTTACACAGAGCCTAAATAATTCTTTTAGGGCCTGATATAGTCATTTTATGTACAGCCAGGTTACAATAGACTAAAATAAGAAAAAGTATTAAAAAACCCAAAATGACCCATTCCACATGTTCGCCCTGTATTCCTTCCAACTCTCACACACAACTATAAACAAAAAAGCAAAGGATACAGAATTAAAGACAATGGTTTTTTTCCCCTTTAAACAAAATAGAGAAACACCGTGGACTGGTTTCAAATCTGCATATCATCAGCCTATCCTTGTGAAATACTCATCCGTATTCAGCTTGTGCTATTTATTAGCTTTCTTTTATGTCTGTATTTGCAGTCAGAAAAATCTGTATTTATAAAGTACAAAGACACAGTGATACCACGTTCAAATGCATTCCCACATTAGTCACACCTCTAGCACAGGTAGCAGCTGTGCAGCATGACATTCGGAAAAGCACTCCAGCAAGATAACTGTCTAAAATATAATATGGCATCTGATGTGACTTGTCTTAAAGAGGAAGTTTAGAATATTTTCAAAGAGCAGCTATCTGGCAGCAGGTTTATATCTATTAAAAATGTGATAGTATTTTCTGTATTGTTTTCACAAACGCGATTATTATAATGCACCAATTCAAAGTATGATGTTTCCACATAATATTAATATCTATTTGCTCTTGTCATCTACCAAATAATTTAGTTATCAATAAAAATGAAGATGTTTTTGGTACATCTATTACGCAGGATAAAACTGCTGAACACTGCTTGAAAAATATGATCTGAAGTAGATCCACAAATTCTACAGGCCTGGTTATAATATATCATCAGGACCTGAGTAAAAAAACTTTCAGTGGGCATTTCTGCAACTCTTATAACTTCAGTGCCTTTAAAGCTAAAGCTAGGAGTGTTGCTTTCAGTTTTGACCTCCATACCCAATGCTGGTATCTTCATTATAGACACCTTGAAAACATTGTGATTTCAGACAGGTTGGACATTCAAAAGAAATACATTGCTTATGTAAAACAAACAAACAAAAACCATACACGAGTTATAGAGGTTCTGATTTTTTTGTTTTGTGTTTTTTCAAAAGATAAGGCACTGACAAAAATTTCTTAGGTAAAAGGCTGCATAAGAATTTCTTGCCATTTACAAATATGCTGTAGTCCATAAATGGTTCATTCCTAGGCTCAGTAAGGTAGACCCTGAAAAGTTAAGGACTGATCCCTCAAAGCTACATTGTTAACATAAACAAGTATAATCCATTCTGTAGGCCATATGGCACATTAGGAGAAATGAAAAACAGTCTGGGCACAAAAGGCATTGTACATTGCTTGTTCCAGCATCTATCAACAATAGAAGTGCCATTTATCTTGTGTTTTTGAAGAGATATGATGATGATTCTGAATTGTGGTTTCTGCTGAACTCATGCACATGTATAAAATGCTATTAGCATCAGTCATGGACAGGGAAAAAAAAGGAAGTATACGGCCAGTCTAAGCAAGAGTTTCTCCAAAGGTTGGGATCCAAAGTCATGGCTATTTAATGTTTTCAATAACAGCAATCTCTTCTGCTGCACAGTGAGGAGTCAAACCATTCATATAAATGCTGTCAGTCTTTGTTAGAGCTGGCAAGATGTCCTTCTCACTACTTAGATGGTTGACTGACAGGGTTCTCTTGCAAGGAGTCAGATCTTGACTGTGATTGACTGCAAGTTCTGCAGAGAGCTTCCTTTTGATGGAGGTAGCCCGTTGAAACTTGTCATAAATCTCTACACTTAAACGTCGGCGAGTTTCTTTGAATTCTGCTGTGACATTGGCTGTCCATTCAGCAGCATGAGCTCTGAACTCTCCTACCTGCAGTACACACAACAAGAGAGAGATATTACTGGACTTGTACTTTAAGGACTGCTTACATTCAAGAGCACAAAGTGAACAGAAAGAACAATGTTCCTACCTGCTGAACAAGAGCTGTTGCCAACTGGCACAGCTCCTTTGTGACTCAAAGTTACCTTTAATCAATGAAGTCTAGTTTCACACAGTTACATTCTGTTATCCAAAAGGTGGGAGGAATCAGATTTGTGTTAAGAATGACACTAAAAATGGAACAAAAATGTATGCACTTAAACATTTAAAAGCTAAATCATATGGGGTGACTAAAGGGAATTTTCCTTTAAAAATGATGTCTTGACATCTGAGAAGAAAACAGCTGGTCGGGAGGGGTCTACATTCCCAAGAATACAGGCTCTGTTATGTATTGTTACCAAGGATGATAGTCAGGGTTATTTATGGACATTCACACTGTCTCTGTAACATTCCCTGTAAGTCTTGGCACAGAATTTTCTAAATTTAGATAGAGATTTTTTTTAAGAAAATGTCAGCTGCTTTTATAATATTTTCAGTGCAAATTCAAAACCAGATTAATTCAAGTGACAGTTTTTGCAAGTCAGCAATATGCTTTGCTGTTTTTTTCTTTTTCAATTAATCCTCAAATCACATTGAAAAATTCCTACAATTACATCGAGGAGTTCCTCAGGCTGTTACTAATTATGCTGAAATTGCAGTCTTTCTGCCAGTCAGAAAGCAGAGGTGTCTCACAGCTGCCATTATGCAAATATTTCCATTCTGATTGGATAAGAGGATCTGGTTTGCATAATGACTATTTCTCAAGGAAGAAATAAGGAAATACCTTCAATCTGATCAGTTACTGCTCTCAACACTCTGAAAGCATTTGATAGCAATTAACACAGAATCTGATCCACTCTTGATCAAACCAGTCTCACCCCACGACACCTCATTCCACTTAGCTTTCAGGATCAGCATGAGAAGGTGTTTGAAGAAAAGAGAAGAGTTAAGGCTGAAGTCTAGTTTCCTTTGGGCACCTAAATGGCAGTTGTCTACCCACATTACATTTTTGTAACTTATGATTCAACGGCCCCCTTCACTGTAGATACATAAGTGTGTACATATAGACTGAGCCTGCACAGTATAGATAGCCATGCATAAGTCCTGGGGAAAAAAAGACAATGCCCTCCAATGTTTTAGTCCCAGTCTGGTTAGGACATTTGTTCAGGAAGAAGAATACTTGGCTTCTACCCCCTCCTCCCGCAAAGAGGGTTTGAACCTGTGTCTTATTGATTTCTCAGAACAGTATTCTAATCATCAGGTCAGAGGCAAAAAGGGTGACCACATTTCCTGAAGCATGTGGGGAGGAGTGATGAGGAACAGAATACTTCAAGATGCCCCCATCATGCTTCTTAGTTGGAGACCCCTGCATTGTCACACCCTTTTGGCATTCTTAAGTGCTGTAGCACAGGAGGGAAGTGTCACAACCCAAATTAAGTGAGTGTCCCTGACACAATAGACCACCCCTCTGTATGACTGGCATTGTTCTAAATTTGGTATGTTCCACTCATTAAGTATTCCTACTTGTAAAATTTTCATTGGCTACTCTAACCGTATAAAAGTTCATGCAACTTCTGCCAAAGTCGGAGAGCTCTGAACACATGGTAAGGTACAGAGGACCTCGCTATGCCACAGAGAAAGGCTGGCGGACTGATCACCCACCAACGTCTCCCTGTCTGTTCCCAACATATGACCTGTCCCGCATGCTCGTTTTGTCTACCGGTTCATCTTGATAGCTCATTGTGTTATCTTCGTTCGGTAACTACGTAAGCAACCTTACCGCCTACGTTGCGGCCACCAGCGGCGTAAGTAAAACTAAAGTAAAAGTTATTTTTGCAACCAATATGCTGTATCCTGCCTCTCCATCCACCAGCCCACCTGACATCTGCTTACTTAACCAGTGTTTCCCTCGGTTAGCTCTGCTCAGCCGAGATAGGAAGGTGTGGGGGATGCAGATATCTTTCTGATAGTGAATTGTTCAGTTTTTGAAGTAATTCAAATGTGATCAGGATTTGAATTGCTTCAAATATACAGCTGAATTTGCTTCCAAAAGCTGACAGGTTTCTAAAAATGGGACAAAAGCATTCATTTGAACAAAGCAACAGGAAAGTTGTTTAAAAGGGACTGTCCCAGCAAAATGAGACATATGGCCACACTACATGTTAGGCATTGCTCCATTCTTCCGATCTTTTAAAGTTGAACCACCACACTTTGTATTTAATTATCACTGGCTAAGTTGGATAGTGAGCAACGGGGAAATTTCTGCCCTATTGGAAGCAAATATCAATGTAAAATCCAGGGCCTACTTCTCTACCAGAAGAACATCTTTCTCATTGAGCCACTCACTCACTTGCTAGCTTGTTCTGTTCCTCCTGCCTTCCCAAATCCCCCTCTCTTGGCTTCTGGTAAACTTGGCAATAACCATATATTTTGCAAAAATTAACTGTAACCTTAAAATTTATTTTCTATTAAAACTCTGGCCTCTGAATGCATTTAGCCCAGGATACGCTAATTAAGTTCGTATTAGGCTGTTTTCCAGAAAGTTTTTTAATTATTTTTTTCAGATAGTTTAGCTAAGTTCAGAAAGGACACAATAGACTGCTGATTAGTGTCACTCCAAAGGAAAGCACAATAAAGACTTAATTTATTTAAACTATTACTCTAGGAGGGCAGAGTCCAGAATTTTCTAACATTGGCAACCAAGCATCAGGGACTACATGAACACATATTTGCTCACAAAATAAATAATAAAAGAAAAGAAATAACAGAAAAGAAGAGAAATGTGAGACACTGGTTTTAAAAAGATTGTAAACCATTTGAAACATGGCCACAGGACTACATGGATTTTTCAGTGCAGGTGGAAACAGAAACATAGGGTGTTTAGGAGACATGCTCGGCATGGGGAGGGGGCACGCTTTAATTAGCAGAGCTCAGAGAGCCACATTAATTTAAAAGTGCCCAGAGCATCATGTGTATCAGTGTCCCCACACTTAAAAATGGTGGCAGGATGCTTTGAACTGAAGCTAATCAAACAGGCTTTCGTTTAAAGCACCCCGCCGCCACTTTTCAGCACAGGGATGCTGATACTTGTGACGCTCAATGCAATAGCAGGGGGTGGGGGATGGGGGTGAGAGGGACAACCGCCCCGGGTACAAACGCAAAGGGGGTGCCAACAGGCATTGCCCAGCTGGGACGGGGAATGGGATGGAGCCACGAGCGACTCATGGGTTGGAGGGGGCACACAGAAAAGGGGAGGGTGGCTCCTGCTGCTGTGTGTACATCTGGGGAAGCATGGAGGAGTATGCGCCCCCTGGATCTGTGCACAGGGTGAGGGTAGACTGTCGCTGCGTGCTTTTCCCAAGGCACAAAACTTCCTTGCCATGGTACTGGTGACACTGCAGTCTGCTGGAACACAGTAATTACCACACTCCAGCAGACTCAATTAATAAAGTCTGCTCCAATATGCTGTAATTACAGAGCATCAGAGGGGCCTCCCTGCACATGTAGAGGTGTGTATAGTCTGTAGTGACAGAAGTCAGCACGTCACTGGGGAATGGCAGCTCTCACAAACATGTCCATCTCCAAATCAAACATACAAACAAAAAAAAACACATTTAGAGCCTGTTTGATTAAGTCAGTTGAACATTCAACTTTGAAAAAGTGGCACCACATACCAGTGTGACCTACTACTGTGTGTCTTTTAAAGCCAGGATCATTTTCAGTTCTGGGTAGCAGGTGAAGCTAGCAGAATGTTCAGTCAGTACTCAAAATGTGCTTTAGTCATGCAAGAGACACATGTTCTTCAGATTTGAAAAGAAGTCTGTGCTACCTACAGATTTCAATTGTGCCAATTTGTTACCCCCTTCCTCAACTGCACTTCATCTTTCAATTCAGTTCCCAATGTTCTGAATATGCTTTAGCCACAGCTGGGGACTGCCCGGTTTTTTTAATCAGTGACGGATTGCTGACATATAGTTGTATTTCCAGGGATGTTGTCAAGACTGGTGGGTTTAAAATTAGCCTTACTGTACTTGTTTTGTTTTGGTTACCAACCCTTTGCTCTGTAATGCTGCTCCATTTGTGTGGCTACTGGAAGCCACAAGCATTCCAAACTGCTCTCTCCCCTCTGATTTTAACCTCACCCTTACTTGCCTCTTACTGGCAACTTCACATCTCTCCTCTCCTACGCTTTCCCAACAAGGAACAGGCTGGTAATGATTCTGACAAGCATAATTATCACTGTCTATCCAACCTCCTGCAGGTGAGGGTGCTGTCTCCCCAGCAATGGGGCACTTTCAGTATTTTAACCATTAGGCACAACAGCTATTAAATAGGATTTTTAAATTATAGAGGCTAGGTTATCAAGTTATCAAATTCATATTAAACATCCTTGTCAAAAGTAGAAGATATTTTTGGTTGAGACAGCTTGGTTCCAGCTCCTGCATTAGATCACGAGTAACATGAACACAATGGTCTCACCCATATCTTCCCATACTTCAAAGCCATCCCAGAGTCTGGTATTACTAGTGTGATCTGCAGTTTCTTTAAAAATAGGATACAGAAGGATTGAACAGGCACGCTGTTGAAAATCAGAATGCATTAGTAGCAACACTGAGATAATTAGTACTATGTAGGGAAGCTGGAATAGCTTCTGCATAAAGTACAAATGCCTCAAATTATTGCTTTTGGCCTCCTGCTATTGTGTGCACTCAACTGTACTCAAGAAAAAATGTTACCTTTTCAGATTATAACTCTTTTTATCATGTAGCACTTACAGACACAAGCACAAAGGGTTACTGAACAAAGAATGTGCAGTTTATAACTGCCAGAGTACATAACCAACCTGCTCATGAAATTTAATTCTTCCTCTCTTTGTAATGACATTTCAGTGAAGATTCTGGTTCCCCCTCTATCCATCAGGTATGACATCCTCCTACTACCTTCAATCTGAGCTTAATTTGGGGTTTGTTAACCTCTTAATATCTGATACTAAGTTACCAAAATCTGAGTTGTCTCTGTTGTTTAAAACAAAAAAAAATTGTGAACATAGATATCTACAGCAAAAACTGTAATTTTTTTCTTCATCTCCATGTATCTCATTAAAGCAGATTATACACTTGACTGCAACCAGTCATAGCTGAATTTTTAAAGCAAATATTTTGCAGCAATATATAGACTGGTAGTCCCACAGATGGCTGGTGGCAGTCACTACCATGGGGGAGAATAATTGAAATACACAAAGTATTTTTGAAATACTAGAGAAAGGTACTGAAATTACAGTACCACCATTAGGAGTGAGCTGCCCCCTGTCAATACCAGTATGATCTTCCTCCAGAGAAGAAATACATATGGAAACATAACAAACCCTATTCATCTCAGCAGAGTGATAATGCTGAAGTGTTATGACAACAATTTGAATACCATCATTACTAATTATATATTTACTAATAACTTTAGAATAAATATCCAGCTAAATTGTGAGTATGGCTTGAATCTGTGGATGGTAAATGATTTCCCCTGTATCCAGTCTAAAATGAGGTATTTATGTTAGAGATAGTAGCAACTTTCCTTTTAACATCACTGGTCTGGAAAATCACATGCAACTTTTACAGTTTACAATTCCTGTTGTAATTTTAATATAGATGAGTACATAATTTATTTTAAAAGTTATGTCTCAAAGTCTTTCTTTATTTAAGCCTGTCCTGAACAGGGATTTTGATGCTGTTATTTTGCTTCATTCATTTGACACCAAAGTCTCAAATGTCTTCCCATGACTACTTCAAAAGTAGCAGCCAGTTCTACAAGTCCTATATCCACAAGAGGAAGATCTTAATCTCCTAAGTGAAATTCACACAGAACAAGATATGTTTCTCTTCAAGAAACCTCTATCCAAATGCCATACTAAGACTTTTGAAACATGATGGGAAACAGTTTCTAGGTTCTAAATTTTATATTATACATTACAAATATAAATATATAAAGAATTACTTTTACTATATAAAAATAATTCAGTTAACCACCTTTTTAATGTGGCATATCAAAAATAATATATGAATTTCTCTATTAATTAAAAAAAAAAGTTCCAAAACTATTTGCATATTACTGCAGATATCACCAGAAGACAAGAAAAATCCCCAACAACGTTATGCAAATGTAATAAAATTTATCTACTGATTACCAGAGGGAGGTCAAAACTAGAATTCTTGTATTCATTATCTGGCTTTCCCACTAATTAAAATATTTGTAAAAAAATTTCTTCACTTAAAAGGAACTACATAAAACTGACATTTTACTTTGCAATGGAATAATAAACTCAACAGTGAAAGAATTTAATTACAAAATTTAAAGTATTGCAGGTTACAGTTGCAGCCTCCCTTTAGCTTCCAATTGCAGCCTCCAATGGCTGCATCCAGACAAAATGGCTGTGTGGTACGTGGTGCCACAGACACATCTGCAGTGCTATATACTGCACATTCAGGTGTTCTCTCCCTTTCAAGGTAGCAGCACCAGGGCAGGGGAGGTTCTGACCCCAAAAGATCCCAGGGTGAAAAACACCTGCACAAAAATAAAGTGGGGCAACACAGGCAGGGACAGCGTGCAATGCCCAAAACTCGAGTCTGGCCAGCCAAAGTCACATTCCAGCTGCCGGAAAGACTCCGAGCAGCAGGATTGCTACCACTGCGTCCCCAGGAAGCCCCCAAGATCCCAGGTAAGGCTTCTGGGGCCAGTACAGGGCTTGCCCCAGTCTCCCCTACTCCATCTGGGGTAACTTGCTGCACACCAGAGGCACAGGTGTTCCCCAGGGTCAAGTGGGAACAGCACAAGGTGTCCTGCTGCTAGTTGTCCCCAGGGAAACAAACATCCATGCTTGTGTGAATGAGGCCCTTGAATCTTTACTGGCCTCATCAGGTCATGAAACAGAACAGAGATGGGACACTTTACTCTGACATGTGGCCTTAACCTACCCATTGATAGAAAGCACATGTCTATTTTCATCTTGCTGGACCTCATGTTACATCTGTATCTACTAATGACCAAACACTCTTATTCAATGACCAAGAATCCACACAGGTAAAGGGCAATGTCCTCAATTGCTCATTCTTCAGAAGACCATAATCAATATCTATACAAAGTTGTTGGAGGAGATGGTGTGGGCTTCTACATATCAATAATAATATTCTTTATGCTATGTGTAAACAATGCCCTTTTCTATCTTTCTCCCTGTCTGGCTGAGATCAGTGCCTGAGATCTGAAACAGAACATAGGCAAGACTGGGACGATGTTACTAGGGAAATAGAAGAACTCTGAGGAATTTACCGTATGTAACTGTCCCCAGATCCTGAAGGCCATTCAAATGTTTAACTTAGCCTGGAGCCTTGGGGCCTATAACAGGGAACCCAAAACCTGTTACTTGGGCACAATGGCAGGGGAGGAAATTGTAACAGGGAGCCAAGGGACTCCTGGTACCTTAAGAAAAGGCAGCAGGCTAAGCCAGTTGTGTGGAGCTGTAGTGGCAGGAATGCAGGCTGGCCCTTAATTAACAAGGAAAACCCCTGTGTGAAGCTGGGGAATGCACATGACAAAGAGGGAAGACAATTCCAGGCATATAAGCCCAGGGCCTGAGCCACAGCAGGTAGTCTGGCCCTGCATGCTTAAGGGAGAGGAGCTCCTGGGTGAGATGCCTCCAACAAGCAGAATGGCAGGCACCTAAGCTGCTACTCTGGAGCTGCCAGAAGAGAGCTAGGGGGAGCTGATGGCCTGTAGTGAGGAAATGACCCAGACCTGGTAGGTTTTTAGTTGTGAAACAGTGGTTTATATTTATGTTGAATTTAAAGCTGTTGCTTGTATTTTTGTTTTAATTTATGTCAGCAGACTGGACGTGGGGTGAAGAGGAAGTCACAGAGGTGCTGCAGGTGCACCCAGTGTAAAGCCTTGCCATGGGTCAAGGGTGCCAAGAGGGGCTGAGCTGAACTGGAAGCACCCTTGCCCTGAGTCAGAGACACCAGAGAGAGCTAAGTTGAACTGACAGCAGCCTTGCTGTGGGTCAGGGGCAACAGCAAGGTTTAGACTAAGCACAAGACAGGGCTGAGTGGCCTGGAGACCAAAGGCAAAGCAAAGGCTGAGGCCAAAACATCTGGGCACAAATCAGTGGGCCACGGCTGGAGGCTTGCAGCCACAGAAAAGTTGGGGTGCTAAAGCCAAGAGAGCTGAGGCCATTATACAAGGACTAAGCTGTGGACAGTGTAGCATCTGCAAGGAATGGGCATGGGCATGGTTGTAGGTTGTGGAAGGTTGTGGTTGCCCACCCCTTAAGGCAGGGGTGGGCAAAATACAGCCCACCAATTGATTATATCTGGCCCACAGCTGCCCCCATGGTACCCTGCATGGGGCTGAGCCCCAGCCATTTCTATTCATAACAACTTGCACTGTGCTCCTGCCAGTGGTGAACAAGCATTACCCCCCAGGCACTAGAGAACCATGTCTGACCATCACTGACTCCTGCCTGCACCTGCCCCATGCCAACCAATGGCATTACTCTGGCCTTCACCAACGGCATTGCCTTGGCCCCGGCCAGTACACACAACTTTCCTGGCTGCTGCTACTGCTACTACTGCTGCTACAGCCACCAAGGTACTGTTCAGCTCCCACCACCTCCAGCAGCTCCTCCTCTGCCTGCCTCTACTACATTATCCCACGCAGCAGGATAATGTGTATAAGCTGTGAGGATATATGCTGGGGACCAGATGTCCAGCCAGTTGGAGGAGCGGTAGGGAAGCTGCAGCCAGGTGGCTCCTGTCCTAATGCACAGGGCTCCAGTTCTAGCTTCCAGCCACCTTCCACCCACTCCAGCCGCCTGGCATGACAAGTAGCCACCTACAGGTGGCCAAATGGATGGAAGCCAGCCCCATTAGAAATGAACTGAAGCCCCACATGCCGGGGTAGAAGCCACCCAGCTACAGCTTTCCCCCAGCCTGTTTGGGCATCTGGTGTCTAGCACACATCTCCAGGGCTCCCCCATGCTACCAGCTGCCCAGATCAGTGCAGCAGTGGGCAGGAGGAGGAGCCACTGGTGACTGGGGAAGTCAAACAGTACCTAAGCAGCTGCAGAAGCAATGGCACCAGCCCTTCCAGGAAGCTACGTACACTGGCTGGGATGGGGCCTGGGGTCTGGCTGTTCCATTGGTGAGTGTGGGGTTAGTGCAGGCAGGAGTATGGCACATGCTGCCCTGGCACAAGCACAGCCCCATGCAGAATGCTGTGGGGGCAGCTGCAGAGTAGATGAGGGAGAGGCAGATCATACCTGCACCTTCTTCTGCTCTGCACTGCACTGTGCAGATGAATTCTGCTGCACATGCCCATCCCCTCCTCTCCATTTTTATCCCCACTCCTAGCCAGTTCCCAGGCCCTACCATGTGGGTAGCCTCCCTGACACTGCACCCCAACAGCTCCATCCCCCACACCCACCACACACAATATACAAGAGTAAGACTTTATTTTGAGCTATTATGCAATCACCTCTATATACACTATTCCTAAAATATAAATCAGAACAATATTTATTTTTTAAATAAAATTTAAATATGTTATAGTAGATGTTTGATTTTTAGTATATGACTTTTTTCATCTATTTGTTAAAATGGTATCTTCTGAAAGATTTTACATGCACAGCCCTCGACAGCTCACCAAAACTCATTAACTGGTCCACCAGTCAAAATAATTGCCTACTCCTGCCTTAAGGCAAGCAGGACCTTACTCTTAAAAACTCTCCCTTAAGTTTAATTAAACAATCTACTTTTAGTTACTTGGACAGATTAAAAATATCTCTGTCTCTACTTAAACACTCAGGAGGTACTAAGATTCTATGATGGTAGGTTCTGTATTAAAAGCTATAAAAAGTAAGTATAGTCAGAGTAATTGCAAAAGGAAATTTTGTACTCAGTATTTCTAACTAATTTGTTTGTTCTTTCTTGATAGATATACCTTTAAATTATTTTCTTTGGCACAAAAAGTTTGTATATTTCCTCACCTCTATAAAGCTACTTTAAACAAAAAAATTAATTAAATAACAAGTAGTTAGCATGGATACATCCCCCTTATTAAATCTAAAGGAGAAAAAAGTGAAGCTTGTTTCATAGAGATTCTTGTTCCCTAGTCTATAATTTCTATAATTTCTAACAATTATCATAAATGCATTCTCCAAAGTACTGAAATTTCACTTATTCCCAAATGTTCTTTTCAGTTACTTAAAAACAACATAATTAACTTCACTAGGACACAGTACTGTACGACAAAGCAAGAAAAGCATGTGTCACATTATCCATACAAAAGTGAAGAGTATATAACACTGTCTCTGCTTTCAAGAAACTCATCTAATATTATCAAGAACTGAGGAGCACAGCTTTTTTATAAGGGGAACAGATACACTCAAAAACAACAGTACAATTGCTGGTAAGCCCCTCTCACAAAGAGGGGTGCAAAGCCCAACCCGCAGTACCAGCTGCCTCTGCTGGGCATAGATGGGGGGGGGCAAGTGCCCCCTGGGGTCTCCGCTGGGGGTCCCCCCTCACCCAGACGAGCCACCTGGGCTTGATCCTCCCACCACCTGCCCAGTCAAGGCCTCACTCACTGGCCTGCTCCTGTATTTGATCTAGCTTCCAACCCTTCCCTCCCCCACTGACTGATCTGCTGGGCTGGGAAAGGGCTGTGTGCAAATCCAGGTACATGCTCAGCACCCCCAGCCCAAGATCAACTTCAAGAGACACTAGAATCGACCTGTAGATCCCAATCAACTGGTTGGTGACCACTGATATAGAATGAGCTTATGTGCACAGTAGACAATGCAGCCATCACAGTTCATCTGCATTTGAGACTCTGGTCTGTAGCGTACAATAGTAATAGATTTTCTGGAAAGTGTTTTGAGATCCCAAGAACAAATGTCAGGCATGGCTTTTATTTCCATTTTTGGGTCAGGAAATTGATGTGTAGAGGAAACCCACTCTGCATAATGGGTACTGTCCTAGGGAGAACATCTCAAGGAGAAAGTAACAGAAAATTCAGCAAACTACTAATTTTAGCAAGATTTTTTGGGTGAATCTGATATCTTTTATTAGACCAACTTAAATAGTTGGAAAAAAAACTTTTTAAAGCAAGCTTTCAGGTTTAAAAACCCTTCATCAGGCTAAGAAAGTTTCTGCAGTTGGTGTGTGCTCTTCCTGGATGGAATGAAAAGTAAAGAAGCCAGGGGCTGGGCTTGTATGCATATAAGATAGGCAGTCAATGAAGATGTAAACTGAGGAGTCAATGGATGAGAGGCAGGCTGGCTGTGGGGGAGAAGGGGGATGAAAGTAGCAGTTTAAGCAGTGGACAGGTACCTGGGGAGTCATATGTCAGACAGGTTATAATGTGTCTTGCATCCAATGTCTATATTTAGTCCATGATTTTTAGTATCCAGGAGGTTTAGTATCTAGGATAGTATCCTCCTGGATACTAAAAATCATGGACTAAATATAGACATTGGATTTATGACACATTATAACCTGTCTGACATCTGACTCCCCAGGGACCTCTCCACTATTTAACTGTTACATTCATCCCCTTTCTCTGCCACAGCCAGCCTGTCTCTCACCCACTGACTCCTCAATTTACATGAATCTTTAGATCCAGTCTGTAAAAGCCTGGTTCACCTCCATTCAAGTCAATAGAAAGCCTACCAGTGACTGAAGAGGTTCTGAATCAGATCCAGATAATGTGAATTTAAAAGGCGCCAGGAGAGTTAAGCACCCAGTTCATATTGAATGATGAAGACCTTCTTGCAGGAAAATTCAGCAAACTGAAAAGTGCAGCACCCTAAAGTGAATGGAAATACCACACAGGATAATTCCTGCTGAAATCTTGCTTTCCAAAAGAATGTTTGATCAAAAGACCAAATCAATGTTCTGAGTAATCAAAGTAATCAAAGTACATACACAGTAATGAGGAAGAGGAAGTCTGAGGAAAGCTCATACTGCTGAAGTTGAACTTCAGACACAGAGATCATCTACCTAAGATTACTACACACAAAATGTTCCCTTGGCTTTCTGGCTCCTCATCTCTTTTTTTTTTTTTTTTATGAATGAACTCTAGCAATAGATCTATAATTCAAAACCCCCCAACTCTGTTTCTGCTTGTCTTTTAATTCCCTCCCTATTTGATGCATTAAAAGCTTTCAAGTATGCTGCAGGAATCTTTATGCCATCAAAACCTGGAGAAACATTTGGATTTTTTTATTTTTAACATTAAAAATATTAAGTAATGTAATAACAGTGATTAAAAATCCTTAGCAATAATTCCAGATAATTCTAGATATTTAAAAAGGCAAACATTTCCTTTAAAGGTGAAAAGAACTGTAATATGAATCGCACTGGGTTTTTGTTTGTTTTTCTGTTTGTTTGTTTTTGTTTCAACGCTGCAGTAGATTTCTGTTTGTCACTATGCTAATGTTTTTTTTCTGTTGGGACAAGGAAATACCTTATCTCCCCTATACCTCCTATAAACTAGGAGGTTTAACTTCTTTTTAAGCCAAAGAGTTAAATTAGAAAGGAAAGTAAAATGTAAATAGGGTTGAAAAAAATCAACCAGATTTCTAATTAACACAACCATTCCCTAGGAAGTGCCCAAAATACTCCCCTAAGAACTAAGCTATTATTCTTGACATAAAAAAAGCAACAGGAAAGTGAATTTTTATTGTCATATAGAAAAAACAGGTACAGTGGACTCGCATCTTCCGTGGGGGTTAGGTACTAAAGTCAGCGTGTAAGGCAAAAATCGCGTAGTCAAAATTGGAGACCGACATACCGTCTCTCAATAAGTCCAGCACAGCCAGTTTTTACAGCAGCATTGGAACAGATTGCTGTTTCTTCAGTTGAGCACCAGATGAAGTAGTTGGCTTGCATTTAGGGGCCATGTTGTACAAAAAATACGTATCTTTAAACATTAGAATCACACTCAGCACGGTGAGATGCTCGCTCATTGAGTGAAATGGCGGGTGGAACCACCTGCACTGTTTAAATTGTCATTTTTCTCTTTTTTTTTTTTGCCAAGCGCTTATAGTTGAATTCACATAAGTTAAATGCATGTATGATGTGACTCCACTGTACCTGCTTTATGGCAGAAATAATAGAAGTTCATTCGGGAGAAAAGAAAAGGCTTGTAAACATCAGGGGACACACTTAATCATGGGGCTGGACTGGTCTCTGATGCAATTAAAAATGAGCTTGGAGGTTGACATATACAATGTCGAATGGCCATTTCCTATTAAAACTGATGATAATCCTGGGATTGGGTATAGTAAAGTAATATGCATAAGCATCATTGCCTTTTACCAATATTAACCATATCTTTTGATTACTAAACATTTTTAACTATTTCTTAATGTTCTTTTAGTCACATTTGCTACATAGTAGACACCATAGTTTGGGTTGAACATACTGTCAGAATTACTGCTCTGCATTAAAAACTGCTCTGTGGTAAAAAATGAAACACCATTTCTTTTTTGACTCCATTTTGTGTTGATATCTGGAGACAAACAGTTATCACATGCTGGAAAACAAGTTTTTAAATATATACCTCTTCTAGGATGGATCACCATTGAATCCGTCAGCTTGAGGATAGTACTCCCAAATGGGAAATAGCAACTGTAGTAGAACAGATACTGAAGAAAAGAATAGTTAAATATATGAAAGGAAGTATAAAATAAAACAAAAGGAAGGAGATATGAAAGATGTAAAGATTCTTGCTCCTCTACTCAGGCTCATAAAGATCACCAAAACTGGGGGCCAGAAAGAAATGCTTTTCCCTCAGTCAAGCTGGCATGGACAATGGGGGTTTTGCCTTCCTCTGTAGCCAGGAGCATGATTCTTTTTCTAGGATCTGAACTATGTCCTTGTTGTTGCAGTAACAGGGCACTGGAACTTATCTACCAGCTTTTACCTATGGCATCTTTGGTACTGTGTCTAACATGTGTATGAGGATTTGAAGAAGCTGTTTGGGGGATTCCTAGGGTTAATGACTGCTGGCAAATGCAAAAGAATGAACTCAGTGGCTCAGTGGAATATTTCCATTCCTATTTTCCCATGTTTCTATACATTTGAGCCAAGTCCAATATATTTGCTAAAGTAATTGGACAAAGTATGCTAAAATATGCACACAATCTTTCTTTACAATGCTTTAATACTTTTATGCAAACAAAACTATTGTGTCTTTTCCAGACAGTCAATAAATTTTTTTCTTAGGCTTTAAAATATGTTGGTATTCTACTTTATTTCTTCATTCACTGTTGTCTGATTATGTGCAATTCTGCTTTTGTAGGAGATCAGATAGCATTTTAATGGCATAGGTTTTTTTGCTATTGTCAAGCTTTATGTACCTTGTTCTTATAGTAAATAGGGATAGTTGTGATTAAAGCTGTGCACAATTAGAACTGGTTAGGAATTGTTCAATGAAATGGTTTTTCATCCAAAAAAATCCTTTTTCATGAAAACTGAAAATTTTCCCAGAAAAATTCTGGTTTTGACAATGTGTTCAATGAGAAGATATCTCCGGTCCAAGACAGAATTTCTGGTAAGATCCCAACGTAGTGTCTGTGTTTAGAGGGGGAAGGCAGAAGGGAGGACAGCAGGAGAAACAAAGAGAAAGAACTTCCCTAACAAGTTCATAAGGAAATGATTAGGAAGTGGAAGGCTCAAGATCACGCTCCTGCTCTGCATCAGAACCAGGATCCAGTTTCCCGGCAAACTCCCTAACCAAAGAGTATTCTTTTTGGAAGGGTATTGCCATCTTTTTTCCCAATTTTTTTGTATTGTCATAATTTTGTTGCAATGCAAAATGAAATTTTTTAAGTCTAGAGGATGTATATGGGATGGAAAAATGTTTCTTGCCCAGTTCTACTCACAATAAGGTCAATAAGACTGGAACGAGATTGTTATTATTATTAGCACATAACCTGTGTTCCTTCCTCAGTCAAAAAATCTCCTTGATTTCAATGAGACCTTTGTTGGGTAAGAGCTGTATGACAGCACCATGATTAATTCATTTTACTACAAATTTATATCATATTTAACAGATTAAAAAATTCTTGCCATACAGAATTTACAATCCAAGTTAGAAAACTGAGACTTAAAGAAATCGGACTAAAGTTCAGGTAAGATTACTAGAAAAAGGAATGAGCTAAAAGAGCTGGTTTTCAGATAAAGACAAGGAAGCAGAATTGGTGAAGTTGGGCACATCCACACAAAATGTTTACTGTAGAACTGCCTAATTAGCTCTGCAGTAAATGTCTCAGTGTCTACACAGGCATCCCTATTAGTTAACT
This sequence comes from Caiman crocodilus, assembly GCA_030014935.1. Taxonomy (NCBI): domain Eukaryota; kingdom Metazoa; phylum Chordata; order Crocodylia; family Alligatoridae; genus Caiman; species Caiman crocodilus. The sequence goes on from JAGPOW010003648.1 coordinate 67,167,235, forward strand.
AATAAATTCAACCACAGCTTAGTACTTGTAAATACAACTACTATCCTGCAGCAAAGTTTTTAATGTGCAGCAGTGTATGTGTATATGCTGACTGGGCTGGCTGGGGCATGAGGGTGATTTAGTGTGAGGGCTGCCTGCCAGCTAGCTCTGCACTGGAGCACCCTTGTGTCCCAGCCATCCCCTGTGCAGCATGCTGAGTTGAGTTGAAGCAGCCCTGACTCCCCAGGCCCTCTGCCAGTCAGGCCTGCTCCAACATAGATCAATGTTCTGCGGCCCCAGGCACACATTCAAATGTGATGCCCAGAAGCAATAAATTCTGGCATGATATGCACCTGAGTTTATTGCTTCAAATTAATTGCATGTATAGAAATTCCCAATGTGAAAGAAGGAATAAAAAAGATAAAAGAAGCATTTATGAGTAAGAGGACTAAGAAAGGTATAGACAGCAAGTGGATGAGTACAGGGGAATGGAAGCAGAAAGGAGACATGGCTTGTATTTGAATTCTTATGTATCTTTATTTTTTTTCTCAAAATACATTAATTACAAGTGATTTGTCCAAGCCTCATATATCAGTGCTCTTCAGTTTCTGGGTCACAACTCCAGCAATTTCATGTTATCTTTAATTTTAAGCAGAGCAGTATAATGAACTCACATATACACTACTAGGTATATTGAATTGTTTAAATTTCTGGCTCTATAGATATTATTCTCTCTAACTGGCCTTCAGAATACATATCAATCTAATTTTTCCCAATTATCCTTATATAAACTAAACTTTTCCTCTACAGTCTGAAAGTCATATGCTCCTGAAGTGCAGAAAAACAATATGTGTCTGCCTAGGGCTTTTTATTACACTTAACTCTGAAGTATCTGAATTGTAGTGAGGATGTGTGTCTACATGAGACACTAGAGATTAGAGCAAATTACTGTGCAATAAGTGTCACCATATACATGTTCAGATGCTTATTGGGCACTAATTTGCTCTAATCATGAGTAAATTTGCTACCTGCACAGTAGCGCATGTGTAAACACCTGCCCAGGAGCAAATGTGCTCCTTGTCAGCCGGGCAGCAGGGGGCAGTTGATCACTCCCTACCCCCAGGAGCTGCATGGTGCTGGGATGGGCTCTACCACCCAAGTCCAAGCAGGAACTATGCCCGCATGCCTCAGCAGCAGGAAGCTCTCAGCCTTATCTCCCAGCCTAAGCCTGAGCCCCATGGTCTGTAGGCCTGGGCTGAGATCCTTATCTCCCAGCACCATCTCTGTGGTCATGGGGCTGGAGCTCAGAGATCCTTCTCTTCCAGGCCCAGCTCCATTGTTACAGGGCCAGCATGGGGAGAGAAGGATCTCCCAGTGCCCACTCCATGACTGTGGACCTGGGGCTGGGAGAGAAAAATCTCCCAGTCTGGGTCCCACAACCATAAGGCTGGGACCTCCCTGCTGTGGGGCAGGGGGACTTTGTAGTTCCTCAGGCTCCTGTGGTAGAGCCTGCCCCAGCAGCAGGTAGCTCCTGGGGACAGAGAGCAATGTCCCAGCCCCCAGGAGGAAACGGCTGTCTCCTGGCCCCTGGTCTAGAAAAGCCATAGGGAGTGGGAGCAGTCTGCTGCTAGAGTAGCCCAGGTGTACTTGAGTATATACTGCTTCCTTCTCCAATGGAAGGGAATTGTTAGCTGACAGGTGTCGTGTGGGGGAACTGCAGACTGCTTAGTTTCCCTACATCCCTATAGAACCAGGCCAGGAAAGTTAGGGGACTTAACTCTATACAAATTTATTTACATTAACTTATCACAAGGCACTGCCCCCTGGAACAGGGCTACGCTATGCAGCCCTGTTCCAGGGGCCTCTAGCTTAGACCTGTCTGCTGGCTCAGTAGCCTGCTTCCTACACTCAACCTTTTGCTATAGGTTGGAGGCCTGGGCCACCTCGTGCAGCACTGGACTCAGTCCACTCCTGGACCCTCTGTGCAGCACCTTCTGCACCAAGCTCCCAGCCTCATGCTGGGGGTTGGGGACCTGAGCCACCCAAGTGCTCCAAAGATCATGTTCCATGCACCAGTCTGCACCGTGTCTCTGGCCACATGCCAGAGGTTGAAAATCTGAGCCACCTCACACAGCTCCCAGGGATTGGATGTTGTGTGCTGTGCTGAGCACTGAGAGCCTAGCCACTGGAGCCATCCACCATTCCCCAGAGATGTAAGTCTTCCAGGCTACTGCTTCACCCTGCTGAGCAGCTCACTTCAGCTCTTCTAAGCCATGCTCTTCTCTCTTCTCTGTCCTGGATGTGTCTCCCTCATGCTGGGTATGCAACTCCTTTTATACTCTTCAGGGCTCCAACCCGAAGTCTTCCGAACCTGGCAGTGTTGCAGTCTGCAATCAGATCTGGGCAGAGCTTCTCTCCCCCTTCCCTCAAGAAAGGGGCATGACTTAACTCCTCATGCTGTTTCCTGATTGGTGGATGGGCTCCACCAATCAAAACAGCAAAATCTCGAGCCTGGGACTCAACCCAAGCTCCAAAAGGCAAGCCTGATACTCTAGCCAGCAGCAAATCTGCTTCCACATCCCTGCACCTGTAGATGCATGCCCAGGAAAGTTTACTCTGGAATATTTTACTCTAGAGTAAACTGTTCCTGTATTATTTGCATGTGTAGATGCACTCAGGGTCCTCTACCAGAATACACACCCATAGAAGCTAACAGGACTTTACATAATTATTATTATTACTACTTTTTATTCAGAGTTTAGAGTTTCTGAGCTGTGTAAAACACAGACTGCCTTACAGCATAATCCAATACATTTTTATACAACTTCCTTCCTGCAAAGTATCATTAAGGTAAACTAAAAGATAATGCTTTAATAATGTAGTATACGTACACCCACAATCTAAGCATTGGCACCTGATTGACTTTGTCGTTGTTCATGCCTGGGATGACAAAGATGACTACATCACCTGAGCTATGCTAGGAGCTGATGGTTGCTCGACTGATCACCAACTCATCCATTTGGTTATGTCAATTAAACTGGCTCCCAAATGATGGCTGCAGCAGAAGCAATGCCAACGGCAGATCAGAATTGGAAGACTCAAGGACCAAAGTAAGTGAGACTTCTTCTAACAGTGCCTCAATGAAAATCTGATGAATTCCAGTCAACAACAATGGGAGAATGTTAGCAGCATGTGGGGTGTCCTCAAAGCCACTATCATCATTGTCTGAGAAGAGACGCTTGTATTCTGTACCAGGAAACATCAAGACTAGTTTGATGAGACTGATCAGGAGATCCAAGAGTTAACTGATCACACGCACAAGGTCTTTTGTGCTTGATAAAGTGACATCAATCCAAGCAAAAGAAATTGAATCTCCAACAAACCAAGACAGAGGTCCAGAGGACCCACCCTATGAAAAATAAATGTTGGGGAGACCAGCGTAACATCTCACTGACATCCATAATATGCATAGTTTCTTCAGTGCTACCAAAGCCATCTATGGTCCAACCCCCTTGAGACCTAGGAATGGAGGAGACCTAATCAAGGAAAGGAGAGCTATCAATGTCCATTGGAAGGAGCATTTTGAAGACCTTCTCAATCAAGACTTTGTTGTTGATGAGAGTGTTCTCAACTCCATCCCACAACATCCAGTTGGAGATGATCTCAGAACCCCTCCAACCCTTCAAGAGATGAGGAAAGCCATCAAGCAGATAAAGAACAACAAGGTATCTGGAGCCAATGGAATCTCCACATAAATCTTCAAGCAGGCGGGAGAAGAGCTCACATCACAGCTTCATGCCCTCATCTGAAGGATCTGGAAAGATAAGGAAATCCCAAATGACCTCAGGGACATCCTGATTGTGACAATCTTCAAGAAATGAGAGAAGTCTGACCATGGAAACCACAGAGGAATTGCCTTTTTGTCTGCCACAGGAATGATCATTGGAAGAACCCTCCTGAACCCTCTCTTTCCACTTGCTGAAGAGCTCCTCCTGATGGCTAGAAAATAGTATTTAGAGGTTTGCTTTTGGGAATTGGTTTCTAGGTAAAGTAGATATTGCATTAAAATAATGGTCCAGAACAATGGCAAGGGTTAATTGATTTCTAAAAGACTGTGATAAAGTTTCCTTCAAGGCCTTCTGTGTCCAACAGGTAAGCAGCAAGCAGACACAGGCTGGGAAATTGAAGACATGTACCGCACTGTTTCGTAACAGAAATAAAGGACTCTGCAGCATTGGCACCAGTTCACAGTGCCCAACCACAGGGCCATGGGATTTCTGGCTTTGGAGAACAGACAAAATTTGGAGGCCCAGTAAATAACCAAATTAGAACATGTCCATGCGATGGGTTTGTGAAACAAAGGAATATGCTGACAGGACAGCACATGGAAAGTATAATGACCACAAGGAGACCAAACAATGATGCTTGGAGATGAAAAGTCATCAGAGGGGAGAAAAATACAAAAAGAAGGATTTCAGAGCAGCAAAGGGTCCCTGAGAGGGAAACCTGAGGCCACCATTGACAGAGGGTATACCACCAGCCCATCTCACCTATCCCATGGGGGGGAGGAGTTTGGCCTCCAACCTCCAGGCAGCTGACATCTTACATTCAAGAAAGAACCTTAGGGTGAAGCTCACGTACTGGCCATATGTATGTATCTTGACTCTATGACAGCTCTAGGACTGGTAGTTATATAATTGTTTGTATTACTCTTATCTTCTACCAATATGTATCAATAAAATTTGCCTATTATTGAATGGCAATATCATGGTCAGTCTGACAGCTTGGGTTCACTGGGTCATAAATCCAGTGCCAACACTCTTGGAATCTTAGTGTGGGTTTAGGGCATGATCTTCACAGCTTACCAGCTGCAGGAGAAATGTCAGGGACAACATAAGCTTCTCTACATGGCCTTCTTTGACCTCACAAAAGTTTTCAACTCTGTCAGCCAAGAAGTGTTGTGGAGGATCCTTCTGAAGGATGGATGCCCACCAAAATTTGTCATCATTCTCTGCCTGCTCTGTGATGGTATGCAAGCAGTGGTTCTTAGTAATGGATCTATAACAGATCCCTGTGAGGTTAAAAAGTGAGTGAAGCAAGACTGCAGTATCACTCTTACACTCTTCTCAATATTTCTGGCCACGATGCCATATATTACTACCAATAAGTTTCCAGCTGGAGTGGAGCTAAACTACCAAATGGATGGTAAGCTGTTTAACCTCAGCTGACTCTGAGCCAAAACCAAGACCACCACATCCTCACTCATTGAGCTGCAGTACACTGATGGTGTTATAGTATGTGTTTACTCAAAAGCCAATGTTCAGGCAATAGTTGACATCTTTACCAAGGCATAGAATAAAATGGCATTGATGCTTTACATTCAAAAGACTAAAGTCCTCCACCAGCAAGCTCCTAATGAACAGTCCTCAGCTCTGGTAATCCAGATCCATGGTGAGACTCTGGGAAGTGTTGAGCATCTTTCCCATACCTTGGAAGCCATCTCTCACAGAACGCTGATATCAACAAAGAAATCCAACATCATCTAAAATATGCAAAGCATTTTTTGGAAGCCTGAAGAAACGGGTGTTCAAAGACTGTGACATCAGATCCAAAACCAAGCTAATGGTTTATCAAGCAGTCATGGTCCCACCTTGCTGTCTGGAGCTGAGACATGTAAAGTTGCCGGAGAAACATACAGAAGACATGTAAAGTTGCCAGAGAAATACCATCATTGCTGCCTGTGGAAGATCCTCTGAATCCATTGAGAAGACACACACCACCATTAGTGTCTAGCAAACACCACAAGTATTGAGGTGATGATCATCCAATATCAGCTTCATTGGGCAGGCCATGTCATCTGGATGTCCAACTTCAGACTCTCAAAGCAAGTTTTATTCTCCCAGCTTAGCCAAGGCCTATGCTCAACTTTAAAAAATGCAATTTCAATGTCAACTTGTGAGAGATTGTTGCCCAGAACCACTCCAAATTGAGGAAGAGTCTGCTGCAGGAATCTCAATACTTTGAAACCTCATGACAATAGTGAGATGGAAAAGCGGGAGTGACAGAAACAGCATGCCACAGACCAAATCAAGAATCTAGTAGAACTCATCCCACACAGAAACATATGTCCAAGCTTCCATTGAGCCTGTTGATCCTGAATAGGCCTCATAAGCCAACATCAGACACATAGATAAGACAGTCATGGAAGACAATCACCCTCGACTGCAAAGGTTTGCTGAAGAAGATTGGTACAACATCCTCTATTATGGCTTGTGACAAAGGAATCTAGGTAGCTGGACTATACCTTACAGAGCTGTTGGGGAGCACTTTAGCTAGTGGGCAGGCTATACTGTAAATAATATCTGTAAATAGTTCCCTAAATAGGACATCTAGATGTCTTTTTAACTCAAGTGCAGATGGCAGTCTAGACCTGAAAGCAGGTCATAGTGACTGCAATTTGATTAGTTGTCCATGACATAATGCACACCATAATGCATACTGCAGAGACTTCTTTAGCCTGATAAAGGGCTTTTAAACCTGAAAGCTTGCTAAAAAAAATTTTTCAACATTTAAGTTGGTCTAAGTTGGTCTATTTAAGTTGGTTAAGATATCAGATTCAACCCAAGAACCTTGTCTGCTCATGACATAATGTGTCACTGGGCAAGTGTTGTCCCTAGGTTAAAACTATAGCAACTGTTTTGTCACAAGTGTGGCTGACTGGGCTTGAGGAGAATGTGTGAAGCTCTGAGAGAGCTGTGGGGAGAGGACAGAAGGTCCCAGGGTATACAGGGACAAGATCCCAGGGCAGACAGAGAAAAGGAATGGTCTCAGTAAGGACAATGTAAAGTCCAAGTGAGGACAGAAGGAACTGGAAGGACACAATAAAAACTGTTTGTTTTGAAGCAGGGTCTGATTTGCTTTTGGACACAGCAGGCACTCTGATAACCCTATTCTTTTAAAGAAGAAAATACCTTCCCACCTTCCCAAGAACTGACTCAGAAAGAAGGAGCTCCCAGAGGTGGGGATGCTATAGATCAACAGGGAACCCAGGACTGAGAAGAGACAGGGTATCAAAGCTAAAGATTTGACTCTTGTGAAGCCACACTAGATCTGGCCACAGGGGCTTCTCTCAGGAAAGGGAAACCAAATAAGGCTGCTTCTTGGAAAAGTCCAGATGAAGAGCCTTTTTCATTTCCTCTGAAAAGGCAGGTTGATCTTTTCCAAGATGGATATGCTTGTTTATGCTACAAAGATGAGAAAAGAAGAAGAGAGGAAATAGAGCATCAATTCCTGGTTAAGAAAAGATACCTGACGTTGTATTATGCAGCATTAACCAGCACATGCCATTTTACTTAATATGCAACAGGAGACAAATTCATACATAAAAGGTACCCATCAGTCTCTCAATTTATGTCTCCTTAAATCTTCCCTCAATTTGAGGTTAGATTGAAATGACTCTATTACAAAATAAAAAGAAGAATTAAAAATCCTGAGGCACTTTATAAATACCTATTATAAAATCTAATACATTACACAAGACAAGTCCACACAGCTTTTCTCCTGATCCCACACCCATGGCAAACAACATAAGCCCTACTCATTCACTCCTACATGGGCACTCCCAAGGTCAGAAGAAAGGCCATGTACACATCTGCATAGAGATGCTGAGCCATACTGGGCATTGACAGATATACAGATCCTTGCTGTAACTCATGGCACTTCACAGAAAGTTCAATGAGTTAATGACCCTCCACCCCCAACCCAACAGAGATTTGCTGTTGGCTTGCGGGGGTCAGGGATCAAACTGCACTGTGGAACCACTCCAGGAGGAGCTGTGTGCAGTCTCTCTCCCCTAGCCTTACCCCCCACCCCCACATCCTCCCAGCTCCAGTGCTGTCTTCATGATTGGAGGGGGAGAAGGGAGGGGAGAGAGCTCCAGGCTTTGGTTTGCCCAGCCTGCACTAGAGGGGGTTGTGTGGATTGGAGCCAGTTTCAACAGGATGGGTATTCTTCAATTCTTGTCCAGAGGGCAGGATCACATTCTTGCAAACTGTTGCCACTTACAAATGCGAGTGCTACTCCCTAATCTCAATTGCAACAGTAAGACTTCTCCTTTGGGTAGAATTACCAAATCCTTCGAAACTTCAAAAAATAGCACCATGATGAGGGGCTATCTACCTTAATTATTGCAGTAGCAATAGAGATTGTTTTCCAAAGGATGTTTTCAGATAAATGCCTTTTTATGTACTGGATATCAATTCTTTTCTCAGAATAAGAGTCCATAATTTCACACTAAAAATGTATTCATTTCAACCTGTCACAATCATGCCACTAAATAAGACAACACCTATATATATAGCAGCCAGTGCAGAGTTACTAATCTAGTCTCTCTTCTCTGAAATAGATATACTTCATTTTATTTTCTTTAAGTACTGCTGATTAACTGATACTGCACTCTATTATTTTTTAAAAAAGGAAATACTAAAGCATGGCCCTGTAGCAACATCACCATATGGAGACATGTAGATGCACACTCTATTTAACACAGGATGCTAACCTCTACACCAGAGATCAGATACTATCCAGTCCACTTTCCAGCCCTCTTTATGAACCTGAGCCCCTGCCCCCTGTATTTAATAGTCATTGAATAAAATGAAAGGAGAACAGCATGGTGCAGAAGTTTCTGCTACAGTGGAAGCAAAGGTTCAGGCTAGAACCCAAGGACTGCTCTCTTTATATGTACTACGAACATAAAATTCAATAACTATTCAACCAAAAGAATATAAAATTACTATAAAATGACATCAGGTTCTTCAAGCCATACTGTATCTAAACATAGATTTGACTCATTACTTAATAGCAAATATACTATATTTTTGTCTGACTTTTTATCTAAACAAAAGTGAAATAGAAATACAGTACATAATTGCAAGATGCTCTTACCTCTTCCTTTGTCTTTTTTGATATGACTCTTAGCCAGTCTCCAATCATGCTGAGAACAGCCGCAAAGTAAGCAAGTCCTACAAGGATCCAAAACCAAACCACTGGCTTGTAGAAATCAAGGTATTCAATATCTGATCCACCTGAAAAAAAGCATTTCAGATTGGTACATGCAACATCATACTTAATGATTTCCTTTTCCCTCTTTTTTTATTTTATTTTATACATCTTGGCTAGGAACAGACATTACATATAAACTGGTTTAAGTGATCAGAAACTGGTTTAAATCTGTAACTGAGCAGGTGTTCAGTACACATAAACTGGTTTCAAAAAGGCCAAGATCAGTTTAAGATAGACCTGGATGAATGTAGTTATTAAACTAAACCGAGTTAAGTTAAATCACTCTATTGAACTTCTGCACAAGATTCCCCCCAACTCAAGTTAACTCAAAGACCCCCAGCATCCCAGGACACTTTGCACCTCCCTCACAAATCCACCCTCACAGGGTGGGCAGGCTAGCCTTGGCTCATGCTGTCTTCTCCAGTCAAGCAAGGCTGGGTCAGCCCCACCCCCAGACTGCCACATTGCTGAGGCAGCAAAACCCTGGTCCTGCCTGCACCTGTCAGCTCAATAGGTTGGGGGGAGGAGGAGCAGAATAAAAGACCATCCCCAGTCCTGACCCCAGCCCCAGCCCCACAGGTGCGGTGGGGGAGTAGCAGTCCCTCCAGCCCAGGACCAAGACGACATCCAGCACCAACCAACATGGGGGGGATCCCTGTGCCTTAGCAGAGGATTCCCCATATCGAGCAGGTCCCCATAGCCCTGCCATTGCTGCAGAGGGTGATCAATCCCCCACCCCATACAGTCCAGCAACAACTTAGACCACCCACACAGACATAGGCTGGTGAGGTGGGAAACAGTACTTCTAGCCTGGTCCTGAGCCAGTGCCAGACCATACTGAGGGGTTGATAGGAGGAATTCCCCCTTTGTGCTGTTGGCAGAGCTCAGGAGACTCTGCCTGGGACAGGAGAAGCCCTATACCTGAAGGGACTGTTCCACCCTGCACCTGTGCAGCAGTCTTAAGCCAGTGTCAGACTGTGCTGAGGACTGGGAGCAGAGATTTTCCCCTCTGGCAGGGCTCGGTGGGACCCTGCCCAGGCCAGGGCACCCTAACTGCAGGTGGACAACAGGGGGTTGGGGAGTATGTGCTGGGCAGCCAATCAGGGATGGGACCTAGTCAGCTGCATTTGGGTGCCCTTGGCAATGGGCAGCAGGCTGGGAAGCATGCTCTAGTGCTTCCTGCCCTCTGGTCTCAGCCACTGCAGGCATCTGCCTGCCTTTCCATATTCAAAAAAGTGAATGCCAGTTCAATCTGTTTAAAGAAACCTACAAAGATCGAATCAATTCAGCCTCAGGCTTTTTGACTGTCTGTACTTAGCTCGTAATACTTACCTTTTTTCAACAGAGTTTTTGCTTATCAGCACACTTTAAGAGTTTTCAAGAAAACGAAAGGAATAACATTTTCTGAACAAGACACTGTGGTCAAAATTCATCCATGGTAAAAGCTTTGAAATCAGCGGGATGAGAGAAAAGGTCATTTTAAGTCAATGATTGTTAGTGGTTTCTAGTCACTATAAAAATGGAAAATATTACATGGGTTCAGCTTCTAGACATCTGTTATCCACAAGCAAGCCAGTTCAAACAAGTAGGGATGCAAGGACTGAGATTCAACATGTGACCTTCCTCTTACCTCACCCAAAAATGTATGCTCTGCAACTTCCATATGTAGGTTAGTTTCAGGGAAGAATAAGTAATATGTTCAGATCTGAAAGATGTTTTTGTGGATGGAGATACATTTAATAAATATTTATCTACCTGGGCACTTAAATATTCCCTATTGCTTTAATAACTAAGTACCTCACAAACATTAAGACAGTGCCTAGTTTTTAAAAAGAGCAATCCATAAATCCAGACAATTACAGACCAGTTAACTAAATTCCAGCAATACGTACAGTCTTAAAATGGATTTTGAAGGAAAGAATAGTTAAAGGCATGGAAGGAAATGGAAAATATGACCAAACACAATATGAGGTTATCAGGGGACAATCGTTTCAGCAAGATAACAGCTTTCTTCAATAAGGATGGGCTTGATTTACCTAAATCTAAGTAAGGGTTGACTGTACGTCTCAGGAAATTACTGGCCAAATTGGACAGAACAGGGATTAGAGCTACAGTCATGAGGTAGATATGGCTCCAAGGGAGACAACTGCAAGTTATCTCGAAAGGAGAGTTATGTGATTGCAGAACAAGTACCAGTTGTAAGACCTACGCTGTTCAACATTTTCATCACTAGTCTTAGTACCAGCAACAGATGTATTCTCATGAAATTTAAGATTGAACTAGACATGTTTATAAAAGGGACAGTAAGTTAGGATAAGGAGTTCATCATAATTCATGTGATGTGAGGTCCTGTGTAGAGTCCCTAGGCTGGGACATAAAAGCAGGCCTCTTATAATGTAGAAGGTGTCAAAAAGCCTCACAGCTTTTCCTGGGCCATTGGAATATTGACCAGAGCTAGGGCCTAGAGTTTTTTACTAAGGGCCTTGTTACACAATGCACTTTAATCTTCCCAAATGTTGATCAGTGTTAGCATTAGTTCAAGTTTAGAGTAATTACACATTCAGGCTAAAAATCTTCTCTGACTGTCCCCAATATGCACAGCTGGGACTTGTCAATAGAGGGCTGGCAAGCAGAGACATGATTAGGAGCTACAGCAATCAGTTGTCCACCCAGAACAGGAGGGTGGGGAGAGGGGACACTGCATCCTGAGAGGCTGGAAGATTGAAACTTGGGCAGCTTATCTCTGGGACATGGTCACATATTCATGGAACACTGGCTGGACAATACAAACAAGAGATAAACCTACCCTGACATGGAATAACTTTAAGACACCTTAAGAGTAGGGTTGTGCAAAATTTCGCCAGCAGTTTTGTTTCAAGGCTGTTTCAATTAATTTCAAGCTCAAAACAGAAAAATTGAATGAAACAGAGAGCTGTAAAACAGCCTCAAAATGAAACAAGGCAAGTCAAAATGTTTTGAAAATTTTGAAACATTTTGAGTTTCAAAGCTTAAGCTGGGCTTGCCTGCAAGGAAACAGGAACTAAAGTAAGGAGAAGAGGGGGAAGGAGTGCTCTCATTATTGATTGTGTAGATGGCCAGTGACTGTCATCCTTTCCTGAGGTCTCTTCCAATCCCAGTGCTCTGGGGGAGGGATGGAAAAACTATATAAAAGGCTGCATTGTTTGAACTGCCCTGCTTTCTGCTTTGGTGTCAGCTGAGTGACAGCGCACCTTAACACACACACAGTGTCACCCATGTCATGAATTTTGTCTGTCAGCAGCTAGGGGTGCAGGACCCCAGAACCCAGAATCGCCCCTGCACCTGTCTCCTTAATAGCTGGCAGGCTTCAAAGCCACAGAAAGGCCTAGTAGGCCTGCAGTTTTCACCTCCCTGTGCCACAAGACAGACACAGTCCCACAAGCACCCATGTCACAAGTTTTGCCTGTCAGCAGCCAGCGGTGCAGGGCTACAAAACCCAGAAGCCCCTGCACCTATTTCCTTGAAAGCTGGCAGGCTTTTTGGCCTCAGCAGGGGCTACCATCCCTGCAGCTTTCATCCTGCTGCGCCTTAACACACACAGTATCACCCATGTCATGAGTTTTGCTTGTCCGCCCTGACATGCAGTTTCCTCCAAACCCCTTCACATATCTCCTTGAAACTTGGCAGGCTTTGTGGCCTGACCAGGGGCTAGCCTGCCTCCAGTTTTGACCCCACTGTGGCTTAACACATACATGTAACGTGATTTTTTTGCTTTCAAGCTTTTGAGGTGCAGTTTCCCTGAAACCCCTATATCTATCTCCTTGGCTCTTGGCAGGCTTCATGCCCTCAGAGGGGGCTACCATTCCTACAAGTTTCATGCAAATCAGGCCAGAAATTACAAAGTTATAGACTGTTTCATGCTTCCCTATTCTAGCCCTTGGACGAAATGTTATAACAGCAAAACAGTTTCAACAAAACAAAATGGAACAGCAGTTTTGAATCAAAATGAAATTCAAAATGAAACACTTCTATCAAAACATCGAAACACAAGTCAAAATGCAGCAGTGCTGTTTTGCACAGCTCTATTAAAGAGTACATAAAACTAGTTTACACATCTAAGTATATGAACAATCCAGGGACTAAGAGCTCTCTGAGTCACCAAAAATCAATGTGTAACAAATCCCTAAAATGGACTAATGTTCCTGCTAGTACTTAGAAAAACAAGAGGCCTCTGGCTGAAGAACCTTGCTTTTCTGCTCAGGATCATACCACTGCCTAAGTTGGCATCAAGAAGCTTGGATTCAATTTGGCAGAATGGGGTTGCCTTATTTTGCAAGGTAGAGCCTAGTCCTTTTTCTAGGAGCTGCTAAACATGTATTATGCAACTGCTTCCTTGTGTTTACAGTGGCAGGGTATTGCCAGTACTGTCACCGTCACTGCTTTTATCTGTACTACAAAGGTACTCAACCTTCTGGACTCCAAGGCAAATGAGTGGCAAGGGGCCAGTCCACAAGCCAGATTGAACCCTGCTCCCCAGGCCTGGGCTTGAACATCCAGATCCAGACTGTACTGCCCCTACCTGGGCTCAGTGCCAGGATTGGAGGCCCCAGGGACCCTGCACCACCCCCACCCAGTTCTGTGAGCCAGAATTGGGGTCCCAGGACCCCGTACTGCCTCTATCTTGTCCAGTGTGCCAGGATTGGGCTCTGAACCACCTACACTCATTCCTACATGTGGGGATTGGAGCCTGGGGACCCCTTGTGGGGATTGAAGCCCTGAGACCCCATTTAGCACAGTAAACCCTGAGACAACATATGACTTCCACCTGGTCCTGCATTCAGGAATCAGGGCTTCATGCTACCTCCACCCAGATCCACATTGGGATTAGACCCTGTGTAACCCTACATGTTGGCTCTGGCTTGCAAGGCCATAGCCTACAGGTCTTTCCACAGAGCAGCAGATTAGGCAAGGAGGAGAAAACAGAACAGTAGGAAGGGTAAGATAAGGGGATCAGAGTGACACTCAGGGATGGCGAAGCTGCCAAAAAATTTTTGCCCCAACTGTTATGGGGGATTTTTGGTGATTCAGTCTTCACAAAAATATTAAGTTGCAACCAAATACATAATAAAGATTATTTGAATAAGGAAGGGAACAAGCTGAGGGTTGAGATAACAAGAGAGACATTCAGAGAGCTTTTGATGGATCTGAATGAATTCAGGTGAGCAGGAACTTCATCCCAGGGTACTGAAACAACTGGCAGAAGAGATCAGAGCCCTTGGCAATAATATTTATAAAGTCATGGGAGATGGGCAAGGTACCAGAGGACTTGAAAAGGGCCAATGTAGTCTCCCTCTTCAAAAAAGCCAAAAAAGAGGTTCTAGTTAGCTTGAACTCAGTACTTGGAAAGCTACTTGACCTAAAGAAGTCCATTTGCAAGCATCTGAAGGAGGATCACAAGCAGACGGCATGGATTTAATAAGAACAAATTGTGTCAAACAAACTTAATCTGCTTCTTTGATAAAGTCACTACTTGGATAGATGAAGGGAATGCTGTGGATACAGTGTATCTGGACTGCAGCAGGCTTTTAACACCAGACTTTCTCATAAACAAACTAGAGAAATGTGGACTAGACAAAACTATTGAAAGGTGGACACACCCAGGTCCAATAACCACAAGCAAATTATACATTTATATAAAATACATTATATAAATTATAATTGGATCCATGTCAGAATAGACAGGAGATTTTGAGTAGGGATCTGTCTTGCATCCATGGCTGTTCAACGTGTTTATTAATGATCTGGCATAGAAAACTTCTTGGACACATTTGCAGATGGCACAAAAGTGAGGACTGCAAACATGTTGGAGAATAGGAGCACAATTCAGAAGAATCTTAACAGACTGGAAAGCTAGGCTGGAGCTAACAGGATGAAGCTCAATGTTGACAATTGCAGGGTGTTACACCTCTGGAAGAATAATCAAAAGCACAAATACAAAATGGGTGACACCTAGCTGGATGACAGCACAACAAGGAGGTACCTAGAAGTCTTGGTAGATAGCACTATCAATATGAGGCTGCAGTGTGATGCGGCTACACAAAAGATGAATGCAGTTTGGGAATGTTTCAGTAGAAGCATGAGTATAAGGCACAGGAGATGATAATGCCTCTCTAATAGCCATTTGTTAGGTCTCATCTAGAACACTGATCAAGGATGATCTAGGCATAGCTGAGACTATTTTCTATTATGAGCTTTGCTTCTGGGGTTTTCTGTTTATCACATGGGTCTGAGAGGGAATTTTTTCCCCTGCTGCTGCTCTGAGTCAGGGTTTTTTTGGGGAGGAGAGCGTGTTGTTCCTTTTTCCTCAAAGGCATTGGGCATTGGCTGCAGACAAGGCCGGGGATTTTGACTGGGATGTACCAGAGCTCCTGTTGGGTCTCAAACCTGCAAGTTCCTGACAACAGGATCTTGCCCTTCTGCTCATGGTCAGACTAATCGTCATATTTGGGGTCAAAAAGGAATTTTGTCCATGGTCATATTGTTATGGACTATGAGGGTTTCTGCTTTCCTCTGTAGCAGGGAGCATGGACCTCTACCTGGGATCTTTCAAGCGTATTTTAACAACCTTGTCAGCAGCAGGAGATTGGCTCCTGTGATCTCTTTGCTTTTTCTGCAGCAAATTAGGGTGTTATGACTTGTGTCATGTCAGAGTTGACTATGTAGTTTTGCTAAGAGGTTAGTCAGTGAATTTGTATTTGATGATTTGGATAAGGATGATCCTGCCTCAGACAAGGGGTTGGACTAGACAACTTTTTAAGATTCCTTCCAGCCCTACTTGTCTGTGATTGTATGATGCCTTGTAGTGCCTTGTGCACAGAATATGAAGTGGGTATGCTGCCCCCACTACAAGCACCATCAGCTGAAGTAGCTTGTGCAAGAGGAGCCCAGGATCACGATCCCAGGCTCTCCCTGCACCAGCAATAAGGTGAATTGGGATCTACTGTGCATTCCTACAATTGCGCCTCCTGCCATAAACATGTAGCATGGTGAGAGGAAGGAATGTGTGAATTATGCATTAGATCCCATTGCACCTTTCCCTGTACATGCAGAGAGGCCCTATTGAAAAGCAAGCCTTTGAATTTCACATTACAAAGTTTTCAGTCAACACAGTATCAACAAATAGATTGATCAACAACAAACAGATACAACACAGTATCAACAAACAGATACAACAAAGTATCTTATGTTTCACACCACACATTAGCAGTAGCATCTGAGTTCGCTATATTTATTAGTTTATATAGTATCTGTTAATAGGCAATTAAACCATGAGATACATGTAAATAACATAGGATTGTCAAGTTCTATTGAAAGTTCTTGTTAATAAGGAAGTTATTTCTAATGACGATAAGCTTTCTTTAAAATTAATTGAGACCAGTCATATTTTTTTTAATTTACTTTTAGATGAACTTCCAAAAATATGGAAAAAAGAATCTTACTTAAATAATACGGGTGCAATTTCACTGACTTTACTGACAGCATTGAAGTATAGAGAACATTTCAAAGCAATGTTTTACTTTGCTGTATTTCCAAGCCAACATCTTTTTAAACTGAGTTTTGGGTGAAATTGCGTATCAGTAATATAATGAAAGCAGTTTTAAATAAATTTATTGTAATTTTAGAAACCCAGATATCATGCAGGAAAAGAAAGAAAAATACTTCTTCCAAGCACAGAGCAGTAACAAAGAATAAGATTTAAACATACAAGAAAACCTGAATTATAAGGTTCACTGACAAATTTAAAATGAAGTTACTAACATTTAAAATGATGTAAAGATGCTGGCTTTTACACAATTGCTTAACTAGGATCTACTGGACAATGAAGCAAACTGGTATGAATGAGGGTCATAATACAACATATTATTTTACGTGATATCATAAGATAAATAAAGATTGGTCGAATGCTATGAAATTATTCTGTAAGTAGAAGGAAACCATAAACTACCAATCCAAAACTAAATTTGCTACCTGACATTTTTCTTCCTTGTACACTATCTTTTACAAGTAGGCTGTATTTAATCTTTAGAAAATGGTACAGTTCTTATGTCCTTTAATTAGGATGGCATATTGACATGGCATATTTAATGTAGATTTTTGTTTATAAAAAACAAAATTAAAATATTTTTGTATATGCTTCAGGACACAAAGAGAAAGACAAAAAAAGGAATATGACGTTGCTAGAAATGGACAGGAGAACAAACTAGAAAGAAACCAGAGCTTCATTTTGTTGTGCTTTTTGATTCTCCGTTAACAGAGCACAGGAGATGCATAGCTTTATTTCTCCTCCTACCAAAAAGGAATATTGTTGTTTGGTTCAGCCTGCTCCCAAAGAAGCAGATTAGGAGGAGCTACCAGCACAACTTCACTTTACAACAGACATTTTATTTGTTTGAAAGGCTCTATGATACTCACTCCATTTTTACTGGCTGGCTCAAATATCAAATGTTAATTCTGTTACCAATAAGAATATCTGAAATCCAGAAACAGTATATAGAAAGTCAAGGAAATCTTTCATAAAAGTATTGTTTGCCCTTGAAAATGTTTTGTGAAAATCACAGGGCATAAAGGAATAAATATTGTAAACATGCAAAACAATACAAAATACCCAATCCCTAGTTTCCTCTCTAAATCCTGGCCACACTGTATATGACAAGGTTCTCTATTGACTGCAAAGACACAAGCGTAGTACATACCAGGGCTTCCTTGGAGAAGAAACCAGTAAACCCCAATAAGAATGGATAGATAACACTTACAAGAAGGAAATATAAGCCCTGAGGCAATATGCTCGCTTCTTTTCTTCTTCTGCCTCTTGGAAGCTTTCAGCAAATATGTTTAAACCACATGGAATTTTGTAATATAGTTAGCAGAGAGTCTTATTAAATTAGATCCAATAGGTAAAAGAGTGGGATTCAAATTGCTAATGCATCTGTATTGAAGTTAAAATCAATGGGATTTATTAACTACTAAATCACAATTGAAATAAATTAGTATGAGAGTGAATGTGTCTGCACTGGTATATGTGATTAGCCAGCTAATGAATTTAGATGTCCATGCCATAAGAAAGTAATTCACTATGTAATACATTTACATTAATTCTTATGCTGCATCATTATTTACTCAATATTGTTATCTTCATTCTAGAAGGCAGACTGTTGCATATAGCCATGAGGAAAGACTACACAATAGTCCTGGAAAGCACTAATCTTGGGAAGCATGATGCCAACCTTAACTTGAAAATCTATTTTTTGATTATTTATGCCTACTCCATGACAAAGTACTGTTAATTGAAAGAAAAAATATATAGTCTAACTTGGCCAGGTTGTTTATGTGGCCCTGCTGCACTTGCTAATAACTGCTTTGAAGAACTGCTCTAATTGATCTGTGCACTGACTCAGTAATAACACATCTGACTTCCACATACCCTTTCTATGACAGGTTGGATGTGGTCTCCTTTACTGTATGAAGAGGAATATAGAATTCACCAAATCTGATCTCAGGTCCAATAAAATCAATAGGAATATTTCTGTGACTGCAATGAGGTTTTGAATCAGGGTACTTGGCATGACCCATACTGCTGTTGCCTTTGAAATGATTTTAGATTTTTCTTGGATAATGAAGCCTCCAGTAGATGGTTCTTTTGGCTCAGTTCTATATCAATTACTGAAGTAACAGAAGAAAAGTTTGAAAGAGAGTTAATCTTAATACAGACTTCAGGATTAAACAGCCCTTATTATGAGCATTTTTTTAAAAAACAACTTTCAAAGAAATGCATTTTTTTTTGGTATTTTTAAAAGCAATCTTTGAGAAAATATGGAAACTTTTGTTTAATGATTTTTTTTCTTCAGAATGTTTTTTTTTTTTAAATAGACAAATAAAACCCATCAGTATTGGGTATATTGAAGCAAATTTCAGGATAATGAGTTTGTTTACACTATAGCTACTACAGTCCTTGAGAGTATTATGAGAGACCGCAATGAAAATTAACTTACTTCTGACTCTGGAGAATTGGAAAAGAGGGGTAGTATTTTTATGAAAAATGCTCATGAAGTGTGTGCTTATAATGGGTTACTTGTTACATTGTTAAATTAAAAAGGTGGCTGAATGTGAAAGGAAACAAACAAGAAAGGCAATGGTTTGACCTAGATAAGGAGTGCCTCATCACACGCTTGGTTATAGCCAGGCTATAGTGGTTATAGTGGTACAGGATTGTGCAGAGGTGCTCCTTGGCCCCAGTGATGGAGACATAGCTGTTTGACCAAGGCTGAGAAAACCTGCAGATCAAAAAATGCAAGTCAGTTAAAAAAGCAACCCCGTGGACCAAAGCAGACTGACTGAGAGCCAGGGAATTCAGCAAATAGGTTATAACTTGGGCCTCAAAAGGAAGCGGGGCACCAACACAAAGTCACATGAGCCTAGCAGCTGAAAGGCAATACTACACAGATAGTTCTATGTGTTCTTTTAAATACATTTCACTATGTGTACCCTGGGGTAAGCAAATCATGCTTTGCACGGACTAAGCTATTTCTGTGTTACTATTATTGTTGCAATGGTCTGTTGATACAGACTTGTACAGGTTCCAAGTCCATTCAGTCTACTTTCACTGCTGACAACCAGGGATGGTCATCCAGAGCCCCAAACAGCAACTGGATGATAGGTATAGTAGCATCTCAGAAAGAAACAGATGCATAAGGTGGTCATTTTAAGGTGTGCCCTAAGGGGACAGTAGAAGGGTCTCAGAAGCCACAGGGGGCAGTTTACCAAGGGATCATAACAAGCTATATTCTTGGGAACAATCAGACCAAGCCATTCAGTAAAAGTACTTGTGGGGAAGAAAACAGTCCAAGGTAACAGAAATTTAGGCCATCTTGGATTTATGTCCTGTAAGTAGCATCTTAATTCCATCTAAATGGGCAGCTGCTGAAGAATATGAAGCAAATTATAACATGTACCTTCAGCCTGCTCTATCCAAGAGATAAATGAGTTCATGCCAGAGAAAGCATTCTATGGGTAGTCAAGCCTTGAGATAATAAAGAATGGTTTATAATGTTAACCCAGTTCTTTCTGAGTGACTTAATAATATAATATTACTTGCTTTTACATTCTTTTAGACTCTTTCAGCAAAACAATATCCTGTGGGATAAGTAATATCACCTAGTAATATTAGATTAGATGTGCTACAATGCCGACAATGTTCCACAACTATGATGTAAAGCAAAACCTGTCACTGTGATTATCCTGGTTTTCAGTTAGAGTATGAGCAATTTCACTGACTCCAGTACATTAACAGAAACATTTAGGTCAACATCTTAAAGTTCTCAGGCTGTAAATGTTCTCTCCGGGTGGTTGTAGACCTATCACTAATGCCAACATACTGAAATTAAGCTCCCACACACTGGAAAGAACCAATAAAAACTTTAAGGCAGAGACAGAAGTGAGCATAAGTAGTGAGCATAAGATTCATACACAAATTCTATCATTTTTTGAACTAAACTGATTGTGCTGTAAGTCTATAATATCATTATACATGAACATTCATGGCTAACAGACTATTTATTTATTATATTTACATTTATAACTTCCCTCTAGTTTAGTGAATTTTTTTGAACATCTAATTTAATTTATATTCAGTGGATCAAGATGATCGCCTTCAGAAAGACTTGACAGTACCTTCTCATTTGCAGTTTATCTATACTGCACTATTTATATACGCAAAACATGTATTATTGTGTTAGAAAAAATTTTGCTTTCATGCCAGCTTTAGTACCTGAAAATTCTCCTATGCTATGGAAAGATGACAGAAATGACATGAGAAAGTTCTCTCCTTTTCACCTTCACAGATTTGTTTATAGGCTATTAAAGTCAATGGTTTTCCCCTTAAAGTGGGAAAAGACAATTTAGAATTGTTGTCCTAAAGTTAAAAAGACTGTTCTGTAGGTGCTGTCTCATTTCATTTTGGGAAGTGAGAACTACAATAGCAAAGATTTCTTTACTTATGGAAATTATGTTTTTCCCATGGGAATAGCCTGAAGATTAGATGGTCTCTCAAATACCCAGTTCTACCCCATTATTGAGTTATGCTCTACTTTGGAAGTTGTCTTATTAATTTAAATTATTTTATTAATATATTACATAGTATGTGTAACACAGTAATATACTGTGCAAGAGTAATGGGATGTGTGTTAATCAGTTAAGCCCCTGCTACATATTACACTTAAGATGCAATTGTAACCCAGTCAAACATTAAAGCAATTAATGGCATCATAGAACACAGAATAAGCCACAAAGTTATTCCAAAAAAAAATGTGTCATAACTTTGTGGCTGGTTCCTATCATGTCATTATTTGAATGTTTGGTCAGGTGTCCCCCATGGCTGGGAGCCCCATCAGCTGATGGAGCTACCAGTCACATGGATGCACCATGCACCACCCGAGGCTGAGAGCCCACAACTGACAGGGCTCACAGTCACAGGGGCACACCCTGCTTGTGTGCCGTGGCAGGACGTATGACTGGATTGCGCATCATGCCTTTACCTGCATATCTGGCAGGGGCCTTAGATACTAATGTTTAAGTAACAATCAAAGGTTGGCAGGATTCTGATCCCTATAAAAAAGGAATGGCATTTTGATCTGATTTACACCAACACATATTCAGAGAAAATCTGTTTAAACCGATGGAGTTGCTCTGATTTATACCTTTGTAAAATGTAAATATATGAGAAGTGAAGAAAGGCGATCCAATAGATAGTAATGCAGGAGTAAAGTCAGCACACTTTTTAATTCAGTCTTTTTTATTGAGTGTATCCTGTTCATTTTTCATAATTAGGAAAATAAAATCTTTAGCATTTTAATAATGAAATATATCATGTATTCATATACATCTATTGCATTTGATCCATGGATTGTTGCTCTGGATCCAGTCTAATATGGACAGAAACCCTAGTAGGAGTGGTGCATTCCACATTTGGATGTTTGAAAAGATATTTCAGTTGAATAAATCATTTTTTTAATACAAGATATTGATCTATTTGTCACTTACAGTGAAACACCATCTTTTATTGGTCACTTTTAATTTCTTCAGCACATAGTATGGGTTTCACTTTGAAAGATCTGTCACTTTGTTTCATGTCATGGAAAAACTCCAACATTATGACATCCAACATTTGTTTTTGTGCCAAATTAGAAGAAAAATTCAAGATATCAAACCCTTTTACAGAACAGGAGACACACACACTCCATTTTCAAAACACCAGACAGTTATTCCCTTGGCTATAAAATAGAACTCTCTCCTCATTCCTCTCCCTCCTTCCCACCTCCACAAGCCTACGTCTGGGGAGCTGCAATTGTCTACGCTTGCTTCAATTGAAGCTGAAAATATCCACCAATGCCTACTGGTTACCAAATGGGAATTAGGCTCTACATACAAGAAGGGATCTATTAATCCGCAGATTCCTGAAATCACTGATTATCTAGAAGAAATCAACAAAATAAAAACCTAATAAGGTGTACAGAATTTCTATTAAGACTTTGACTACCACCTACAGTTCCATTACACTCGTCTAAATCAAAATTGTTCTGTTGGCTATATTTCTGCTGGCCAGCTATTCTAGTATAATCTGTTATCTACCAAAAGCTATTTTAAGCCCTTGCACATTTTTTTTTAATCCATTTTGTGTCTTGATTTCTGCAAAGTTTCACTTTTTTCTTAAAGTGATTTCTATTCAGGGGTAAGATGAGAGACTAAGGACTCAGCTACTCTAGTTAACTATAAAGCAGACAGCTAACTAGAAGTTGCAAACAGAGGTTGTGAATAACTGATTTTTTTCTCAGTCTGAAAAAACTGAAAAACCATTTTTTTCAAGTCAACTCCAAATGAAAATATTTTGAAATTTTCAACAAATTGAAGAGGTGGAGAAAAAATAAAGTGTAAAATATGTTTTAGTTATCCAGTAATACAATACCTTGTTTTATTCTTGAGAGTTTTTTAAATTTATTTTTAAATAAAACAAAAGAAAATTTCCTAACATAAAATTGTTTCAGAATTAAACATTTACTTTGAAAATGTTAAAACAAAACATTTCAACTTTGTAGGGCTTTTTCACCAAAATAAACCTCAATGCAGAGTATACCAGTCAATCCAAACCTGTAGTTTTTGATCAAAATAATTTTGTCAAATAATTTTTTCCAGCTCTTTTTGCAGAAAGCATGGCAGTGCCTTACAAATTTGCTTCAACTTGGATCAAAAGGGCCATCTATAAGAATGAAAGGCAAGAAAGAGAATAATTTGGCCCAATTACACTGTACTCTTTGTACTGAGAGGATCAAGAAAGGAAATCTGTCCACATCTAATGGATTTTACATGTGGACAGATAGGCCCCTGACAGACATTAAATTAAAAGCACACTGATATCTGATGTGTGATCCCAACCACGGTGCTTCCTGTCATGCCAGAGGGACATGGCAGGAGGTGCAATTCGGCGGAATTAAGCATCAAATCCCAGCATACCATGCAGCCAGTGAAATATGACCCCAGGCTCTCTCTGTACTAGCAAGTAGCCAGTTTGGCTCCTTGTGCTTCTCCAACTAGGAATCTCAATCAGCTGACTGGCACTCCTAGCCTCTGGAGAACATGGGAGTCTTGAAAGGATCCCATGTATGCTAGATCCTTAGAATATTAGCCACATGCTCTATTAAAGGTGTGATAGAAACCAGCCATAATCTTATTACACATAATCTATACACATAGATTCTATACTGTCTTGAATAGGATAGTAAGGGAGAAAGAAATAGAACTGTAGATAATAGTGAGGATAAGTCAAAACATCCAGACTTCCAAAAAAATAGCACGACTAGTAACAGGCAACTGAACAAGGACAACAATTGTAAGTGCTTCTACACAAATACCGGAAGTCTAAAAAATAAGTTGTGTGAATTAGAATGCCTGATATTAAATGATGACTTTGATATAATAGGCATCTCAGAGACATGGTGGCAGGAGAACAATCAATGGGATACTGTTGTAACAGGTTATAAATTATACAGGAATGACAGAATAGGATGCACAGGTAGAGTGGTACTGTACATTGTACTGTACATTAAAGAAAATATTGATAGCAACAGCATAAAAAAATTACCTGAAAAAAAGCTATCATAGAATCACTGTGAGTAGAAATTCTATACTTGAATAAAAACAATATGTATTATGGCATGTGTTCATCAGTGAGAACAGAAGCCATAATGAATATTGTTTTTATTCAAGTATGGAATTTCTACCCACAGCGATTCTATGGTAACTTTCCTTTCAGGTAATTTTTGTATGCTGTTACTATCTATAACAGGGGCAGGCAAAATATGGCCCCTCAGTCTGGATCCAGCCCACCAGATGATCTCATCCAGGCCGTGGGTGCCCCCCATTTAACTGTACCCTGCCTAGCCCATGCACTTCACTCCCCCACTCATGCTTGGGAGGACCCCAGCCCAGTCCCAGCCAACATTTACAGCTTCCAGGTGAGGCCACTGCTGTCACTGCTGCAGCAAATGGAGGACCTCACCTTTAGTGACTGCTCCTCGTGTCCCTGCTGCAGCACTCCCTCTAGGTAGTAGGTAGGGAAGCTGCAGCTGGGCAGGAGTGTGAAGCTGGTGGCAGCCAGAGCCTGCGCTCAGCTGGGGGGTGGGAGCACAAAGCTTGGGTAGGCAGGGTGTGGGTGTGTGGGGTTTGTGGGGCATGAGGAAAGGTGAGGAGAGTGTGGGGACACCTCCCATGATCTGCCCCATGGCGTACAACTCCTGCCACCAAATGCAGCAGCAGCAGGTCGCAAACCCTTGGGGGGTTCATGGCCCATGCAGACACAACCACCCAGCGGTGCGTGGCTCCAGCTAGTTCCAGCAGCTCCACATGGTGGCAAGGAGTGGAGCCAGCTGGCTTGCCTCTATCTTTCAGGGCTCATGTGCAGCTCCTAGAACTTATGCACCACTGGAGGAAAGCACTGCATGATGGAGTTGGCCCCCTTCCCCACTTCCTACTTCCCAGCAGAGTCCCAGGAACTGCCTGTGATGGCAGGGAGTGGGGAAGGCAGCCAGATCCATCACATGGCCCTTCCCACCTCCTCCTCCCCCACGTGGTGTGCAAGTCCCAGGAGCTGCATGTGAGCCCCACACAACAGAAGTAGGCCAGCCTGGCTCCACTCCTTGTTGCCACATGCAGCTCCCAGAACTGGATGAAGTTGCACAAAACTGGGCAGCTGCACCTGTGCAGGCAAAGAGCACCCCAGTGCCTGCTGCTTGCTGCTGCTGCCTCCAGGGGGCAGGACAGCAGGGGTTGTGTACCAGGGGTTGCTGGTGTGGCAGAGGTTGTGTGTCATAGGGAGGGCATGTGAGGGGGTCCCCATACCCCCACACACAATATACAAGAATAAGACTTTGTTTTTAACTATTATGCAATCACCTCTGTACACACTATGCCCGCACTGTTTAATCTCTTTATTAGCGACTTGGACAAGGGGGACTTGGACTAGCACCCTGTTCAAATTTGCTGATGACACCAAGATCTAGGGCAAGGTGGGCATGCTAGAAGGGAGGGAAAGGATACAGCTGGACCTGGACATGTTACAGGGGTGGGCGAATAAGAATAGAATGGGATTCAGTATTGACAAGCACAGGGTGCTGCACTTGGGCAGTAAGAACCAGCAGCATGCCTATAGGCTGGAGAACTCCCTTCTCAAAAGCACAGTGGCAAAAAGAGATCTTGGAGTCATTATCGAATTCAAAATGAACATGGGCCACCAATGTGAGGATGCGGTCAGTAAGGCCAACTGCACCTTGTCATGCATCCACAGATGCATCACAAGCAGGACCAAGAAGGTGATCCTCCCCCTCTATGCAACACTGGTCAGGCCACAGTTGGAGTACTGCATCCAGTTCTGGGCACCGCACTATAGGAGAGATGTCACCAGCATCAAGAGGGTCCAGAGGACGACCACTCGTATAATCTGGGGACAGCAGGGCAGACCCTACGAGGAGAGGCTACAGGACCTGAACCTGTTCAGCCTTCACAAGAGAAGGCTGAGAGGGGACTTGGTGGCCATCTACAAACTTACCAGGGTAGACCAGCAGGGAATGGGAGAGACGCTGTTCATCCAAGCATCTCCGAGAATAACAAGGAATAACAGCCATAAGCTGTTTGAGGTTCAGGCTGGACATTAGAAGACACTATTTCACAGTCAGGGCAGCTAGGATCTGAAACCAACTTCCAAGGAAAGTGGTGCTGGCTCCTACCTTGGGGGTCTTTAAGAGGAGGCTTGATGATTCCTCACCTGGGGTCATATGAGCCCAGCATTCTCTCTTGCCCAAGGCAGGGGATCAGACTTGATGATCTACTTAGGTCCCTTCCAACCCTACATCTGTGAATCTATGGATCTATGAAACACACATAAATCAGGAAAAATATATATTTTGAAATAAAATTAAAAATATAGTAAAAATGTGACTTTTAGTAGAATTGTTTTTTTTCCAACTCGAAGAAGGCAACCCTCCCCAAAAGGAGTACTTTCAGTGGCAAAAGTCAGGAGAGTTAGGGGATGGAACTTCCTGTCCCAAGATGGCATCCGGGGGCAGGGCACCTGTAAAGTGATGGAGCTACTGTTGCAGACTTTAACAGCTCATCAAAACTCATTTAGCAGCCCTCCAGCAAAAATAATTGCCCACTCTGATCCTTAATATCCTTAACATACAGTACCATTACTCCTCCTTTATTCATACTTAAATAAAAACAATATAGGAAGGTGATCAGGATCACCTGATCAGGAAGGTGATGGTGATTATGAAATGCTCAGGGAGATTAAAGAAGCTGCTAAAATGGGACAATCTATAATCATGGGATATTTCAATTATCCTCATATAAACTAGGTAAACACCTCATCAGGGCAAGATATGGAAATAATATTTCTAGACACGATAAAAGACTGCTTTCTAAAACAACTCATCTTGGGACCCATAAGAGAAGAAGCAATTCTATACCTAATCCTGAGTAACTTACTGTACCTGGTTCAAGACATATGTTGGTAAGCCATTCTATAATAGTGACCATAGCATAATCACATTCAACTTTCTGGTTGGAGGGAGTAAGCCAAAAAAAGTCTACCATGTGGATATGCAACTTTAGGAAAGAAAATTACACAAAAATAAGAAACTTAATGAGAAAGAAATTTAAGGGAACAATCAAAAATGTAAAAGACTGTAGGAAGCTTGGAAGTTATTTTAAAATACCAAATTAGAGGTTCTGGAAAAATGTATACCACAACCAGAAAGGGTACCAAGCAGTCCAGTAAAACCCCTGCAGGTTCAATAGCAGACTTAAGGAGGCAATTAAAAGCTAAAAGGCATCCTTCAAAAAAAAATGGAAAGTGAGCCAGAATGAGTGAAACAGGAAAGCACACATATTCTGGTAGGTCAAGTGTAAAAGTGAAATAATACAATCCAGAAAAGAACTTGAGGAACATTCAGCAAAATATACTAAAGTTAATACGATTTTTTAATACGTAAAAAACAGGAAGCCAGTCAGGGTACATCCAGATGTGCATAGATGTGTGGTTCCCCCGGGGAACACCCATGTCATGCTCACTTTGGCATGCAGCAAGTTATACCGGGGGTGGTATGGGAGGCTGGGGCCAGCACTGTGCTGGCCCCAGCAGCCTTATATTGGGTCCTAGGAGCCTCCAAGGGCTGCAGCTACAGAAATTCTGCCAGGCAGAGCCTGGCCAGCAGCCACAGCATGGCTTCAAGAGGACCAACTCCGCTTTTCAGCAGCGTGTGCTGCCTGAACATGCGCTACTCCCATTTTTTTCCTGTAGTTTTTTTTTGGACCCCTGGATATCCAAGTGTCAAAAAAGCCAAGAAAAAAACCCAACAAAACAGCACGTGCACGGGCAACATGCCCTTACAGCACACAGAACACTGGACTGTGTGATATGTGGCACCGCAAATGTGTTTGCGGTGCCACATACCACATGACTGTGCTCATCTGGATGCGTCCTTAGAGGCTTCCTACCATCAAAAAGGCATGCAGTCTCTATAGGTTGGTTTTTCAAAGCTGAATATAAAAATGAGTAAGTCATGAAATAGAATAAACTAAGCTACAACCTAAGGATAATAATATAACAAATTCACAGCCAAATTTTTATCTGTCAGAGTGTAGCACAGTATGTCTTTTCACACCTTCAGTGGAGATAGATAGAACTTGGATCCCATTATTCTAGAAGCACTGAGAATCAGTATTAACCCTATGGGTTCCATACTAATACAAGTCAGTAGTATACATTCAGACTAGTTATATACATATAGTATATGTATATATTAGCATATACAGCCATGTGTAGACGAAATGAGAGGCATGTGTGCATAACAATTTAAAGCAGGCTAAATGCTCTTGCATTGCTTTAATGGTGTTGGTGTTTGCATGCCTCGGTGGCTTATTGTGCATTTATTCCAGGTGTGGTAGAAAATTCAGCAGTATAATGCACCTTAAATGACTTGGGGTGCCACAAACTAAAACTCCTTGAAGAAGTTTTAGTTTGCCATCCCTACAGCCACAGAGTGAAGCACCAAGCTCTGTGCAGCTTTCCCCCCTCCCTGCTGGCGCCTGCCTGCCTGCTTGAGCTGCAAAGGGTCCCAGTGCTTCCTTCCATGGCTGCAGTGCCCCCCGGGACCGCCCAAAGCTGGGTGCATATAGGCAGGTGCCACCTGGGGGTGGCCACTGCTACCACAGAGGGAAGCACCAGCCCTCCCTGCAGCCCAGGGACTGCTCCGCCCACCGGCAGCACGCCCTCCCCTCCCTGCCGAAGAGGCAGGTAAATCATCTGGTTGTGTGCGTGACACAGGGATTTAATCAGCCTCAAATTGAAGCTTTTTTTTTTTAAACCCACCATTTAAATTTAGGGGCCCCATTTCATCTACATACACCCTGTACTGATATAGTGGCATAATAAATATATGTACCAATATATGTTGATATACTATATACACATATATACTAATATATATGTATACTATATACTTTATATATATATATACACTAGTTTATATTCATTACATAAAGAGTCCTACATATTAATATGCATGGATATAAAAATAATTATTTTCATGTTAATGGATGTATATAAAATGTATATAAAATGAACGATTAGTAGGTACTAATCAGAGAACAAAATAATGAACGAAAATTCTAAAGAAAGAAAATGTGTTTTCTGATAAAAATAAAATGTTTTATGACACAGTATAGACATGAACAAATTATTATATTCAGTGGCACATGAAAAGGAAAACATGAAAAAATATACTGAAAAAATTACTAGTATATATAATGTTCCAGTTATAGCCAAGTGGGTCATTTCACATTATGTTCCTACTGAAACATGAACAGGCCTTGCAGTGATATACAGCTACATGGGCGGATACTGCATCTATCTTAGGAAGGCCATACAATCATAGAAATCATAGAAAATTAGGGTTGGAAGGGACTTCAGGAGATCATCTAATCCAAACCCCTGCTCAAAGCAGGACCATACCCAAATATATCATCCCAGCCAAGGTTTTGTCTACCCAGGTCTTAATGTTTATGCAGATCTTTGTGATACATAATACATACGTCCAGGGCTAGGGCGACCGCCCCGGGCCCCATGTTTTGGGGGGCCCCGCAGAGCCAGATGAAGCAACATGGCGACTTCACACTGCCACTGGCTTCATGTCTGGCTGCTCAGCACTCCCCCCCCCGTCGCCTCCAAATCCACCGCAAGCTTCCTTGCATCTGGGGCAGGGCCCTGGCACAGGCTGATTTGCCCCAGGCCCCGCAGCCTGCTTGGGTCATCTCTGCATATGTTTAAGTCTGTGTTACTTTTGTATGTCTCACAGTTTATTTGCTACTTCCTTTTTTCCAAATTCCTTTTGGTTTCTTCCTTCTGCTCACTTTTTGGTCATGAACAGGTTCTCAGATAAAATTCTGATTCTTTGGTTCCAATAAGAAGGTTCATCTTCTTCTGGTATGTATTAATAAGGACTTCGCAAACTAGAATGCAAAACCCCTCTCAGTTCAACATATAGACCAGAAGCACTTGTTGTGGGGTACTTGTCATTAAAGTTGCTTCAGTGACTAATAAGAAAGTGAATGAATCAATGAAAGAAGAACGTGTCTAAAATAAGAGCCCCTTTTATATAGTCAATCGTTGATCCTCTGGATCACAGTATATGCATAAGAAGTCAGGTGCCCGATGACTCTGTGGCTGACAAGCCCAATTTGAGAGTGACACAGCTTGTTACAAGTTTCACAGATCCATGTATTGTCTGAGTTTCAGTCCAAGTTTACAAAATGCTGCTTTCTTCTTTCTCACTTTGCTTTCATCCTCTTGATGAAAGACACATCGTGTTGAGCTGCACCCAGCGCCAGATGTTCCCTCCAGATTGGACAGGATTCTGTATGCTCCTCCCAGCTTTCTATGTTGATGCTGAATAACTTCATATAATTTTTGCATGTATTGTGATACTGCTATAGAGGGCAACCTCACTTTCTAGAGCCCTCCTGAATCCTGCTATTCAAAATATTCTTGAGGATGTGGTCTCCTTGCAGCCTCCTCTTCTTGATAGTGGTTTCTAAGAGTGTCACTTATACACACTCCAGTAGCTCTTTATTTAGTATTCTGTCTTTCCACTTTGTTTTCAGGATCTTATACATACATCTCAAAGCTGTTTAGTCTCCTGATGTGCTTAGCATATGTAGTCCATGTTTCTGAACCATAAAGCAGGGAAGACAGCACACACATCTTGTAGATTCGCATCCTTACCTTAATTGGTAGTTTGTTGTTATTCCATTCACATTTCTGTAATAGCCTGAAATTCTTAGCTGCCTTTCCAATTCTGTTAATCAGTTTAGTCTGTAGGTCAAGATTTCTGACAATCATAAAACCCAAGTAGCAAAATGTTGATAACAACAAGGGATTTACTCTCCAGAGTGATGTCAGTCACTGGTTTTTCCATCCCTTGGTATATGATCGCAATGATCACAGTCTTCTTGAGACTAATTGTCAAGCCAAAGATCTTCTATGATGCAGAAATTTGTCCAAGTGATTTTGCAGGGATTCACAGTGAGCAACTAAGGCTGCATCATCAGCAAACAGGAAATCTCTCAGAACCAGCTCTTTTCATCTTGGTTTCACTCTAAACCTTGCAATGTTGAACAACCCTGTGTCTAGTCTGGTTCAAAGATAAATGTCATCCCTACTTCCCTTGAATGCATGAAGAAGCAGGAATGAAAAGTACATGTCAAAGAGTACAAGGTCCAAGAGACACCTCTGTTTCATCCTGTTATTGATGTGAAAATCATTTAATTCTTTGTTTTCGTACACTATACTTGCCTTCATTCCTTGATGTAATGACTGAATGATGTTTAACAATTTGGGGGAACAACCCTGTCTCTTTAGAACGGCAAAAAAGGCCTTGTCTGTTGACAATATCAGAGGCCTTTGTCAGATTGATGAAGGCTATATAAAGTGGTATTCCTTTTTCTCTCTATTTCTCTTGCAGTTTCTTGACTGAAAATATCTTATCAATGGTAGAGTGTCCTGAGTGTAGCATGTCTGGGTCCAGGGGCAGTCATGATGCCCCCTGGTGGCTCTGCAACTGTACCTCACTCTGCCCATAGGCTGCCCTCCCTTCTATCTTGTCCACCATGCCTTGTTATTTCTTATGTTTCTAAAAAGGAAGGCTGCCCCCAGGCCTTCGTATGGCCCCAGTTCAACTCACCCCCTGCTGGGGTTCCCCAGCATCCTACTGGTCTTCACTATTCCCCAGGCCCCTCGCTGGGCCTCACTCTATAACTATGCCACTGGAAGGCACCTCAAGTCTTAGGGGCCAATTGCATGGCTCCAATCCTCCCCTACACCAAGCCTCACGAGAGTTACCATAATGTTGTTCTCTTCTGTTAAAGTTTCTGCATCCTTGGCCTCTGCCCCTTTACTATGGCTAGGCATTCTAGTTCACGCTTACTGTGCCAGACCTGGCTTCAAGGCACTAGCTCTGATTTGGCCCTTTTGGGCACTGGGACAGTGGCCCCTGCTTACCAGACCCCTGGCCCTTGTGCGGTTGCATCCCTCTCAGGTCCCAGGCTCCTGGCCCCTGTCTGGCTCCATGGCTTCGCTCTATTCCTGCTCCAGGCTCAGTACTCACCCCAGCCTTGAGCCTGCCTCTGGCAGGGCTTAGGTAACCACATGCTCCTTGGGCACTAATAGGATCTCTGTATACCACCCCTACAGTCCCAAACCAAACTGCCAGTATAAGTACAACACAAACACTAAGCGTGAAGGGGAAGCAGCTCTCTGTCTCTTTAAGAGGGCAAACCTTTTCTTACCTGTAGTGCCGGCATACTTTCTAGCCCTTATCCTTGTGAGCTCCTTGAGCCTCACTGGGGTTCCACAGGCAACAAAGAAGTTCATTCAGAAGTCCTGCTTCCTGGTGCTCTTCACACTGTGGCTGCCATGGAGAGACTAGCTTCCCAGAGCCCTACCCCATTCTAGTCAGAAGACTGCTTGGGCTGCCTGCAGGTGCCTGCTAATTGCTTCTTTGCCTGGTTGCCACAGTGACCTGTAGCTGCTGCACCCTGCCTGGCCTGCAGAGCTCCCTACCTGCTGGGCTATTTCTCTCTTAAAGGAAGAGGGAGCCTCAGGCTCCTTGTTACACTGAGCAGAACCCATACTGAGTTTCAGGATAGATTCTTTCACCTAGGGATTGCAGTCTAGGCAGCATAATGTGAATGACAATTTTCCCAACAATGTTCAGCAGGGAGATAACTCTATGGTTGTCACAGTTGCTTCTATCCCCCATTTGTATAATTGTACAAACCAAGCATCTTTGAAATCTTGTGGCACCACTTAAAAGTAGTATAACTTCATGGAGCTTTTGAAGTAATTCGTCACTGGCACATTTGTAGATTTCAGTGGGGAAGCAGTCATTGCCAGATGCCTTGTTCCCCGGAATGGATTTAATGGTTTTCTACAAATCTTCTAATGTAGGTTCATTGTCCAAATCCATCATAATTTCAAACTGTGGTAATCCTTCAAGCTCTTTGTCTTTAATTTCTGTCTCACTGGAGTGTAGAATTCCATAGGGTTCAATTCAACACTCAACTTGTTTTTGTTTATCAGTGATATTTCTATTTAAATCTTTCAGTAGAACTGTTTTCTTCCTGACTGGACCAATTGCTCATTTGATGCCTTTGTATATTCCACATCTATAATTTGCATCAAATGCTTTCTGAATATCATCACCACAGATCTTGGTTTTCTCTGATTTAAAAAAAACCCATCAATTTTCAGATATAAAAAAGTAACCCAAAATCCACATTTTTCCATGATTCAAATGAAACACCACTAATATATAGATAGATATAAATGTATATTCAATACCTATATATTAGTGATTCAAATGAAACAGCATAGATAGATAGATAGATAGATAGATAGATAGATAGATAGATAATAGGGCTGTGCAAAGCTTCAGATCACAATTTGGATTTAGAGATGATTTGGATGATTCGGAGGCTGAACCCATAAATCCAAATAGAATCACTGAAAGCTTTACGCTTTCTGAATCGATTTGGAGCTTCTGACTAGATTCAGAAAAGATTCAGTGATTCAGAGATTTGGCCATAGGGTATAATGGGGAATCAATGAAATAACTCTAACTTTATTGTCTTTTGGCTGATTCAGATGAAACTTCCAGGAGAGGTAGCCTCTACTGAGGGCATGACACCTGCTAAGCTTCAAGGTGATAGGTACAGGGATTTCTGGGAAACTGCCCCTCAAAGTCCTGAAAGCAAAACTCATGTCACGTGTGTGTGTTAAGCCACAGTGGGGTGAAAACTGCAGGGATGGTAGCTCTTGATGAGGCCATAAAGCCTGCCATCTTTCAAGGAGATAGGTACAGCAGTTTCTGGGAAACTGTACCTCAAGCTGCGGACAAACAAAACTACTGATATGGGTGACATTGTATGTGTTAAGGTGCAGCAGGGTGAAAGCTGCAGACCTGCTAGCCCCTGCTGAGGCCACAAAGTCTGTCAGTTTTCAAGGAGATAGGTGCAGGGGCTTCTGGGTTCTGGGACCCTGCAACTCTAGCTGCTGACAGGCAAAACTCATGTCATGGGTGCTTGTGCAACTGCGTCTGTCTTGGGGCACAGTGGGGTGGGGGGGAAACTACTGCAGGCCTGGCTGCTAGGCCCTGCTGTGGCCATGAAGCCTGCCAGTCATTAAGAAGGTAGGTGCAGGGGGGGGTTCTGGGGCCCTGTGCCCCAGAGAGAATGGAGGAATCTTCACCCTTGGAGAGCTTTAACCCTTGGCTGACAGATCAAATACTCAAAAAGTAAGATTGCAACAGTAATTTGTCCCCCTTGTATATATGTGACAGGGGGCAAACTCCAGGGCCTGGTTACAGTGCCAGCCCACCCACCTGACTTTGGGCACACCACCCACCTTACTCTCCTGCCATGCCTTGTTGTTGAATAATTAGGATGTTATTTAGATGGAAAATTGCCCTTTGTGCAACTTGATATCAAAGGGTGGTATTCACATGACTCTGACCTCACCTTTATCATGTCCCATGGCTCACAGATGTTTTCTGTGAGTTGTGCCTGAACAGGTGAGCACCCTGCTGGTGCTCTGCCATACACTTTCCTCCTTAAAATGACTACTCAGGGGTGTCTTCCAGCTCCCCTCCTTGCAGGCACTTCTCCAGACTGATGCATCCCACACTAAGTGGCAAGTACCCCAGTTGTGCTCCACCATGGTATGTACGATGACAGTCTTTCATTATACGAGCAGTCTGTTTTTTTCACAGGATCCCAGCCTGAATTCACAAGATAAATAGTACCTATTGATTGAATCAAATCTGCCCAGAGTTTTAATTGCAGGGACATTTTTTCACACTTCCTGCAGCCTACACAGGAATAAGTTATTTATGATAAATAAATTAAGAACATTGTTTTCTTGCAAATAATTATAATTTTAACACTGCCTACCTATGCCTTGTAAACCTGTCAAGCAGAACTTCAGATAGCTTCAAACTCTTTGCTAAAATCTTGCCTTTGTATTATTTATTTATTACCTACAAACTGATTACATTATAAACAAAAGTATTATTATTTATCATGATTGAAAATCCCATATAACATTTTATGGATTCAGGGTGAGATACAATATTATGACAAAAACTTACCTGCAACATAGTCACCAAATCCAATGGTAGTTAAAGTGATAACTACAAAATAAATTGCATCTAGTGTGTCCCAGTCTTCTATGTGCTTGAATATAACCGCAGGAAGAGCAACAAACAGTACGCAGCCAAACAATATAAATATTATTGTTGATATGATGCGAATCTTTGTCTGACTCACATTCCATTTCTATGAAAGAAAGCAAGGTGGGAGGAAAAAGCAAGAATATTCACTGTTAATAAAGTTGTGTCATTGTACATGAGCATCTATAACCTGTAGTGATATCCTAGGAGATAGAATACTGTCATTCTGAGTCTTCCAGCGAAACAGCTTTTCAAACCAAATGTCAATATTCTGTGAAACATTTGCAAACAATCAATGTTGAACAATGTTGAACTGTAAGTACTATATGATTTCTTTCAGTCTCAATGGATAGCATTTATTCCACTCCCTGATATTAATTGATAAGCAAATTAATCATACAGAAGTTTGACAGGCTGAATTAAAAATTTTAATGGCCCTCAGTCACCCTTTAATTTTGTGGCTGCTATTTTCTCTTGCAATTAAATGCATCTATTATCTTTGTGCTTGTTAACAACTGTGAATAAAAATGATGCATTTTACCCATCTGATTACACCCACAAACCAGGTATTTAGCTAAAGATAATAGAATTTTTAAAGCTTACTTTATGTAAAATCAACAAAATCAGCAAAGTGCTTAACGAGTTAATGATGGGCCTGTTGTTATATTTTTTCCCTGTCATTTGAAACACAGGCACAGGCTGGAGAATATTAATATAAAATTCCTTATG
This sequence comes from Caiman crocodilus, assembly GCA_030014935.1. Classification (NCBI taxonomy): domain Eukaryota; kingdom Metazoa; phylum Chordata; order Crocodylia; family Alligatoridae; genus Caiman; species Caiman crocodilus. The sequence continues at coordinate 67,203,369 of JAGPOW010003648.1, forward strand.
GTGGTCTAGCCACATCTCTCAGTCTCTTTTTGGAGAACTAAATCTAAGAATGAGAGAATTATTTAGAATCTGTTCTTTAAAGTTAAGATTGCCAAACAGACTGCCAAGAAGGGAACAAACTGGTGCTACATAGACTTATATATCTGCCCTGTCAGATACATCAGGGCAATTATTCTGGGTGGAGGGCTGCTTAACAAGCTGTTGAGGGCCACAAGGATAGCCCTGTCCCTTGACAAGTGCCCCACCCCCTGGTAGCCATCTTGGGACCAGAAATCCTGCCCCTTACCCTGACCATTGCAACTAGAAGTCCCTCCCCTTTCCCCCAGAAGTATTCCTTTTGGGAATGGGGTTTGCCATTTTGAAACCAGAAAAAAATATACATATACTAAAAATCAAACACTGACAATAATATATCATTTTATTTTTAAACCTATTTTTGTCCTGATTTGTGTGTGATTATGCGGCGTATATAGAGGGGATTGCATAATAGCTCAAAATGAAATTTTACTTTTCTATATTGTGGGAGAGTGTGGGGGGCTATGGAGTTTGTGGGGGGCTGTGTGTGTGTGTGTGTGTGTGTGCATGTATGTAGGGTGTGGGGGTATGTGTGGATATGGTTTTATGAGTATGGGGGTGCCTGGGGGCACTCCGAAGCTCCCCAAAGGAGCCGCGAAGGCAGACACGAGTGGCAGAAGGAAAGGAAAATGGCAATCACTCACCATAGGATTGCCGGAGGACCCCGCACGCGGCGGGAATGGCGGCATTAAACACCTGCAGTCGGCGGGTGATGTCAGCCCGAGACACCGGCCAGAGAGAATGAAAGAAGAAGCCATGGCCAGGAGAGGGGAGAGCACGTGGCTGCTGGGAGTGGGCCGCGGCAGAAACGGCTGGAGACGGAGAGCATGGGATCCAGCTGCGGGAGCAGGCTCCAAGAGAGGGAGTGAGCCTGGGAGGTGCGGCTTGGGCCAGGGCCGGCTACCGACGCATGCTCCGGGTGAGAGAGCAAGCCCGGAGGACGCGGGACACCAGAGCCAGCTGCCAAAACGTGCACCAGCTGGGAGAGAGAGCCCGGAGGATGCGGGACACCAGAGCCAGCTGCCCGCACATACACGGACTGGGAGAGAGAGCCCGGAGGACACCGAGCAGCAGGACCAGCAACCGATGAGCCACCCGGAGGCCACGAGAATTCCCAAGGGAGACGGAAGCCAGAGAGCGGCGTACCCAGGACTGGTGAGCCAGGGAAAAGCGGGAAGCGAGCCACAGGCACGTGGAGGGACCCGTGGACCGGAGAAGGCCCAGAGGGAGGACTGCACCCTGAAACAGATCCAGGCAGGAGAGAGGAACCTTGGGGCCGCCCAGAGAGAGAACGGCCAGACTGGTGGGAGCTGGAGAAAGGGATCTACGGCAGGGAGAACATGGAGAGGGGGTCTCTCCCAGGGGAGTAAGATAAGGAGCGGTGGGTAGCTGGCCTGGGAAGTGAGGGCTAGCAAGTGGAGTTGCGGGTAGCGGCTCAATGTGGGGGCTAAGACCCCATTAGGTATAGCTGTGTTTAAGTTGTTAGAGTGTTCCTTTGTTTATGTTTCCCCGGGTAAGAAGGGGTTGTGGTGTGGGAATAGGCGGGGAGGAAAGCCTTCCCCATTATTGGTGGCCATAGAAAGCAGCGGCAAGAACACCTGGAACTGCTGAGCTGGGTAAGGGCGAGGTGAAAGGGGTGGAGGAGCCTCACAGAAGATCTCGACTACAGGTAGCCAAAGGGGACATCCGCCCAGAGGGAAGCTCCACCCACTG
>JAGPOW010003648.1:67205256-67218455 GCA_030014935.1 Caiman crocodilus
GGTGAAAGGGGTGGAGGAGCCTCACAGAAGATCTCGACTACAGGTAGCCAAAGGGGACATCCGCCCAGAGGGAAGCTCCACCCACTGGAAGAACAAAGTCATGGCAGGCGAGAAAGGGGCGGACTCTGGTGAGGAAAGAGACCTGTTCCAAGGCTTCCTGAGACGGCTAGCCGGACATCTACAAATCCTTGGGGCAAAGAGGCCCGAGGTAAGATGTTTGATGCCCGGCGGCTACAGGGGGGTTTGTGCAGGGGAGTGTTTGTGGGGATGTGTGTGTGTGTGAGTGGGTGGGTATGGGGTTTGTGGGGGCTGTGGGGTGTGTGGAGGGGAAGTGTAGCTGGGGATGCATGTGTGTGGTAGGGTGTGTATGTGTGTAGCAGTAAGCGGAGCTCCCATCAGAGGCACGGGGTGTGTGGCAGGGGGTGCATGTGGGGAGAGGTGTGGGGGTTGTGTGGGGAAGGGTATAAGTGGCTGCAGTGTTTTTGGTCTGTGATTGTGTGTGGTGGAGCATGTGGTTGTGGGTTTGCAGGGGAGGATTTGTGGGTATGGTAGGGTATACATGGGAGCTCCCAACACATAACTTCTTGAGCTGGTCGGCACCCACTCCTGCCCTGCAACAGCCCGAAGCCCACACACCCTGCAAGGCGTGCCCACTACTGTCAGCAGTGCAGAGCCCCAGCCTGCCCCACACCCGCTTCAGACTCAGCCCTGCCAAGTCAGATCAACTGGAACCAGGGCACAGCCCCGATCCACACTGCCTGCCTATGGGATGTCCTGCTGCCGTCAGGCATGCAGCAGGGCTGGGGTAGCTCCACAGCTGGACTGCCTTTCTAGGCCACCCAGGTGATAGTGGCTTTTTCTGGCTGCCACCACCAATGGCTCCAGCCCCATGGTACTGGTTAGGACCCACACAGTACAGTTCTGACTCTGCATGATCTGCACCTGCTGCAGGCTGAGCAGCAGTGGCGTAGGACAGAAACTGTTGCTCAGGTTGGAGGAAAAGTGGCCCCTTCCACTCCCACTGCCAGCCATTCCTTCTGCAGCCACCTGGAGCTCAAACCGGGCTGCCCTGCATCTACACCACCATCACTGCTGCCTCTGGGCTGCCCAGTGAGGCAGCAGTGGCAGTGAAGAGGAGCCGCAAGGCAACGCAGCACAGGCTGCAGTGGGAATGGCCAGCAATGGGAGGGGGAGGGGATGCTTTTCTCCCATGTTGAGCAACAGAGTCTGTCCTACACTGCCGCTGCTTAGCCTGGGCAGGTAAACCCAGAATGAGGTCAGGGCTGTGCCACACAGGTCCCCACTAGTACCACAGGGCTGGGGCCAACAGCAGCAGTGGCCACTAGGAAGGCAGTCCAGCTGCAGAGCTGCCCCAGCCCTGCTGCATGCCAAGTGGGTGTCAGGATGCACCATGGACAGGCAGTGCTGGGTTAGGTGGGACCAAAGGACCTGTTATAGGCTGGACAAAGACCCACCATAGGCCGTATTTTACCCACCCCTGATATGGATACCTGTCCATTTGGAAAACAAAGCAAGAGTGCAGGTCCCTTCCACATAGGAAAACAACTAGCCAATAGATGCACATAGACCTGATCATAAATTTTAAAACATTGATATTCTGCAGCAGCAATAATTTTATAGAGTTTTATGGAGTTTGAAGAGAAACAGAAGTGGAATGGATAACTAAATACTCATGGAATCTTCTAATATTTCAACCCAGTCTGAATATGAACGGCTGTTTGTCACCAATAACCTGTTTATGGTTGAACTGATGGCTTTGAACAAAAAGACTCTGATCTTTTATTCCCCTTACTTGTCTGAAAGAGTAGAATTCTATTTCCTTTACAGCTAAATGGGAGTTTTCTAGCCAAAGCCCTAGCTATTTTCTTGCCCTTTCTTTACATTTTAGACATGTAAGCCTGTGTGCATAGACTGAGTAGCAACAGCACAAATATATATATCTTTTAAAGAACAGAATCGTGTAAGATTGCAACAATCTTAATTTATTAAAGTCAAGTAAAAAGTGTATTAATAATAACCAGGGATCCTGGCTTTCTCTGATTTAAAAAATTTCCAATTTTTGTATATAAAAAGGTAACCCAAAATCCACATTTTTCCAGGATTCAGCTGAAACATCACTATTTATATATTTATTTATTTATGGTGTTTCACTTGAATCATGGAAAAATGTTGACTTTGGGTTAATCCAAAACTCAGGTTCTCAGTATAAGTATGCATAAACAGGAGGAAAGCCTCAGCCACATCAAGAATCAGTGAAACCATGCCAAATTCTTAGGTTTCATATCCTGTAACAAAATCCCATAGCTCCAAGGCAGTAGGCTCCCTTTTTTTAATTAAAAAATTGGGGATTTTTTTTTTTAATCAGAGAAAAACAAGATCCCTGATAATCGGTCTTGAATGTTTAGATTGGCAATTGCACCAGTGGTTTTTTTCCTCCCAAATGTTTCAATCTTACATTTTCCTGTTCTTAAAAGGACATTTTTTCTGCCCTGTTGCTACTGTAGATGAAAGGCCGACACAAATGGGGTGACTCACTCAGATTTCAATCCATTCTGCATGTGAGTAACCTTACACATGTGAGCAATCCTATTGACCGGAACATGAATCCAGTTCTCAATAAAGGTATGCATAAACAGGAGGAAAGCCTCAGCCACATAAAGAATCAGTGAAACCATGCCAAATTCTTAGGTTTCATATCCTATAACAAAATCCCATAGCTCTAAGGCAGTAGGCTCCCTATACAATGTATGGGAAAAGTTAGGAGCCCAGAAAAGGATTCACAAAAGGAATCATAGGACCCTCCATGGTTCTAGAGTATTATTTTGGGCTGCAGCTACTAATGCCCTCTACCACTCAGGATTCATACATGGTAACTCTCTTCTAGAGTTGAATACTTAAGATTGTTCTTGTAAAACTCAAATAAATAGGATTCTGTCCTATCTTAGAATACATGGTTGCTGATGCTGTAGCCATCCTCTTTTATACAACAGCTTAAAGACCTCAGCTTGGAGATGGGAGACTTGGGTGCCTGAAAGGTTTCCCTTGCTTGAGGGATTTCAGATCCATATCTCCTACTTCCTGTGATATGCCCTAACACCCAAATTATAGATTATTCTTTAATGGCTCTTCTTCAGCCCCCTGATATTGAAGACCTTTCTTTCTCATGGAGTAATTAAAGAGTCATTCTGGCACAGAGAGAGAAAGAGAGAGAGCATGACTCACTAGAATAGCAAAAAATAAAATAGCTTCAATGGGACAGAGTGAATGTGCTCCCATCCCAGAACAGCTGACAGTCTGATGGGGTTTAGATGTGAGAAGAGTACCACACATCTTAGCCCTGGCCAAGTCTGAAGTGCTTCTGGGAATTTTAAGTACATGGGGAACACAAATCTGAAAAAGAAAGAATATCCATGGATATACATCTTTTTAGGATTAAGCAAAAGATGAGTGGAGTTCTGAAGATCACAATTTTAAAATTAGGATTCCAATTTCGTATCTAGCCCAAACTCTCTGTGATAACTCCCTTCTATGTGGTTCAATGCTGTCATTTTTTAAAACAAACTCCTAACTCCTAGTGATGACAAATCTTATGGCAAACAACGCTTAGAGGATTTTAAGGACAAAGGAAAATGTGATTGATTTGGATCCTGTTCCTCTTCCCAGCCTTAATCACTGCAGGAAACTAAATCTGAAGGTTTAATGTCTTGAACTTCATCCAGTTCACAATCAACGAAGTTGGATAACATGCTCAGTTACAGAGACCTTTGAAACACTCTTGCCAAAGATTAACAGTCAGGTCTTTTCTTAACCATTTTCCTCTATTTTTTCAACAAATTTGCTATATTTAAAGCAGTAAGTATCATCCAGGGCTATATAAATTTAGAATACTCACAACGAATGTATCTTCAACTTTGGCAATTCCTTTTCCAAATATGGTTCCCAGTTGATCTCCAACTCCAGCCAACAGAAAACCAAACAGAGGAATTCCCAGTAAGGCATAGATGATACAGAATATCTTTCCACCTTCTGTACGTGGTGAGATGTTTCCAAAGCCTAAATTACAAACAACTTGAGCTGTTTATAAATTAGTTACATATATGTAAATCCAGCAGTCAAAAAATATTCCAGGAACGGGAAATGTTTAAATGGCTCCTGCTGGATAGACACTGTATATTGTTAGGGATATAACCTTCTGATTGGATTTTTGTTCATGTTAAGTGTTTGACATTAAACAAGTTTATCTCTCTTCTACAGTGGAATTTTAATCTCAATTATATATATTTCCCCCCTTCTTTGTTGGAGTAACTACTACCGAGATTGAATATTCAGTTTGTTGTTTACATAAATCCCCTATTGAAACCACTTGGAGATAACCTTCATTAACTTCAAGGGGAGATTTACCTGAGTACAGGGTACTGGATCTGACCCTCCAAAATGGGAATTATATTACCTAAAGAAATGAAAAATGCGTGCAAGGAAGTTTTGAAACAGTGTGCAACTCATAAAATTCACTATTAACATTCATAACCAAGATCACAATACACTGTTTCTTCAAAGAAGACAGTATAAAACTGGTTATTGAAAAGGCAAGAAGGGGATTTGTACATTAAAGAAACTATTCATATTCTTGAGAATTAAAAGTTAGGTCCTTATTGTGCACAAGTATAAGTTTTAGCAGACAAAGTAAAATGGTGCACAATTCTACAGAATTCAAACCACTTTATAAACTTGAATGCATTTCAGCTAAAATAACCTCCATCCTTAATAAACATATTAGCTCCATTTTAAAATGGGAAACATGAGGTACAAAGCATACAGAACTCAAGCCTGCAAGATGCTAAATACTAGGGCTGTGCAAAATTTTGCCACCAGTTTTGTTTCAACGGTATATCAACCTGTTTCAATGTTGAAACAGCAAAATTGAAATGAAACATATATGGTCAAAACAGCCTCAAAACAAAATGAGGTAAGTTGAAACGTTTCACCATTTCAATGCTGTTATGATGTTTCACCCATAGGCTATAATGGGGAAGATTGAAACAGCCTATAACTTTGTTATTTCTGGCCAGATTTTGATAAACTTTGCAGAAATGGTAGCCCCTTCTGAGGACATTGAGAGTGCTAAGTTTCAAGAAGGTAGGTGCAGGGGGTTTAAAGAAACTGCACCCCAAAGTCTTGAGAGCCAAACTTGTGTCATGTATATGTATTAAGCCACAGCAGGGTCAAAACTTGCAGAAATGGTAGCCCCTGCTGAGGCCACAAAGCCTGCCACATTTCAAGGATATAGGTGCATGGGGTTCAGAGAAACTGCACCCCAAATCCTGAAAGCAAAACTCGTGTCATATGTATGTGTTAAGCTACAGTGAGGTCAAAAGTGCAGGCATGCTAGCCCCTGTGGAGGCCATGAAGCCTGCCAAGTTTCAAGGAGATAGGCACAGGAGTTTGGGGGAAACTGCACCTCAGGCTGTAGACAAGCAAAACTCATGACATGAATGACACTGTGTGTTAAGGTGCAGCAGGGTGAAAGCTGCAGGCCTGCTAGCCCCTGCTGAGGCCACGAAGCCTGCCAACTGTCAAGGAGATTGATGTAGGGGTTCTGGGTTCTGGGGCCCTGCACCTCTGGCCACAGGCAGGCAAAACTTGTGTCATGGGTGCTTGTGCAACTGTGTTTGCTTTGGGGCACATTGTGGGGGGAGCTACTGCAGGCCTGACTACTAGGCCCTGCTGCAGCCACTGAGCCTGCCAGCTGTTAAGGAGATAGGTGCAGGGGGGTCTGGGGCCCTGCACCCCTAGCTGCTGACAGACAAAACTCATGATATGGGGTCCTGCAATTGACTGTCTCTGTCTGGGGGCAGCTGATTTTCTGTATTGATTATTTCCTCCTCTTAGTCTGTGGTTTTGTAGGTGTTAATCCATGCCCGTTAACTCATTATCTAGTGGCTAGGTACTGTGTATTGAGCTGGTCCCTGAGTGAATCATGATTAATTGGTACCTGGTAGCACAGTAGCTTAGCAGCCAGGCCTGCAGTAGTTCCCCTCCTCCACACACCCCAACCCCCTGCCCCGAGATAGACACAGTTGCATGAGCACCCATATCACAAGTTTTGCTTGTCTGCATCTTGAGGTGCAGTTTCCCCCAAACCTCTGCACTTATCTCCTTGAAACTTGGCAGGCTATATGGAATCAGCAGGGGCCACTATCCCAGCAGTTTTTACTCCACTGTGGCTAAACTCATACATGTGACATGAATTTTGCTCTCAGGATTTTGGGGTGCAGTTTCTCTGAACTCCCTGCACCTATCTTCTTGAAACTTAGCATGCATCATACGGTCAGAAGGGGCTACCATTTCTGCAAGTTTTGTTGAAATCCAGCTAGAAATGACAAAATTATAGCCTGTTTTGACCTTCCCCATTATATCCTATGGGTGAAACATTGAAATAGGGTTGAAACAGCAAAATATTTCGAAGGACTGGAACAGCCATTTCAACTCAAAAGTCAAAACAAAACACTATCCTGTTGAAATGTCAAAATGCTGGTCGAAATGGAACGCCTCCATTTCACACAGCCCTACTAAATTCTCTCAAGTCCAAGCATCTCAAAAGATGGCCTCTAAAGTGACTCATCCAAAGTCATACAGGAAGCATACTGCAGAATGAAAACAAGATATTCTCAGTCCCAATTCTGTTTCTTCAGCAAAATACCTCTTACTTTACCCAAAGTTCATTTCTGGGGCATTGCTACACCACAGGGCTCAAAGCTGTGCTATTTTTCACGGGGAATTTCAAACAAAACTATTTTTTAAATAAAATAAGTCAATAGAAAATTTACTATGAAATATAAAAAAGAAAAAATACTTAAGCCAGAAACTGAAAAGTTTTGGGCTTTAAGCATTTGGTTTTTAAATTACATGTAAATATTTTACAAGGAAAATGTGCTTTTAACAAAATAATTTTATTTAATCAAAATAATTAAGTTTTCTTATAAGAAACAGTCTAGATAAAACATTTCAACCAACTTTCCTCAGAATTTACAAGGTGTGTTATTATATTGTTTTTAGATGTAATTCACCATTTTTACTCAGTGGGATATAATACAGACCCATGAACTTTTGGATACTAGAAATTACTAGTGAGTAAAACTCTCTTTTGTATCTATATAAATTTCTGTTTAATTATTTTGAGCACTGGTTCAGGCAGAGATTCTTCATGTAGTACATTTGCTTATTTATATTACTCATGTACAGAAATTGGACATGAATCAGAACCAAAGCCTTTCAGGCAAAATTTCAAAATGCCTATAAGTACACAGTTAAATGTTATAACATTTTAAATAAAACCTGAGTATGAATGTTCTGGATTCAGTTGTAGATTGGAAAAGTATGTAACAAGTGTACTTGAACAAGTATCAAGTGTTTAACTGTTATAGCAAACTAAGAATGTATAGTTATTACAAGATTTTAACTTATAGAGAATATTAAAAAATGACAAATATCCAAAACTAACTACACTTATGTTGCACGTATTGAATTCTTCCAAGGCATTCATTGGCTATACAATGACCAAAACCATTCTTGGTATAGCTGTACAGAAAAAAAACAGAACTCCAGGAAACTCAAGTTTGCCTCGATATGCATGAATTAAACCTAATATAAATTCCCCCCAAAATATGTTTTCATGGATTTATGATTAAGAAAAACAGAACAAAATTAAAGGGTAAAAAAGTATATTGATGATAAACCCGAAGTCAAGCATTAATAACCCCCCACAAAAAATCAGAAGCGTGTTTATGTTCAGAAGAAATGCTAACATGTTAACTATGGAAGTACACAATTTGGGCTCCCAAACAACTTTAATTCCACTCTGTCGTGATGATATGCAACTATGATTCATATGATTATAAAGCATTTTAGTACCTGAGACATTGGATTAGATTCAACTGGTCTTTTAAAAAGCAAATATTTTCTTCCTTTCCTTCTTTGTTACCACTCACAATGTCAGCACAGGACAATTAAATATAGTGCTCTGCACTAAACCAGAGCCAGGGCTGAAACCACTGAGGACTGGCATTCAGAGAGTTAGAACTGATTCATTCTCCACCTTATGGCTCCAAACATATCTCACAATGCAAGAGGGAATTTGACTTAGAGGTTCAAAATAAAGTTAGATTCTTCGCACTTGTGGCCAAATCAAAAAGGAGAAATGTACACCCTAGTTAAGTTTCCTTTCATAAATATGTCTCTGTGCTATGAAGAGATTCTCTGGATCAACTCCTAGGAAGCCTCAGTGTAATTTAAAATCAAAATACTAAGTATATAAAAATCTCACTTTGCTTTTTTGCAATGCTCTTGTTTTGGGTGAGGGGTCGTTTGTTTTCATTTGAGGGGGTGGGGGTTGTAAAGCAAATGTGGTTCCATACAGTGTCAGTGGTTCACAGTGAAATTAACACCCCAAACAGGAGGTCATTTTGCACTGCTCCACTCTTCAAAGAATATGCTTCCTGTAGAGGACTGCTTCTAGTAGGCAACTGTCAATCTTCTGGATTATGATGTACATATAAGAAGTCTAATCAGACATGTTATGAATCCACTTGTGGCTGACAAGCCCAATTTGAGAGTGACACAGCTTGTTACAAGTTTCACAGATCCACATGTTATCTGAGTTGGAGTCCAAGTTTACAACATGCTGTGTACTTCTCTTTCACTTTGCTTCCTCCCTCTGGATGAAAGCCACTTCATGTTTAGCTGCACTCAGTGCCAGATGCTTCCTCCAGATTGGACAGGTTTCTGTGTGCTATCCCAGCTTTCTACACTGATGCTGAATGACTTCATATAATTTTTGCACATATAGTAGTACTGCCTTAGAGGACAATCCCACTTTCTAAAGCCATCTCAAATCTTGCTATACAAAATATTTTTGGGGACAGGCTCTCCTCCCGTTCTCCTGACATGGCCAATCTAGCACAACCTCCTGTTCTTGATAGTGGTTTATAAACTTGTCAATCCTGCATGCTTCAGTACCTCTGTGTTTAGTATTCTGTCTTCCCACTTTATTTTCTAGATCTTATGCAGACACCTCACATGGAAGCTGTTCAGTCTCTTGATGTGCCATCAAGGAACCGCTTGTAATGTACTACTACTAATTACTATGAGAACAATTCTCTCTCATTCAGTTCTGTATATGTGCATCTCTAGAGAGATACTTTGCATAGCAACCTAAAAGTAATCTCTCTTTTCTTTTGCGTGCATCTAGCATATTTTATGTGCTCTTCAGGATGGCTATATTTCACGTAGAAACAATGCATTCCCTTTTAATTAATTGCACATGAAAGGCTCTCGCACATTATCAATTAACAGTCTGCAGTGTTTCTTTGGTTGAATTGTCACTTTATAGAATAAAGAGTACGGTGTGTTCTGGAAGTCTATCATTATAATTCTTCTTTGATATGCTCTGTGCCCCAGTGAAATGGTATAGTATGAGATTTCCATCACACACAAATCACGTATGCTTTATTCTTACGTTCCATAACATTCTGCCACAAATAAGCCTGATAGCTACATAACTTGCTCCCAAATTCTGTCCTTACTCTCTCATACGATAAGATATTCTCTGATTTATGACTCAGGAGAGGAAATGTACTTGCATTGTTTGGGGTTGATCCAGTTGCTCAGCCTTTTGTCTAAAAGAATGCTCTGAATGTCTGAAAATGACATCAGCATGCTGGTCCTGCTTAAGACCAGAGTAAAAATACATCCCATACAACATGCTGAGACTAGAGCATAAACCACAGGGACACCACTACATGCCTCTAAGTATCACGCTGCTCTCTTCTATTTGCAGTTGATGAAACAGAAATTCACAACATTATTTGAATAAGTGCCCTGGCAGCACACCCATTCACTGCAGATCTTGCTCTTCTGCTCCATCAGCAACAGTAGAAGCCAACACCATAAAAGCACTTAGGTGCCTAAATGCAAAAGCGAGATCAAGAGAAACCCTGTCAACTTCAGAGGCATCTGAGGATATCTCTATTATGTGCAAAATAGGGCTGTACTATGTCAGTACTAAATTCTCAACTGGAAGCAGTAGTACAGCTTCCACAGGAGGGGTGGAGAATGTCCCCTATCCCAGCTAATCTACATATTAGTGAAGAAACTACTCTCCAGAGAAATTTGAACCCCTTCAAGATGAGGAGGACCAAGAAATAAGTAGGTCTCCCACTTCTTGGTTGAATGCAAAAACTACTGGGCTATCAAGCAGAAGTTTGATAACACCACCTTCTCCTGTTCCGGCAGTAAGCCAGATGATCATACTCAAAAGGATGATTTAGGCCAGGGTATTGGTAGCCACCCCATGGCCACAGGGTGGTTGTGATGCTCCCTGGTGGCTGTATGGCCACTCTCTAGCTCATCTGCAGCCCTTCCCTTTGATCATTCACCTGCCATGCTTTGCTCTTATTTAAAGTTATATAAGGGAAGTTGTGTATGTGCTCTGAGTGCACCTGAGCCTGTGCTGATCACCACCAGGCCCCTCCTAGGTCCCCTCAATCACCACTCTGCTCCTCAGACTAGTAGACTTTGTCAGCCTCTCTGCATCTCTGCTGGGCACCTGTTGCTTTAAGGGCATATCACATGGCTCATACCTCCCCTTACACCACGCCCTGAGCCTCACAGATGTTTTGTTTGTGAAGCTGTTTATTTAAACATTCAGCCCCCCCTTGGGCCTTCAAATCCCTCTGGTCCCCTGCACAGTCCCTTCCTGGACTTTCAGACCTCTGGTCCCACATGCAGCCCCTCCTCTGAGATCCTGGACTACTGGTCCTGCACACCGGCCCTTCTCTAGGCTCCCAGCCCCCTCTGTGGGTTCAAAATAAAACAAAAACCATCTGCCTGTAAAACCCTAATTTCTTCTGTTCAGGGGCTTGCCTCTTCTCCTAGGCCTACTGGGTTCTTTATACCAACTCCAATCCCTTCATGTGTCCTGTTGCCAAGAGCTCCTCACTTCTTGGCTGCCAGGGAGAGACCACCCAGCTCAGGCTCTAGACTTGTATAGCTCCAGCCTAAGCCCCTTTCAGTCAAGTGAGTCTTTCATTAGCCCCCTGCACCACCTGCAAGCAGCCTTGCAGGCTGCTAGCTTCCTTAAAGGAGCAGGAACTCCCCAGGACCCTGCTACAGTATCCAACTTTAGCATGTGTGGCCCCATGGACCATACATTGTAAGGGTGGCCTACCCGGTTTCTTTCTACTCTGCATAGGCTTGGCTGATGTCACATAACTCTCTGCCTCCTAGCCTCACTGGCTGTGCATGGCCCTCGCCTTCAGGCAGCAGCAGCACCACACAGATCCCACAACCTGCTGTGCTCCTCCAGTCGCTCCCCAACTACACAGTTGTGGGAGAAGGGATTCAGGGGCCGTCAAGATGCCAATTGGAGGGTTTAGGTAGCAGGTTTTAGACTGTAAATCCCAGTCTCACATAGGTGCTTAAGTCCAGGAGAGAAGTGTAAGTTCAGATATACCCTTCTTTTCACAGATTTCTATTAGCTTGCTTATAAATCCCCTATTGTCTGCCAAGAGGCTGGCTTCTGTGGAATCTAGTCCTAGGAGCCTTGCTGTCCCCATTTTCTGCTGTTAATGAATTCCACTTCCTAATCCTAAAAGCTAGGTGTAGTGACATTCTGCATTACTTAAGGATCTGGTTTGCAGTGCTTTTTGAAGCTGGTCCCTTTTCCCAGTCTGCCACATTGACTGAACTACCTCCTAAAATCAGCAACAAGTACACTTCGTTTTCCATTCCATCATCTCTTCTCCTGGATAGGGACTGTAAATGGGAATTTGCTCAGGAACAGCTGAATTCTCATGTTCCTGCACATAGATCAAATACAACTTGGACATAGAGAGTTGGGGCTTGGTTCTAGAGGGTCACAACCCAGGGAATCAGAAACAGACAAGGCCAGGAAGCTAGGGTCCGAGCTAAAGTAAGGGGATCAGGAACAGGTAGGTCAGGAGGCCAAGATTTGTAAAGGAAGCAGGCAGGCAGTAGCCATGGGTAGAACCATGAGGCAGAAACAGGAAGTAGGGATCCAGATGGGAGTCACTAGCCAGGGGGTCTGGGTTAGGCAGCTATATCTGTAAGAGGCCAACACAAGGGTAGTTCAGGTTGAAGTGTGGAACAAGGAACAGTGGCAGGAACAAGGATGAAGCCAAGAAGCTAACAGGAGGAACCCAGGAACCTAAGGACAAGCAGGAAGGAATCATGAACTGGGAAACTAGGAATCAACAGATAGAAGCCCAAAACTAAATAGAGAAGCATCTCATCTTGAATAGCCTGCTGGGCATTGGAAGAGCTGTCGCTCATAAGCAGACAACCATGCCTGTGTAGGGAATTTGGGACCAGCTGGAAGTAATTAGTTTGCTAGCACCCAGGCAGGTGACCAAGAACAACTGGGAATAATGTAGCCTGCTTGCTGACACATGTCCTGACACCGACACCACAAGCACACGGGCACTAGCTCTATGCAAGGCAAGGTTTATCAAATCTCACATCTTATGTTGTATTTCTAATCATTTCATTCCACAGAGCTGGCTCCTAGATTTAGCCCTGCTTTTGAATGGTTCATGTGCACATAGCAAGAACCTGATCCTGAACCTATTGAAGCTAGTGGAAAGATTGCTGCTGAAAGTCCTAAGAACTTTTTACCAATCTCTGTCTATAGTGCATTAGATCAGATTTAAAATGTTACTTCTAAAACTGGGTCACCTTCAACAGACGCAACATCGGTGTCCTTTTTGGACTGCTCCCTACCCCACCTCCATAAATCATAGCATGACTTCCCAATTTCATAAAATCACTTTCATGTTTTGATAAGTGCCAAGTGGGCCTCTAATACCCAAAGGATTTATATGCATTTAGAGTATTCTATCTCTGTCAATTAGTTATTGACAGGTTAAAAAAAAAGAGTAGTTTCCAGTTACTCATATATGAATCAAGAGTGAGAGCGCATTGAAAATATAGACTAATAGCTCTATTAAACAAGATAAAACATTACATGGTTTTACTTACAAGACATCCAATAACATATGTGGGGGGCAAGAAGAGAGCCCTGGGTAACGTCGGGCCCCTGAGGGACTCGTCGGGTAACCTGGTGCTCGCGGCCGATGAGAAGGCGGAGATCTTCAATGGGTTCT
>JAGPOW010003648.1:67218555-67265943 GCA_030014935.1 Caiman crocodilus
GTCCTGTGACCCCAGCACTTGTTTCCTGCCATTGGCAGGGGGTCAGACTAGATGGCCTGCTCTAGGCCCCTTCTGACCCTAGTTACTATGAAACTATCCAAGACTCAACTTACATATATGATTTAGGAGATACTTGTTAGCTTTGGCTGAAGTACTAGAACAAGTAGTATAAGCATTCATTACTTCTTAATGATAGCAATAAACAATGTGGTTTACTAATTTTTTCTCATTTTATTTAATTGATTTCAAATAGACATACATAAGAAAGAAAACTTTTGAAATGTTTTCCATTTAAGAAAGGTCCATTTTTGACTAAAATATTCTTTTTAGATGAATATTTTCTTGGTTATGAACAAAACCAATATTGTTCAAAATATCAACTTCTACTTTTTTCTATAATGAATAGCAACTTGCTTAATAAATATGCAAAAGTACAAATTCCATGCAATTTTATGATTTAAAAAGTCTCTAGGACACAAACTAGCCTGAAATGAAATGCCAAAAAATTCTTGCATGAAACTGTATTACAAACCTCTCATTTTATTTTTCAGCTACACTCACAAAAGGAGGATATCTTCAATGAAGATATAACAGATAACATTTGTTTCTAGTACTGACAAACGTTTGTTTTTGATCCCCAGTTGATGATGACTCAGTCATTTAGAAAGCATCCTCAGGTTCTGGGCTAAAGGATCTTTCTCCTCTGCTCATGGTCAGCCATGTTTGGAATCAAGAAGGCAGATCAGCACAGACTGCTGGGAGGGCAGGGGCAGGGAGAGGGGATTTGTCTTCTTCTGTAGCAGGGGTCATGATCCTCCCCTTTGGATCTGTAAAGTGTATTTTACCAAACTACTTCCTATGCTTTCAGTGGCAGGATATAGAGAGTGCTTTCATCCCCCTACTTTACCTGTGGATAGTTAAGATGTTCCTGATGTTTTCAGACATTGGCTTTAGTAGATGCATGAAAGGGTTCCTTATGCAGTTTTGTCTGGAATAGGCTAGACCAGAGGTGGGCAAAACAACCAGATCTGGCCCTTGGAGGGATTTTGCCGAGCCCACGAGATCACAGCCAGACTCCATTTCCCAGCAGATCTGGCAGCAGCAACTCCTTTGGCTGCCACTGTCAGACCTGGCCCCACTGCCCAGGCACCCATGCCCATCTGCCCCACACCCACCACCGGGGGTGGGACCTGCATGGGCAGGGTAAAATGAAGCCATAGGACCATGGGCCTATGAGGTGTGGTGTTTAGGACAAGACAGGTGGGCAGGACCAGGAAGACCCCAGAATTATGGGGTGGTAACAGCACAAACCAGGCCCAGGGCAGAGTCACAATCCACTGCCCACATACTCCTGGATGGCCATGGGTTCTGCAGGATGGGGAATGTAGGGAGTGGATCATGGCTCTGCCACAGCCCCATGCTGTCACCACTGCACGATCCTGGCCGCAGCCTCAGATGCAGCTTGTCACTTGGCTCTTGGCTGGTCTCCAGGGAGACCTTGGAATTGCAGAGGTATGTGGGCAGCTGATCATGGTTCTGCCCTGGCCTGGCCCAGTGTAGTCACCGCTCAGTGATACCAGGGTCTCCCCGCCTGCCCATATCAACCCAGATGCCACTCCCTGTGAGCTCATGGCCTCATCCCAACACCCAGCTGCACACCCTGCCTGTACAAGTCCTGCCCCTGGCAGTGGGTGCAGGGGAGGATGGGGCAGAGTGGCCCGGCACTAGGACCAGGTCTGGCAGAGGCAGCCAAAGGAGCTGCCACTGCCAGGAAATAGAATCTGGCCATGGGCCAGATCCAGCCCACTGGCCAGATTTTTACCATGTCTGGGCTAGACAGATACTTGCATAGGATGGTCCTGCCTTGAACAGGGGATTGAACTAGAGGACCTCCTGAGGTTCCTTCTAGCCCTACTTTTCTATGATTCCAAATGTTCATATCCTGAAGAAAAGACTGGGGGGTTTATTATAATTTCTCATCCAGAAATATTTTAGAACAAGTTGTTAGACTAAGTAGTTTTCACTAAAGCTAGTAAATTCTTTCTTATTGAAAGGAATTCATATAGCATTTTTATTTATGCAGATATATCCAGAGGTCTACTTGCTTTATTTGCAATATTGAGAATTAGAGACTGTCACTTCTGAAGCTGTTTCTCACAATGAAGTAGAGGCAAATGGTCTGCTCAAACAGTTCATGTTTTCTTGTTGTTTTTGAAAGCTCTCAAGTTGGTTGATGGGCTGGCTAAATGATGTCTCCAATCCAAAGGTTGTCAGTTACACTCATCAATATAGCTCTAATTCCCATCCCACATTCTGTGTCTCTACTTTATACTTTGTTCCTGTCAGTTTCACTATGTGGCTCACTCTATTCTCCTCCTCCTCCATATTTTATCCTGTAGTATAATTGGCATTAAGGAACTCCTGCAAGATTGTTATATGACATATCCATAAAACTGCATTTTCTTCCAGACCACCATACAGGCAGTCCTTGACTTGCAACATTTCGAGTTACAATGTTTCACACTTACAGTGTTTATAAGTTGACACCCTGTTTCAACTTTCTGATGTCAGTTTTGACTTTACAACGCTTGATCCAACACAACATGACAACAATGAACAACTTCACTGCATCGCCCATTTCCCTGGAGAACATCTGTCCAAACTTCCTTGGACACTTTCTTAAAGAAAGTAAACAAGACTCCAGAAAAAAATGCAACCAAGACTCCTGAGAAGACTTCAGCCAAGAACCCTTCAAAAAGTCCAACCAAGAGCCCTTCAAAAAGTCCAGCAAAGTATCTCAAAGAAGTCCTTCCAAAACAATATGATTGCTATTTACAATATAAATATATTAATATAACTATATTACTCATCTATAATTGACTGAGTACAAAATTATGGGTTATTTTTGGTAAAAATACAGTATTGGGCCTTGGTTCATGAACCAATCCCCCATTAACAACATTGTTACCTATAGGTAAATCGGGTCCAAGTTACAATGTTTCAACTTAAGACATGGTTTTCAGGAACCAATTGTGTCATAAGTTTGAGGACTGCCTGTATTAAAAAGCAGTTCTTCAGTTAGTGCTATCCTCTGTGATATGCCACTGTATCTTACTGTTGTCATCTAGCTAACTTTCAGCATGCTCCTGAAATACCAGAATTCAAAGACCCTGAGGCATCATTCAGTGTCCCTCTTGATGGACACCCTGGTTGAACTTCAATGACACTAATTTCTCCATTTATGCAAATGGCATCTGCATATTAAAGAAAGAGGGAAGACCTGCCTCAGCAAACCTAAATGGAATGCTCTGATAGAAACGTTATGGGTGACACCTACCAGAATTTCTGGTCCCCAATTCATGGGTTTTTAAAAAAAAATAGATTGTTAGGGCTCAAGAGATTGATATTTGCATATTTGCTGACCCAGTGGTGCCAAGAATTAGGAACACATTTCACGTTAAGATGCATTTAAATTAGTGTATGGATGCATACAAGGTTGTTACTGAACCATATAAACATGGTGAATGAGTTGTTGGAATTATGCTTATTGTACCTACATTCCTGGTTCCAACAGGAAAATGTAGGTATGGGGGTTCTATTTTTTATAGGCAAACTGAGACGCCTGAAACCACTGGCTATGAAATATAAATGGAAAAGACCAAGTTTATTCATGTTAACTGCATAATTTTTTTTGTGTTTTTTGGGGGTTTTTTAAGAAAAAAGAAGAAAGGGATATCACATGATCAGGAGGAAACATGATTCATAGAGAACATAGTTGCAATAAATAAGAATGGATAACAATAACTTTTGGGACCACAGACTTGTTGGTATCAGTTTGCCAACACTTTCTCTTGCTCTTTCTACAGGGCTTCTATAGTGCCTCCACTAGATTGTTCCCAAAATATCATGTGCATCTGTTATTATTTTTAAGTATGATTTATAATCGTATAATATTTAAAACAGTGACTCTCAATTGGGATCCATAAGATCCTTTTAAGGGTGCAGCAGGATGCAACACAATATTAGCACTGACATACAAACATCTACACATGATTTACAGGACAAATCCAGAGATTTCAAATAGGAATCCTTGGTCTCAAAAACATTCTGATCTGTTATAGTCTTTATGAGTTCTTTTGCACTAAAAAACTGATCAATTATTTTTCCAGTTAGAAAATGAGTGAAATTAGTTTTGAAATGAGGTACAGCTATATCCAGAAAAAATCTGTAAATGTGCCTTGAGGGTAAAAATCACCGGTTTAGAAGCACCAGTAGTGGACTAGGACATTACAGGGATCTGCATTTTTCCAGCCACAAAACAAAAATGCTAGGATACACGCCCATACATGGTAGGTAGAAATTTCTGCACACTCTTAAAAAAAATTCTATTACCTGGGGATTTTTATTCAGCACATGAAACTACTTAAATTTATAGTTAGCCCTCTTTCATAGCCAGAGTGTATAATTCTCTCTTGCCTCACAAGTTGTGGGGTATGTGTACATATGTATCTATAGTATTTATATTGTCCGCACTGAGTGCCTCATAATCCTTATCTATTTATCTTCCTAACTTCCCTGGAAGAATAGAGAGACTATTAATTATGCTATACAGATGGCTGAGATTCTCCTAGATATTTAAGCACTTAAGCTTGCATTGATTTCACCCCTTATTTTAAAAAGAAAACAATTAAGACCACTACAAATGAGAAGTATGTTCCTAGATAATAAATCTGATTTTAATGAAAAAAATTAAGTACCTAATCATTTTGGAGCACCCAGGCCTAAGTGACTTGCTCAAGACCACACAGGAAGTCTATGACTGCTGACTTTACCACTAGGCCAGTCTATCTTTCTGCATATAATTATACCTACATATACACACACTCCTTTCTGTATAAGGAGTTTAGACTGGATAAGAGACAAGGGCTATTTGTAAAGCTGAACATTTTAGTTTACTTAACAGGAGAAGTGAGGTGGAATACATATTCAGTCATACAGGCTCATGCACAATACCAATGTCTAATGTCATGGTTTGAGATTATCCGCCATGAATTAAGTCACCGAGGACAAGTCATGCCCATCAACCTGATTGCCTTCTATGATGAGATGACTGGCTCTGTGGATGTGGAGAAAGCAGTGAATGTGGTATACCTTGATTTTAGCAAGATTTCTTATATGGTATCCCATAAAATTCTCACAAGCAAGCTAAGGAAGTATGGGCTGGGGGAATGGCCAGAAGATGGATAGAAAACTGGCACTTGTCCTTGCTGAACCTCATGAGATTTCTTTTGGCCCAATCCTCCAATTTGTCTAGGTCACTCTGAATCTTAGCCTACCCTCCAGCATATCTACTGCTCCCCACAGTTTGCTTTCATCTGTAAACTTGCTGAGAGTGCATGCCATCCCATCATCCAGGTTGTTAATGAAGATATTGAACTAAACCAGCCCCAGGACCGACCCTTGGGGCACTCTGCTTGATACCAGCTACCAACTATACATTGAGCCATTGATCAATACCCACTGAGCCTGACAATCCAGCCAGCTTTCTATCTACCTTACAGTCCATTAATCCAACCCATACTTCCTTAGCTTGCTTGCAAGAATGCCATTGGAGACGGTATCAAAAGCTTCACTAAAGTCAAGGTATATCACATCCACTGCTTTCCCCACATCCACAGAGCCAGTCATTCATCACAGAAGACAATCTGGTTGGTCAAACATAACTTGCCCTTAGTGAATCCATGCTGACTGTTCCTGATCATTTTTTCTTTCTCCAAGTGCTTAGAAATGGATTCCTTGAGGACCTGCTCCATGATTTTTCAAGGGACTTCGGTGATGCTGACTGATCTGTAATTCCCTGGAAACTTCTTCCATCTCTTAAAGATGAACACTGTATTTACTCTTTTCCAATCATCTGGGACCTTCCCCAGTCACCATGAGTTTTCAAAGATAATGGCCAGTGGGTTTGCAATCACATCACCCAACTCCCTCAACACCCTCAGATGCATTGCACCTGGCCCCATGGATTTGTACACATCCAGCTTTTCTAAATAGTCCCTAACCTGTTCTTTTATCACTGAAGGCTGCTACCTTCTCCCTAAACTCTGTTTCCCAGTGCAGAAGTCTAGGAGCTGACCTTGCTTGTGAAGACCAAGGTAAAGAAGGCATTAACCACTTCAGTCTTTTCTTCCTCATCTGTCACTAGATTGCCTCCCCCATTCAGTAAGGGACCGACACTTTCCCCAGCCTTCTTTTTGTTGTTAACATGCTTATAGAAACCCTTTTTGCTACCCTTCATGTCCCTTGCTAGCTACAACTCCAGTTGTACTTTTGCCATCCTGATTTCATCCCTTGAACCTGAGGAGCCTCCCTGCAGCCAAGGAGCCAACCCTCTCCTCCAGCCCTGCCCCCATGCCCCACTCCCCCCCACCCCCCAGCTCTGGGGCTGTCATCACGAAACAAGTGGAGAGGAGGGAGGGGGAAAGAGCTGCTGGCTGGGGTTTGCCAGGCCTGAGATGCAGGGAGGAAGCTGGTGGGGGCTGTGAGGTGGGGGGTCTCTGATCCATGTACCCCTACTCCAGCTCAAGCCAGACAAACCCCAGCTACAATCTCACTCCCCTTCCCTTCCCTTCCTGCTGACATCCATGATAGAGCCACAGATTTACCCTAGTGATCACAAGTGCCCTAAGGCACTTTAAAATAGAGCCCCATCATCTAATTACTAATTTGATAAGGGTTATTTGTCATGTGTTTGGCCACTTTAAAACTGCTCTGCAGCCAAGCACACAGGTCACAGCACAGCTGCAGAGTGCTTTCAGGGGGGCAATTATGCAACAAATATAACTTCTGTCTGTTCCCTTTATGTAAAGCAGCATTCCCCTTGTGAAACAGTTTGAGAATAGATTATAGATATTATAGACTTTAAATGTAACATCTTCAGTAGTCACTGTAGTTTTAAGTACCCAACTCCCTTGAGAATTTTCATTAGGGTCTCTGGAGAGATGTTGTTATGCAGGCACTTCTGTTTAATTTAGTTCATTGTCCAACAGGGATATGCCTTTAGTATAATTTGGCTGCTAACCATTATAACCATTATAACACCAATCATCAATGGTGATCATCAATGTGCTGGTCTTCTACTGGAAGAATTCCAACGTATTCTATTTGGCTATGACAATGTTCTGGCACAAGCCCGACAGAATCATTTTAAGTATAAGCTTCTAGTAATACCAACCTCCGCCCCCACCCCCACCGAAAAAACCCAACGTTTTTATTTTTCCCTTGTACTGCATTCATCTGTCACCAACAATTAAGAACCCAGATCAGCTTTTTTAAAAATGTTTCACTCTCCAGCAAGGCATTCGCAAACCATAAGGCTTAACGTGCTTTAAATTAAGTCAGTGATACTGTTGGCTTAGTCTTTAGTGGGGCTGCAAATCAGAGCATGAGACCCAACATTTTTTAAGGCAGGATATAAATGTTCAAAGAAATGAAGTTTTATTTGAGTGAAGGCTAGGAGCCATATAGGGGAAGGAGTGATTTGTGGGGAAAGTATCAGTGTGAGTCCTGAAGCTGTTTTAGAGCTCTATAGCTCATAGTCTGTTGCCAAGGTAATTTCTGAAGGAATTTAGGTAATAATTGCAAAAAGCCTTCTGTAAAAGCTTCAGGATCAATTCACATACCATTGTCTACTGCTGCAGGTTCTGTTTCAAAAGGCTGTCACTTTGCCCAGTGAACACTAACTGCTTTCTTTTTCTTTCTTTCTAAATCACAAAAGGACTTTTGGGTCCTTTTGTCATTTTTTGATGACTATGATTTATTTTTGTTATAACTTGAATTTTTAAAATATAATGCTTAGTCTAGAAAAATTGATTCAATGACAAAAAACTCAACAAACCATAACAACTCCCTTCCTTTGGTTTAAAAAATAAGATTGTTGATTGTGAATAATATACTTAGCTATTACATCTGATGAAAAATAAAGTAATTTAAAGGAAGAATGTGAATAGTTACAGACAACATAAATCTACTACCCACATAAAAATAAATTATTCTTATCAAGTATAAGGCAGCACGTGTCATTCCTGATTCTGATCCAAGGTAAATACTGCTTTACCGGTAATCTCATAATGAAGGTATAATAAGAAAACAATTTTGAAAAAGAAACAAAAATTGGATATTTGAAATTAATGACACAAGAACCATGTACACCATGGAGCAAGTACATTATGAGCACTGTAAAATCTTGACAGGAATTAAAAATTAGGTCATTTGTTTCTGGATTCTCTAAGCTCCATTTGTTTAAAATGGAGCTTTAATTGTTTTATTCCTTGTACTGTGTGAAGACATGGGGTTTTATTTTAAAACAGAAGTTTTTGTACTGGTGAATAATGGCTGTTCCTGACCCCACCTCATTGTAAGCACATCAGATAATATATGTTCAGGGTATAGCAAAGCTAGGACTCTGGCAATGTTACATTTACTGCATGACAGAAGTGTTAACCAGTGATAAATAGTAATATTCTCCATACTGGGGCTTTAAAATGTTGCCAATGAGGTAGGAAAGAACAGAAGGGGAGGCAGTCAATGGGTGTTAGGTACTCTGATCAGACAGTCCAGTCTGAGCCAAGTACCTCAGCAGCCATACCTGTAATAACCCTAAACTAATGAACTCTGCTGCAGTTTAGGAACAGCAAGCATCTTAATTGGCTGCTGGGAGCACTGCCTATCCACTTAGCACCAACTGTGCTCCTGGGTTTGCAAGCCAGTCAGCAGTTCTGATCCAATTCTACTGTGGTAAGCTTGCTGGTACCTGACCCTTGCTTTGGTTTATTTCTGGAATTTGGCTTTGCATTTCCCTGTGGGTCTGTTTTTTGGTTTATAACCTTGGTTTGGCTATGCTCTTGGATGTTGCCCTGTGGATTATCCCTTTGATTGGTATTCACCATCTGATTCCTGGATCCTGACCTTAGACTGTGTTGTGGACTCTGCCCATGGATTTAGGAATATGTCTCCCATCCTCTGACTCGAACCCAGGCCCCTGCTTTCCCTCAGTGTTCTAACCATTCAGCTAGAGCACCTATGTCCTGGTCCCTTACAATGGGCTTAAAGTTCCTGGGTGTGCAATGGGATCTGATCATTTTTCCCAGATTTGAAAAATCATGTCCTGCCATGCCAGATCTTAAACATCTGGAAGGATAGATCATGCAATATATGGGATCCAGCATAAAATTCCACAGATCACATTGTGCATGTGACTTGGGGGGAAGAAGGTGGGTGACTTTTTCACATTTATTTAAATTTAAGGTCTGTTGGGGGCCTTCTCTGTACTGTGCACAGACTATATGTGTCTGACTGTATGAGTGACTATATTCACTAATACTAGTAAAGCGTGTCAACAAGTCTTAACAAATGAAGTACTAGGTCTGAGGCTAGACTTAATATTACATAGATCTCCAACTAATCTTTAAACCACTGAATTTTTATTAAATTTCTAGGCAATTTGCTGAAGCTTCCTGAATGCTGGTTCTCACATCTAAAAATCATGGTAGTCATAGAGTGATGTTGTAGCTGTGATGATCCAGGAATTATGTGACAGGCAAGTACTTCTTTGGGTGTTATATTTTATTGGACCAGCTGCATAATTGGGATAGAGTTAGACAAGTTAATAAGCATTGAACCAGAAGGAATCTTGAGGGTCATCTAATCCAAGTCCTGTACAGATGCAGGATACAGTATTACCAAGATATCCCAGAAAGATGCCTGTCTACTAGCTTCTTCTTCCACCAAGGAAGATTCTACAAACTCTCTTGGTACCTTGTTCCACTGTCTTACTGTTCTTGGAGTTAGTATGTTTTCAGGTGGCGGGGTGATGTTGAGGTTTAATTTTTAAAAACTACATTTTTGAAGTTAAACTCATTGCCTATTGTTCTGCCCTCTTCTTGAAGATAACCCTTAAAATGTTTCAGAATTGCTATCATGCTCCCCTCTATCTCCTTTTATCTAGTTTCTTTGAACCTTTCCTCATATGGTTTGCATTCCAAGCCCTTTATCATCTTTCTCATTCACTTTTGAATCTTACCCATTGTTTTATCTTTCTTAAAATGTATTGTCCAGAATGCCAATATGAACAATCACCTCCCATTGCTCCATGTCTTACATATAAACTTCTATTAATGTAGCCCAAATTTGCAAGTTGCATTATCTTTTTCTTTGGGGAGGTGTGGGTCTTAAAAGGGGAGAGAGTGGCAAAAAAACATGTTATTAATCCATATGACCCACCATAACCCCATATCATTCTTGGCAGTACTACTGCCCAGTCAGTTATCTCCAGTTCTGCTTGTGTGCATTTGTTTTTTCTTCCCTGAGTGTAGCACCTTACTTTTGTCTTTGCTAAATTTCATTTCACTTGTCTATTCAAACATTAGATTTTGAAATGTTCAAATTATTTCCAGTTTTCTGTCATCTGCCAACTTGATCAATAAAATAGCTATTCCTGCATACAGGTCATTAATAAAAATATGAAACAGCACTGAAACAGGGAAGTCTGTCCCCTTAAGAAAGAGCATCCAGCCCTGTTATGAAAGAACAGCTATGGGCGTTCTGCTAATGATGGAATATTTCACTGGGAGATTTAAAGGTTCCCAGAAGAGAGAACGACGTGGAAAAAAGGAAGTGATCTGTGAAGATGATTGAAACCTGGTAGAAATTCTGCCCAGAAGAACGAGGCCATGGGAGTCATTCTGAGCTGGACAGTTTGTCAGATAAGGGCAAGACATACTGCCCAGGAGCCAGGGTCTATACTGGTGGAGAGTCTCAATGACCTGAGCCATCAGAAGGTGGAGAAACCATTACAAGCACCAAGCCCAAGACAGACCCCTGTGAAACTCTTTTTGAGATCTCTTTCCAGTCTAATATCAATCTACTCTTTGCTTGTAATTATTCAAGGAATTATGTATCCATCTAATAGTAACTTCATCAACTCCACACTGCTCTGGTTTAGTTATGAAATACATGTGTGGGACCATGTCAAAAGTCTTATTAAAGTCCGGGTATGTCTACTCATCTATTAAATTAGTTACTGTGTCAAAGAAAGAATCATATCAGTTTGTTTTCAGTTGTACTTAACAAACTCCTGAAGTAGTAGCAATAATTCCTTACAGATATTTATAATCTGCCCTAGTAATGTCCCAAGTACTAATGTCTCTCTAACCAACCTGTTATTCTTTAGTCCTCCTTTTCCCCTCTATTAATTTGCACTCGCTCATTGCTCTATCACCTTCTGAAAACACTTAGCACTGCCATTAAACATTTTTAACTTAATGATACAGCTGACCTAAATTAGTGTAAGAATCAGGGTCATTTGAATAAGTTACAGCTTTTGTTGTGATGCTTGTCAATTAACCTCCCTGTTTTAATTACCCTAAGCCTGGATCCTATATTTTGCTTCATTATAGATGAGTGGCCTTGACTGGTTTGAAATGTAGCAATGGAAATATTTTGCCACAAATAATTAATTAAGCTAATTTAATGTTACATTATTCAGATTTTTTTAAATCTACCTCTTGAATTATCCAGTATTAAAATTTACCTGCATACAAAGAAATACGAATTACATGCTCAAGTCAAGGATACTGAAAAACATAAGACATGGAAAACCTACTAAAAGAGACAAGTTTAAAGAGTTTTACTCTTAAAAGTCCTTGCTTTAAAAGTTTCAGAACACATTGTAGATGTCATTGAGACTTATCTGTAAACATCTGGAAATCTGAGGATATTTTGCTTTTTCATTTTGGACATGTGATAAAGAATGAAATCGCCTTTATAATATAGAGTACAGCAGGAATCTTAGCTATCCTCTCTCTGTCTCTCTTTCTCTTCCCCCTCTTCTCCCGAGTAAAACAATATACAACATCAAATTGGAGAGTCTTATCTTGTGGCTTCATTCTAAAACCCCCAGGCTTCTATAAGAGGGAGCAAGAGGAAGATCTCTATTATTAATTATTTACATAAATATTCTTATGTTTATTTTATGATGCAAGGAGAAAATAGAGGGTAATATGCAACTCCTTGCAACACACCATATAATGGCCAATTCTGCTATCACTGAAATGATTTGAAAAAATTCTCCACTGGGTGTGTTTACACATGTGCCTCACTGCACAGTGGGCACTGCGCAGTCCCGATGGGACACGGGTGCTTTCCGAGCCTACTGTGCAATAGAAACAAGCTACTGAGCAGTAGCTTAGTGCTACTACGCAGTAGCAGTGGCATCATGGTTAGTGTCCACCAATGCTACATCACGATAGCACCTCATGTAGACATGCCCACTGGCCACAATGGAGATTAAATGATGAAATGTGTGTGTCAGCTGGCACTTTCCTAAATTCTTTTTCACATTTATTAAAAGGTACTATTGATGTCACCAATGTCACAACCCAAATCAAGTGAGTGTCCCTGACACAATAGACCCCCCCTCCAAATGATTGGCATCATCTTATATTTGGTATGTTCCACCTAATTAAGTATTCCTACTTGGCAAATTTTCACTGGCTACTCTAAAGGTATAAAAGTCTGCGCAGTTTCCGCCCAAGTTGGAG
This sequence comes from Caiman crocodilus, assembly GCA_030014935.1. Lineage (NCBI taxonomy): Eukaryota > Metazoa > Chordata > Crocodylia > Alligatoridae > Caiman > Caiman crocodilus. The sequence continues at coordinate 67,231,155 of JAGPOW010003648.1, forward strand.
CGGAGCACACTCTGACCACTTTGCAGGAAAGACCTCGCAGACCTCTGAGCATGCTGCGAAGAGCTCTGAGCACGTGGCAGAGTAAATTTGGCAGACTGATCACCCACCAACGGCTCCCCGTCAGCGACCTCCTGACGTACCCCTTCCCTGTGCACTTATTTCGTCTGTACACTCACTGCGGTAACCTGATTTGTAACTATGTAAGTGAGCGTACAGCCTGTGTCGCTGCCACCAGCGACGTAAGTAAAATCTATTTTAAACCCAATACACTGTTCCAACTCTCCATCCACCAGCCCACCTGACGTCTACTTAGTTAACCACCGCTTCCCTCGGTCAGCTCTGACCGGTCAGCCGGCTAAGACAACCAAAAGGGTGAAATGCTGAAGGAACCTGACAGAATATAATAATCTTTAAAGTTTCCACTGGATTGTGGGCATCCATCCTAGGGATTTTTCTCTCCCAGATATTAAATGACAGCTATCACGTTGTTGATAGAGCCCAAGATGAAACTTAAGGTAAATAAAGTTAACAGAAACTAGTTCCATACAATTTAGTTCTTTTAGGTCAATTCTGAATTATGACAGTTTTAATTCCAAGGCAATCCTAACATTACTTCTCAATACTTTCTCAGGCAAATCTCCTGTTTGACTTAGATTTTGATTCTTCTGTTGTTGTACATACTGTGACCTTGAGTCACCAAAGAATTTAAGGATATTTAACTTTTAAGTGTGGTTTTGAAGTAATCTCTGCTCAGCAGTTATTTAATAGTATGTAAGTGTATAGACACCAAGATGAACATAGATGTGTAAAACTATACTGATGAGCAGAACATGAAAATAGATTACCAGCAGGCTTTCAGCTAAATCATGATGTAGCAGAAATTATTCCTGGAACTCATATTACCTTCAAATTTCTTATTTCTCAGAATTGCATTCGGTGTATTAAAAATCTCTCTTGTTTAAATGACATTATGTGAGCAATAAAACAAGATAAAAGTACACGATGACAAAATGTATTTTACTCTTAAGCCCTTCAGTGGAGCAATATTTTTTTATATTTTCAAAGTTTTCAGTTTGCAGTGACTTAACTTATTGTTACTATTTATGTATTTTTTATTCTGTGCCATGCATATATTTTTATTCTGTATATTCAGTGCAGTGAAACATGATCACCAACATTATAGACTGGTTTTAGTCCATCATTACAGCTGCATAATTTCATCCAAATGCTTAATAAATGTATTTACTAACTCTGGAAAAACCAGAAAGGCAAAGCTGAAAATGCTTGTCAGGGAACAAAGAATGTTTTCTTGTAAAGTTGGATTAGTTCTTATAATAAAGAGATCTCAAAACACTCATAGAATCATTAAAAAACAGAGCTAGAAGAGGCCTCAGGAGGTCATCTAGTCCAATATCCTATTCAAGGCAGGATCGTGTCTGTCTAAACTCTAAACCATCCCAGATAAACATTTGTCTAACCTGCACTTAAAAACCTCAAATGCCAGAGATTTCACAATCTCTCTGGGTAATCTGTTCCAGTGCTGCATAGTAAAAAATTTAAAAGAAAAGAAACTTAGTTCAAAATTGCTACTGTATGTAATATAAACAAATACAAAGAGTACAACAAAGTATACTAGCAAGCTTTTTTATTTTTGTTTTTAATACATGCCAGGATTTTAACTTTCCAGGCTCTCTTTCTTTCTGATGCAATCCAGCATGATTTTCCATGAGACTTGCAATTAATTTGTTTTAAATTTAATTGACTAAAACTGTCAATTCATAGCAAAGGGATAGTGGTAAAATAGGCCCAACATTCAGGAGAAAAAGTGAAGTGTTTAAATACATTTGTCAAACATGGTTTCCTTTCTTTCTCCACATAAAGCCTGTTGGAATATTAAAAGCCAAGTACCTGAACCCATCTGATCTAGTAAGCATATAGACCCAGGTGCTATTATACCTGTAAGTCATTCATGTAGAGCACACAAAGTGTTTAGGTGGCTATATCACTAAGTACGATTCTATTATACTCTGCACAGCAGCTATAAAACTACCAGGAAGCCTAAATTCAATATGTGTCTTCTTTTTAGTTAGAAAAGCACCTCATGCCCAGAAGGAAGCTTGAATGGCTACTTAGATACCCAACCCCAGCCTAAACTCTGTTACAATCCAATTGCATCTGGAAACTGCAAAGTCTGCATAATCCCTGCTTCTTTAGACAAAAAAATTGTACTTAGTGAATCCACTTACCTTCTGTCTGATAGAATAATGCAATGGTTGGCAATGTTATCTGGTTATGGGCCAGAGTGACCCAGCTTAGGTCCAAGGCAAGCTGGTCCTAGGATTCTGCTGCCACTGCTCCTACTTCTCCCAACCATCCAGCCACAATGTGGGTGAAACCCCCTTACCACCAAACACCATGGGAGCTCTCCCAGTTCAGCAGGCCAGATATGTCCCGTGGGCCACAGTTTACCAACGCCTGGCTTAGTTGCTGGGAAAGATGCCTAAGAAGTGGGAGACATGTTTTAAACTCATTCTCCCATGGAAAGAATAGGAAGCCTATTTCCCCAAGAAGGAATTGTTTTCCTGAGACAAGAAGGGTTTTTTTGGATGACTGTCTGTTAAGCCTGCAATGCCTACTAGGTGGGATAAGATGTGCTTTAACTACATGCCCCATGTGCTTTTATAAATCAGCACTAAGCACAGTTTGGACTAGTTCAAACAAGCTAGCTTAGCATACTCAAATTTACTTTGAAGGGACAGAAACTGTGTCTGCAACCAGTTTTTAGACATAACCTTTTTCCTACAATAGACAAGGCCCTTCACTCTGAATATTTGTATTAATAATGGAAAACCAAAAGAAAAAATATTTAAAAATTTGACAGGTAAAAGATCAGACACATCTGAAATGTGTAGGGCTGCTGTCTTATGCATGATACCAGATGTGTCTACATGTTCATTAATGTGCTTTTGGTAATGTGCATTTAATTTAGTATTTCTATTGTGAGGTACTAAAGCAGGGACAGGCAAAATATTGTCCATGGCATGCACCAGACTCCATTTCCCAACAGCCCCTGCCCACATCACTGCAGCCAATTTCCATGGAGGCCCCAGGAGTGGTGGCACCATGATAGCATGAGGCCAGGGTTTCAATGAAAACTAGCCCAAGCAGTGATAGTAGGGCCTGCAGCTGGGCAGGGAGCTGCTCCATGGCCAGGGCAAGGGCTGAGGCCAGGATCTTGCAGCAGTGACAGTGAGGACCAGAGCCCAGGCCCCACCATGATTAACCCGAGAAAATGGTTGCAGGCCCTGCTATCTCCTCTCAAAATCAGATGGCTACCTCCCTGAGTTGGGTAGACCTGTCCTTGTAGGCATTCAGCACCTCAAAGAAACAGGCCCTTGATTACTCTTTGCTAAAGAAGGGCCATACGTACTACAGGTCTTCTCTTCTCCAATCAAGACCTCATCCAAAAAGTATGAACCTATTGGTCTCTATCAGCATTGCCTAAAATGGAAAAGAAGTAAAGAAGAGAGAAGGGCATCTTTTGAGAAAAAATATGGAAATTTGCCAAACTAAAAGAAAAAGTTCAAGGGATATCCACTTTCAGTCTGGGGTTTTTTTCTGAGCAATTTGCTTACGCATACATCAGTTTGTAAAAATAATTTAATCTAGATTCATTTTTCTTATCTCTGCCCCCTAAGAAACTCAGAAATATTTAAAAATGTAAATTTCCCTGACAATGCAAGTTCTCCCTTGTCTTACAAAGCATAATATATCTTTGAATTGAAAGCCACTGACTGCTGTTTTTTGAATGAAATAGTATCATGCTGCTCTCTATAAAACATTGAAGCATAGAGAGCTGAGGGAAAGACCAGCAGTAATGCAATCCAGGGGTGGTAAATCTTAATGGTTTTTAAATAGCATTGCTTTAAGTATTCGAGGGGTCAATTAAGTTAGCTACAGTATTCCCAATACTGCCATTAATCCTTAAAGAGCAAAAAGAAAAAGAAAAAAGTAATATGGGGTTGCAAGAGTAGCATTTTTATATACTCTTAGGGGCAGTAACCATTTTTGATCTTAGTCACATATGAAATTTTTTCTTTTACTATAACTTTGGAGCTGTTTTTAAATCTAGTACTATTTTTAATACAACATCAAGATGCATCTCAGGAAACATTTTCAAAACTGCAACAGTCTAGTCTGCATAGCAGGAGACAGCAGGTATGCAAACAGGTGGGCATTTTTTGTAAAGATCCAGTTTCTGTTTGATGAACACTTAAGGAACAATCTTATTTATGCTCCCAAATGGCATTGTTTCCAGCCACACAGCTACCATGTTTGACACTTTGCAGAGTTTGTAATTCTAGTCCACGTGTAGTATAGACGTATAAATGCCCACACAGTTTCTGAACATGTCCAGTATGCTGCACTCTGGCCACACCAGATACTCCTCTTTGCATACATACCTGTAGGTAAATCTTGAAAAAAAAAAAACAGGAGAAAGCTGGGCATCCTATATTTTATCTACAAAAGCTAAGTAAGTGAGGTACTTGCACAGGATGGAAGAGATCTAGATTCTAGGCTCCCTTACCCAGAGGTTGTGATCCTGCATCTCTCTGACTTCCTAGCACAGTGTTCATCAAGTGACAGATTAGACATTGCCCCATATCCTCTCCTTCTTCCACTTGAAGCTGAATCACTATACCTTATTTTTACTAATCATTAGCTAAATAGAATAGAGAGCAGTAGGAAAATTTGGGAGCATAAGTCCAGTAGAAGCACAGCTGGACAGCTCTGCACCTGGAGCAGCCACATAACACCTGGAGAAGCATCAGTTGCCATGGTGCCAAATGCAGCAGGATGATCACCCACCTCTGAAGTTGCAGCTATTTTTGGACCCCCTTATAAAGGCAGCACCTGGGGTTGCTGTCCCAGTCACCACCCCTCAGTGACACTACTGCATCCAGGCTGGAACCCAGGACTTTCTCCTTTCCAGGACACCACCCATCTAGCTTGTATTCTACTTCCTGGTTCTTCTCTCTTGTTTACCCAGCACTCTTATCATGTTTTTTGTTTTGTTTTGTTTTGTTTTGTTTTGTTTTGATGAGGTTGCTGGCAGATATTAAGGCATTTGTGTGATTAGAAGCTGAGGAATTTTATACCCCTCTCCCAGAATTGTGCGACCTGTCATACCAGACCTTTATGGCAGGTGACATGATTGTGAGACTGGGATATAAAATTCCTCAAAACTCAATCCTGTGACTGCCAGCTGCAAAGACAGGGGCAGCTGCATGTGGGGAGCAGAGTCTTTCAATGATGTCAGGTTCATGGTACCCCAGACCTTTAAAAACAGGCATGTAGCTGGGAGCCCCAGCTGACTACCCACCCTACACAGTGCTGCTCCCTGATCTCCAGTTGTATTGTGGGGGGCACTGTGAGCCTAACATCAGTTAGTTCCTCCATGATGCTAGGATTGCAGATCTCACAGAACTTAAAAAGGGGGTTCCTGCTGGGTACATTTTTAAACGTAGCAGGTTAACTGCCTTGCCCTGAAGCACCCCACATGGAGGCAAGATAGCAAGCCTGTCAGGTCCCAGCAAGTCTACATCCTGATCAGCAGTTGTCAGTATCAGGACTAGTGCAGTCCCCAGCAAGGTTCCAGACTAGGGGTTGCCCAAGTCCCAATCAGCTGACTGTCATCACTCGGATGTTGGGCATGCCACACATTCAAATTATGCCACCATAGAAACCAGCCACATATATTTTGTGTTACATCTTTGTGGTTGGTTTGCCATTTCATAGCACCATAAATTTGATGAACATGTGCCCAGTGCCTAAGTTTTGGTAATCACAGAATATTTGATTCTCACAGGAGACCAAGCCCATGTCACCACTAATAAATGATAAACAGTGAAACTGAAAAGTTTATGGAGAGTCCATATGCTGAAAATTGGTTCTCTGACTTTTGGACAAATAGTTAGAAATAATGAACACACTTTCAGAAATCTGCGGACTATTCAGAAAAAGGAAAAGTGGGTTAATTATACAATTAATATGATTCTCAAAGAGAATAATTCTAAGAGCTGCAAGCAATCACCTCAGACAGTTAAGCATAAAAGTATTTTAAAATTATATCTTTATTTACTTTTCCACTGATTTATGGAAATCACACAACTAAATTATTTTACATTTCTTTCACTATCATGCTGGTTTAGAGGTATATTTCAAATGGTGCTTTCTTAAATTCTCTTTCACACTCAGTGAAAGGCACTAATAATACCACTAAAAGAATGACTTGCTAAAGACTCTCAGCTGTTACCAACCTTTAAAAAATTTTCAACTCACTGGGAACCAATTATCTCAGAAAAGCATCACTACCAAATACCAAATGCCTACTTTAAGTCAACAAGTCTTAAGCATATGTTTAAGTACTTTCCTGAATCAAGCCTCAGAAATAGGCTATGGTATCACCAAAATGGCAGATAAAACCAGAAATAAATCCCTGGGACTTTTTCTCTCTTATTTCTAGACCATCAGTATTGTGGTTGGGACATTTTTAGGCACACACTAAGGCAGAATCATTGATGACAATAATAGACCTCTTAGATAGAACTGATGTTATTTTAGCTTATATACAGGGCATCTAAATAGAGAAATGGATGCATTAAAAAGGATAAACTACAGTCTCATCACTTTCCCTATAAGAAATTTAATTATTTCCCAAACAATTATTTTTACCCACACATGGATTTATATCATATTCAGGATCCTTCTATATGATACATGTACTGCACAATTAACTGGTTAATTGTACAATTATCTGGAAACCAGCTGCATGTTCAAAGTAGCTATCACACAATAAAAGGCTCCAACCAGCTATAAAATTAGACTTCAAAAATGTGTTCTAACATTATAGCTGGTTGCAATCGAGCTTTAATTTGCATGTGTAGCAGGGTCCCCTCTACAACTGGAGCCCTGTCAGCTGAAAGATCTCCCATGGACATCATGGCTGCTGTGATCCCCTAGTCTTGGGAGTGCATGAAACCCTTGGCAACATCCAGACAAGCACAGCCGTGCGATATGTGGTGCCACAAACATGTCTATGGTGTCACATAATGCATATTTAGACGTTCTCTGCAATGCCAGCACACACTGCCTGTGAGTGCTCTGCTCTGCTTTTTTTTTTTTAAGGGTTTTTTTAAACCCTGGATATCCAGGGGTCAAAAACCCCACAGAAAAAAAATGGAGCAGTGCACACATAGGCAGCATGCACTGCTAAAAGTGGAACCAGGCCGCCCAGAGCCATGCTTCATCTGCCAGCCAGGCTCCACACAGCAGAATTGCCACAGCTGCAGCCCCAGGAGACATTAAGGACCCCAGTACTGGCCCCAGTCCCCCTTACCCCACCCATGTTAACTTGCCACACACCAAACCATGCATGGCAGAAATGTTCCCCAAGGACAAGTAGCAGTGGCACAAGATGTGCCACCACTACTTGTCCCCAGAGAACCAAGTGTCCATGCTTGTGTGGATGCAGCCCTTGAGTCCATATGAGGCTGTGGGTCTTGGCTATGCCTCATGCAGAGCCAGGACCCAAAGGCACAACATAGAGCCCCATCAGCTCCAGGACTCTGGGTCCCAGCAGTGCATGATTGCCATCACTGGGTGCCCCCTCAGCAAAGAGGGATTCTGTGGCAGGGCACTGTTGGTGCCTGCCACCTTAAGAGCTGGGCCAAGCAGCCAGCAGGTGCTTGATTGCAACAGTAATTTTCAATCTCTGGCTGCCTATATAAACGGAGCAGTTCCCTGCTGGCAGGCCAGGCAGTAATATTGCCTGGCTTCAAGGCTGCATGTAACATCCTGGAAGGAAGAGAAGGAGCTGTAGGGGATAGTTTAGGAGGCTCCTGGTTCTGGGCATGACCTAAAACTGCACCCTGCCAGGAGTGGGAGCCCCCAGGAAACACCAGGCCAGTTACCACTCTAGTGAAAGGCAGGTCAAGGTGCTTTAACCCCATCCCCACCTTCAGGTAGATTATTTAACATCAGAGGTAGTGGGGGGGCCAGGCACGGCTGTGGCCACCTGAGCCCTGTGGAGTATAAGACCCTGAGGAGCGAGAGAGAGTAGGACCAAGCACGGCTGTGGCCACCTGAACCATGGGGTGTGAGACCCCATGGAGATGAGGAGCCCCAGTGAGGGGGCCGCAATGAAGAGCCCCAGTGAGCCGGGGAAACCCAGAGGGCTGGGAGTCTAGTATGTGTGTGGGTGTGTGAGTGTATAGAGGGGCAAAAGCAAGCTTAGACCCAGTCAGGTAATTAGCTGGCCACTGCCCCACTGAGGGTCACTGGAGAGGCCCAAAAGATGGTACACCCAAGGTATGAGCTAGCTAAAGCCTATGGCCTAAGGGGCCCGCTCCAAGAGGGAGCAAGGCAGTATAAGTTGTTGAGGCATGAAAGAAACCCTGTGAGAGGCCATAGCGAGAAAAGGGTGGTATGAATGTGTGTGTGTCGGAGGCCTGAGAACAAGACCTAAGCTTGGTCTGGCTATAGGCCAGGAACATTGTATCACCTGGATGCCATCTGCAAGGCTTGGGCTTTGGTGTAGAGGAGGAACAGAGCCGCAGATAGCATACCCCCTTGGCATCGGAGCAAGAATGGGCAACCTTCCGCCTAATTAACACCCTAATTACTATCATACTACCTATGTAGCAACAAGGCATGGCAGGAGAGACAGGTGGGCAGCATGCCCAGAGGCAGGTGGAGAAACTAGCACTGTGGCTAGCAGGGGAGCCCCACTTTGCCACAGCTCCCAATCATGGTTGATTGCTTCTCACTAATGCAGGGGGAGCCCAGGACTGGCAATAAGGAATGATAGGATCAAACACATGATCCCACAATTGCACATGTGGCATAGCAGAAAGTATGATTGTGTGGCTCATGCATTAGATCCAGTCACACCTTTACCTGCACATGTACAGGGACACTAGTTATATAGTAGTATGTTTGCAACACCCAAACCATGTAAACACATTGAACAGAAATCAAATGTTTTATAAAATATCTGAAGATAAAAGTACATTCAGTGAACTACAGCTCTCAAATGCTCAGACTTAACATAAAAGAGTTATTTTAAATGTCTTCTAAGAAAGATAAGATATAAAAGTAAATGTAAGTAACCCACTGCTGTCTTTAACTGAACTAACCACAACTAAAATAAACATCCTTAAGAATCACGTTTTAAACCAGGCTCAAGAAACAGGGACAATATACCATAGATGCTATATAACAGCATGATATTAATTTAATGTGCATTTTTACACTAAGAAATACAATAGATGTGTTAAAAATAAAATTAGGTACAAAGTATGGATTGGATTTCCACTCATTTTTTGTACCCGGCTTCAGGCAATTTATCAAAGATATCAGGGCAAGTACATCAAACACTCATGTAGATGGTGACAGGGGCTGGCTGGGAAACAAAGGTGCTGAAGTGCAAGGCAATGCCTGCCACTTATCCCCATCATCTACTCAAACAACCATACCTGCCTATGCCACCTATTCCATCACTTTAGCACCATCATACCCCACTCAGCCCCAGTGCTGCCCAAGGCTGACCCCAAGTTCCTCTACCAGCTTGGAGCTGCTTCACCCTGGCTCAAAATGCTGCAGTCTTGGGCATATGTGCAGATACTGCACCTGGAAGCAGCTGTTTCCAGCACAAAATGCATCAGAGTTTATCAAGTCGTCTTAATGGCATGTGTAAATGCACCCACTGAGAACCACAAAATTATTTCAGTACAGAAGTTGTACTAAGATGTACCAAAATATATGTACGAAAAATATACTGAAACCAAACTTTAAACACTCCCACCAAGAGAAACTCTAAAGAGATCCTAGGCTCTCATTCTTTAAATTTAATTGTCAGCAATACAAATAAATGTAAATGTACAATTTCAGATGGAGGCACAAGCATTGCAATCTTGAACATCAAACAGTAATTTTGCCACTGAATTTACATGAGGAAGCATGATCAAACTTTCACAAAGGAAATATCAAGTTGGTTAGAGAATATTCTTTAAAAGCACTGTACACAGGATAAAAAACTTTTCAAGCATACAAACTGTTGAAGCATATCGTCCTCTCCTGTTATTCCCCAACATTGGTTTAATTCCCATGAATGTGAAAAATAGAAATATGCTTTCTTCTCTGTATTTATATTATAATATCATGCTCACAGTGTGAATAGGTACCTAAATTAGCAAAATTAAAGGGAAAGTGAGAAGTAGAATGAACATCTCATAAGTCAAATTTTAGGTCTGGCTAAAAACAAAGTGAAGCATTTTTCACACAGAGACTGATTAACAGTTCTGCTATTGTTCCCCCCCACCCCTTTTTAACACTTCATGTTTCTAAAGTACGGACAGTTCCATAACATCTATTTGAACAGTGTCTAGTACAATGAAATGTCATAATTGGTTGGGTCCCCTATATAGCAATTAATTGTGAATGTAAGTGATAATGAAACTTTTCTCTTTCTTTAGAAAGAACCTGAGGTTTCCATGATGAAAGGATTAAACTTCGTTTTCTGTTTCCTCCTTTCCTTTACTCCACATCATCAAGAAAGCCCATCCATTCTTCCTGCTGCAAAACTGTTCCTCACCTTAGCCTATTGAGGTTTTTGTCCTCTGCTGTATTCTTCTCTCATTCCTTACTTCCAGACAGGTTTAGAGCCTCACGCTTTTGCCTCTTTTTTAGCCACCATCCCATTTTTCCTGTACTGACAAAATGCCATCCTCTGTCTTCAGCTACTACTGTATGCTGTTTTCTTATCTGAGAAAGATAGCACCACCTCACGTAAAAGTTAAGTGGGATACCATGGCTGTTGATGTTTAAGGGGAAAGGTGGCATGCAGGGTATGGGAAAGATCCAGGGATCCCAGGTAAAATGAATTAGTTGCTGCTCATTCACCCATCTATCTCACAGAGCCTCTACCCAGGCAGTTGTGAGAAACAGTGAACCCCGGGTGCCACCACTCCATTGGAACCTCTCTTTGTGGAACTCAGGGAGGGACGAGACTCACAGCTAAGGCAGAGACCTAGGGTGCCCATATAGGGTGGTGTGCCCCTAGTGAATATCCTGAGACCCTCTTTTTTTATAAGTTACTAACATGTAAAATTTGGCCAGTGATTTTAAGCAATCTCCTTGCTAACAGTTTTGATTATAGGGATGATAAGGGCTTTTAATGATCACCCTGAAAACACTCTGAGTTATCAAAGAACTATATTACTGAATGAGGGCAACAATTTCAAATATATACCAGGAATGACACCAGGAATGACCGCTGCTGTAATTCAAGCAATACTTTTTCCCAGTTTGTCAAGTTTAATTGTCAGGTAAAAGCTCAATAAAGAACAGAACAACATAAAACAGTCACAAAACTCAGTGATCACTGAGGGCTGAATTCTATTTCACTTTACAAATGGCAGTTCTCCAACTGCATAACTGGCATTTTTGGCACTTACACAGACTTTGTGAATCTATTATCCATGCTGTGTGCATGTGTAAGTGTCTACTCAGCTGCTGAGCATGTGCAACAGGCTACACGCTGGCTAGGCAGGTATGCAGCTCTATGTGCATGTACATAAGCCTAGGTCCCCCCCAAAAAAATCAAGAAAGAGGGCACTCCAATGTTTTAGCTTACCAAGAGTAAATTAGTAATGGCAGGTGCACCACTGTCTATGCATAGGTTGACTATACATCCTGATTTTACCAGGACAATTCCAGATTTCATAACCCATCCTGGAATCCTGGCCACTGAGTGAAGATTGAAACAAAAGTCCCAGATTGGCACCACCTCACCCACATGTGCCCAGCCTGGATCCTCCTGAGCAGGAGTTGGTGAAAGATTATTTTCAGAGTTATGGGTGAATCCTGACTGTCATTGCCTAGTCCAAAGTTTTAATCCTTTTGCAGCCACTGCCAAATTAGCAGCATCTTTTGGCTGCTCAGCTATTGCCAATTCAGCAGCAGCTGTGAAAGGTTTAAAACTGTACTGCTTAACAGTACACTTCAGCCCTCCCTCCATGGCTAACAGAAAAGCAGAGCTTCTGCAGCCATTACAATGCAGAATTCAATTCAGGTACAGAAATCACTTTCCATGTGTAAGACACATATCCCAATTTCTGAACAGTGATTTTGGGGGGAAAGGTCCATCATTGTGGGTGAATACAGTAAATGGCTAACATGAAGAAGTTTTAAATATTGAATATGTGCCCAAATATGGCAGAGTACTGGAAAACAGTTTTTAATCTGGACCCTGTCAACAGTGATAATGTTAAACAAAAATTAGGAAAATTTGTTGTAAGGTTTGCTTTTGTTCCTGGATTCATTTATATTAAAAATGATCAAAAAATAACCCACAAGAAACACAAAATATCACAAGTTCAGAAAGAAACTAGAGTACTATGCTATTACCCCAGAAAAATATCAAGCAGAAGAGTGGAAAATGTTTAGTCTATTTCTCACTGAACAAGCCCATATTGAAATCTATTTGCTACACCAAGCACATTTCACCCTAATATATCCTCAGTATTCATAGCTTGTCACATGTATCCTCCAAGGCCCTAACCTCCAGTAAGACTGCCTTTATATTTAAAGTTAAGCACATGCAGGACCCGGGCCTAACAGCTTAATTTAGTGCTGTCCAACTGTGGGTTGCATGCAGCCCCTGAAGGGTTAGCATGCTGTCCCATGGGCTTCCACCAAGAGTCGCACTAAGGGAAGGATTGGGGGCAGGGCTAAAGTCACCCCAAAATTTGCCATAGCCACCCCTCCCAGTGCCACCCCTGTCTAAGCCCTCTGTCTCCTCCCCAGACCACAACCACACATCCTACACAGCTGAACCGAACCCACTCCTGCTCACAGCCTGAAGAGGTGTGGTGCTCCCAGTCTGGCTGAATAAGTATGTTTCATCAGAAGATGCATAGCATGGTGCTCCCAATTTTCTGTCTAGCCCACCTCAGCCCCTCCACCAGGAAGAGGCTGGCACCATCCCTGGCTTTCAACCAGCTGTTGCTCTTCTGGATCATGATACCTAGCTCACATTAGGGTAACTATACCTCATTGTGCATTTTGAACCCTCCACTATAGGGAAGAGAGAAGGCTGAAATAACAGATTCTGTGTTCCCGCACCTCTCTGGTGGCAATTGGCCCCACAATAATGCATAATACTGTGATTCAATTAATCTATAAGGTGCATTTCTACCTTGCTTTCTGCCTGACTATAACCTGGTTCTCCTGCATACAGCTATTTAGCCAGTGTTCATAGATTATCATCAAAGTGCTGAGTTCTCTAAATAATCTGAAGTCTACTGTACAGCTTGAAGTGTATCAAACAGTTATCAAGCATGGAGGCAATAAAAGCATGAATTATTATTTTCCAGATAAGCTTTCAGGAGGAAAGGTATAATCTGGAAATGTTGCAGAGAACATAAGAGTGTTCTATATAGTGACAGATAAATGTTTCATATTTATGACTAAATCTAAAGTTACACCCAAATTGTTGACAGATCAGAATGATAGGACTTTATGCCTTTGTAAGTTATTAACAGTACAGAATTATTTCCTATAGGGAATACCTCAAATACCAGGGAAATGTTATTTACTTGCAAAGGCAAAGTTATATGGATTTAAATGACAGCACCTACTGTACCATTATTTTGGTGAAAAATAAAAGAGCAACCATTATATAGAACTCATACATAGGAATTTAGTTTTCCTGATGTTTAGTTTTCTTTATTAGCAGCAAGACACTGCATAAACTTTAACTGTATCACTCAGAAGTGATAGTGAATATTTATTTTTGGTAAAAGAATTATTTCTGACTTCAAGAAATTAAAAAATAATGTTGTAAAGAGATATTAGATATCTCTTTAAAGTGTCATCCATTAAAATTAATAATGTAGAATTGGAAATATTTTTAATGTTATTAATATTTGCAATGCTTGCCTCCAAAATGTTATGATCTAAAAAAACAAGACAGAGGAAAAGCTGGAGGGGAAAAAGATGCAGTACACAAATAAAAATGATCAGGAAGATGAGTGGCAAGCATTATGCTAGTTCTATAGTAATTTGTTTGTTATGATGTATCACACAATGTAGAGGCTCTAAGGTCTGCAAACCAAGATCATTCATCTATACTATTTTTCTTTTAAACTATGTTTTTCCAAACTACAAAACATGCAAATTTATGGAAGATGAACAAGTCATTCCTTTTCAACTATGATGTAAACTATAGTATGAACAAAATTCGCTCACATGTGTTTGACTCCCATTTAAATCACTGAGATTAAGAAATAACCATTGTAAGAAGAGGTCTTACATATATTCTGAAAAGAGGAAAAAATGCAACCTTGGTCTCATGAATCATGTGAACCATTAGGCTCAGAAAAAGGAGTAAGAAGACAATGTCAGCAGAAATGAAAACTCAAAGGGGAGTGGTGTAACAGGGAATCCTTGCCTTGTTATTGGAAAGTGGTGAGGCCCATTTCAGGGCAGGGTTTTCATAGAACAGATGCAGGCAACCAGCAAAGCAGGGGTTAAGGAACAACCCTGTAGTCAAGTCAGCTGACAGGGGAGGCACATGGCCAGACAGGGGCAGGGCTTTAGTAGTATATAAGCCAGAGCCAGGGCAGGGGGTTAGACCTGGGAGGCTATAGAGTGAGAAAGACTTACCATAAGATGGTGGTTATTGATAAATACTTGGCAGGGAGCTTTGGGAATGCAAAGAAATAGTGCAACCAGGACAGAGATTAAAAGCCTGTAAGAGGCAAATGGGAACAGAGAGCCTGAGCAGGGCAGAAATAAAGGCCCCTAGAGGATGAAACAAAGGTCCAGGTCCAAGACAGTGGGCCTTGGCTAAGGGACCAGCTAGAATAGAGGGGCAGAAGCAAAGAAGGCTGAGGCCCCGTCAAGGGGCCTGAGGTGGCCAGGTGGTTTTGGGGACAAGTGTCCCACTTGAGTGACTGCATAAAATTTGTGAGACCTGGGCTTGACTGTGGAGGCTGCTGGAGGTCATGAGTTAAGCCCCTAAGTCAAGTATGTTTGGAAGAATTGACAACTGGAGAAAAGAAAGCGCCTTAGGCTCATTAGTCTCTGAGGGCAGCCCCCTTTCTTTAAGTCTCCATCAAGATGTGGCAGGTGAGAAAGCAAGATGATTTTCAGAGACGGGGACAAGAGAGGGCCTGGCAGAGATGAGGTGGCCTTTAGGGAGCATCACAGTGGTTCTCAGTCTCCAACCCCATTACAAGTGGGTATTAGGAATAATCACTAATCCTGTATTTATGCAAATATAAGATGACTGTGAATATAAGATGCCCCAATAATTAGATTCGCCATATGGAAAATTTATACATTTGTTATTATGTTCCAGATATTGAATCTAACTGTTGGAGCTTTGCCTTGAACCTGTCCCCCTCCCACTGCTAAAATAGGGAAAATAAATCTGGGGAGTCAGGTAGTCCCCCCTCTACACACACACACACACACACACACACACACACACACACACACACACTTCTCCTTGCATTTCCTTCCCCCCTCTCTGCCCTGCTTACTGTCAGACCTTGCTCTCCCTGACCAAATTTTAAAACACTGACTTTGTACTATGGGTACCCATAGACTTAGTTTATCCAGGATTGATGCGTTTTAAATTTTTTGTAACTGCTACAAGTTTTAGCACAGGTACTCCAGAAACACATGTTTAAGCAGCCTTTTTATACCTACTTATATATGGTACAAACTATGCGTGATATTAGTGCCAAGCCAAAAGACTCATAATTTATCAAATAGTTCATTGGGCTGAGACCCAACAGAGTCAGCAGCATTTCAAGTCATGGTGGCCCCAGAGCTCAGCACTGCTCCAGATATCTCAAACAAAGGGCCAATGTGCTAATTGGCATGCCCCTCGTGACTAGAACTGGATGTTCTTGTCATGAATACTGGGGTCACCAAAAATTTATATGCAGATGAGGTGTAAGGCAACCTCATCTGGCTCCACCTCATGGCGAGAGAGCAACAGAGAGAGAAAGGGAGCAACAGAGATTTTGGGTGAACTGTTCAGGGTCCCATTTGGTGATGTTTGCCAGACATTTAAGGCTGATGAGGAAACAGAAATCATTAGAAATGGGAAAGAAAAGCTCAGCTCAGCTGTGGGAGTGGAGAGAAAGTAGAAATGTATTCAAATGTAGTAGTTCATCATGACTTGGAAAAAGAGTTGGCATTGAGGGGTCTGTGCACAAAGGGCACTACCATATGTCTTATTCAGAAGGGTTGCACTAATCTGTCTTTGTGGTCTGTTTCCATCAGTATGTTTGCCCAATATGGGGCACGTGTTTTACTGTCATGCTTAGTGTCAGCTGTATTTAATCAGCCTCATAGTTGGTTTCCATTACCAAGCACATGCTTCTTTTGGCAGCAGTTTAATGATAGACAATGTATTTAATGAGATTTCCTTGTTTGGGAATGTAAAACCAGAGGCTGTTTTCCCCATGCTCATTAAGGGGAGAAAACCTCATCTTGTGTTTGAGTAAATAAAGTAGTATAACCCACAATGGGATCGTCTAAAAAATAAAGTTTGAGCAGTGAGAGCCATCTAAAAATAACAGCCTTATCCCTATGTTTATGAAGGACAAAGAAGAAATAACAGTGGATTCAGATAATGGAAAAGAGAAGGTGGATATATACACACGTATCGTGTATATCAGGTGTATACAGATGCATGTGTCATATCAAAAGAAAGAATCCCTCCTACAATTCCATATCTAAAAAGAAAGCTGGAAGTTTTTACATTTCAGTAAAATACTTTAAAGGCTAGTTCATCAGCTGGTGCAGACTGTTGTAACAGCTCTAGCTTTCATATTAGCTAGCACGAGATCTGGCCCTTCAAATATTTTGCTTTACCAAAGTAAAATCTCCTAAGCCAAAAGAGTTTTGTATCAACAGAGATAATGAGGAGTTTTGTCTATCAACTCCAAAAAGGGCAGAGGACTGAGGTGCCACAGCTGAGAAACATATACCTATCTGCTAAAGAAGAAAAAGAAACTGATGAGGGTAAGATTTTCCTAAACACTGAAAGAATTTAAGAGCACACTAAAGTATCAATGGAATTTGTGCTCCAGAATCCATTGCATTGTTTTGAAAATCTCCCTCTAGGCCTTATTTCTGACTGGAACAAATTTCAGTGAGGAAAACCTGCTCATGATAAAGCAAATGCAAGAGAGATTGGGAGTTGAAGCAACATAAGAAAAATGTTAATTTATAAAATATCAATGGATTTGCTTTAGACCCTTCCCTACCCAGCCCCAAGTCTAATGTTACTTTATTTCACTGTGGTAATGATACAGTACCTTACATTAGAGACAAACAGTAGCTTATTTCTTTATTTAAAGAATCTATGGACCCTTCCCCTTAGGGCCCTGTTACATACTGCACTTTAAGCTACTCAAATGTTGATCAGTGATAGTGCTAGCTTGAGATTGGAGCAGTCACACCTAAAGGCTAAAAACTTTCTCCGACTGTCCCCCCACCTGCACCACTGTGACTTGCCACTAGAGGACTGGTGAGCAGAGGCCTGACTACAGCTGTGAGTGCTACAGGGCTGGGAAGAAAGGAAAAACTTCTATCCCTGCTCTAGGTGAGGGGGTGTGAGAGATGGGGAAAACATGAAGGTGGGGAGTGCAAAGTTAATGGGATGGAGTGGGTAATGAAATAGGAGGTGGAAAGGAAATGGGATTGGAGGAAAGGTGGTAACATTAAGGAAATTGGGCACTGAAGAATACAAGTAAAAAAAATTAAAAAGAAATAAAGAGGAAGTAAATTAAAGATTTGGGAAGTGTGGAGGGTCCTGGTCTTGCTTCCTGAGGTGGTGGCTAAGAGGTGGGAACAGTGAGGAAAGGTGTTCTTGTGGGAGGTAGTGCTTCTACAGTGGACAAACCAGGGGTTAAGAGCTCCAGAAGCTGCCTAAAATTAATGTGTAACAAGCCCCTAACATACTTTTACCCTGATTTACTTCACATTTCTTGAGCAGACTATAGTTGTTTTTCAAATAATAGACTCCATCAGTTGTTTATACATCAGATTAAACAAATGAAACAATTTGTTTTTAGATGTTGTTTATTGGTTTTGAAAGCTACTAAACAGAAAAGATTTTTATCTTCTAAGTTTCCTGTGTTCCTACAGTCACATCACTAAAATATAAGATAGCACAGAGAACAATTTTTGTGCTGTTTCAGGCACTGTCAAGTATAGAAGCTCTTAGAGGTACACAAAGGAGAAAGTGATTTTAAATTATACTGAGCCATGTCCTTAGATGATATAAACTGAAATGTCAATACTTCTATGGCATTGAGCCACTACAACCCAGATATCCAAAACTGCTCCGCAACAGGTTTGCAAGTGCTCAGTGCCTAAAACTCCAAATCATCTCAGTTCCAATTAAGGCATGTAAAATAACTGTAAAAACTATCATCAAACAATAGCTCCTAATAAAACACTATTGGCAAGATTTAAAACAAATAAACAAAAAACACTTGGCATTCAGCATACTGAGTTTGGAAACTCTGGTCCTAATTATGGCAACTGTGCTCTTTTGAAAATCTGACCTCAAAAAACTACTCAGCTGAAAGGTAAATAAAATAACTGTGAATCAAGTAGCACAGGATGGTATATAGCTCAACATAATCAAAGGGGAATTTACTGACAGTTTAACCTGGTGATCTGCAGACTACACATACAGGCACATGACTCAATAACAGAGATTATTTCTCTATTTTCTACAAAAAGCAAAGCACAATAGCATATAGCTTTGCTCAGATTTCTTCTGATTCACGTTCTTGTGACATTGCTTTGTTATAGAGCTTCAGACTCCAGTGGTCAATTGTACCAGTCTGGATAAAATTACTGAACTCAAGACTGGGAGGTCTGCTACTTCCCAGGAGCCCACATCTGGGACATAGCAGAGAGGATCCCAAAGATTATCTGGCCCTCTGACCCCTATACTCCCCCTATCCATGTGGGCACGAATGACACCACTCGGAGCAATCCCAGCTGGGTCATGAGAGACTACAGGGCTCTGAGAGCAGAGCTTCAGGGGTTAGGGGTGCAGGTGGTCTTTTCCTCGCTCCTCCTAGTTGTGGGTCATGAGCTGAGGAGGGAGAGATGAGTCGAGGTAGTCAACCAAAGACTGCAGCGCTGATGTCATCGTGAAGGCTTCGGCTTCCACGATTACAGTCTGCTCTTTGGTGAGAGAGGCAGTGGGCTGCTGGGAATAGATGGACTCCACCTCACTCCGCTGTGAAGGAAGCTCTTCTCAGCCAGACTTGCTGACCTGCTTGACCGGGCTTTAAAATGAGCCTGCCGAGGGATGCAGGGACTGCCACCACTGCAAGCCTACTGGACATCTTTTGTAAATCCAGCAGGCTAAGGCACTCAAGGGAACCCACCCCTACCCCCATCCCAGTGCTATCTGTAGGGAAGGCAAGGGCCCTCAATGAGACACTTACATGCCTGTACACCAATGCCAGGAGCTTGGGGAACAAACAGAAGGAACTAGTCCTTCTACTAAACAAAAAGGATTACGATCTCATAGGGATAACAGAGACCTGGTGGGACTCCATCTATGACTGGGCCACAGGTATAGATAGCTATACGTTGTACAGGAGAGATCATGTGGAAAAAAGGGGTGGGGGTTTAGCTCTCTATGTCAAGGAAAGCTACACATCCCTGCAAGCTGACAATGGCATCCAGGGGGGATGATAGGAGACTCTCTGGGTCAAAATCCATGCCAAACAAGGCACATGGGACATAATGGTGGATATCTACTACAGACCCCCTAGCCAGGATCAAGAACTTGACCAGGAATTCACCAGGGAACTAGCTGAGGCTGCATGCGCCCGGTGCATGGTTGTCATGAGAGATTTCAACTACCCTGACATCTTGTGGGAAGAGCACTTGGTCACATCCGAACAGTTGCAAAGCTTCCTCATGTGCGTGGATGAGCTATATCTGACTCAATAAATCTATGGACCAATGAGAGTTAAAGTGCTGCTCAACCTGGTGCTGGCAATGCGTGATGATTTAATCAGTGACCCAACAATAGAAGGGAAGCTGGGAAACAGCAACCATGAGCTGATCACCTTCACCATCCACCATAAAGCTGGCAAGCCAGTCAGCAAAGCAGAAGTCCTTGACTTCAGGAAAGCTGACTTTGACAAGCTCAGGAGGCTTGTTCGTGAGGCCCTATGTGGCGGAGCACATTTGGGGTGCTCACCATGTGGCAGGGGCTTCAGTAGACTGGGGTAAAGCCCAGCAGGGAAGGCAGCCAAGTCAAGCACCCCCCAGATCTCATTTTATGGTGGGGAGGTGTGTGGCAGTGCACCTTTGCAGGTGCTCACCACTTCAGGGCTCTCTCAAGCTCCGAGGGGAGCCTACTTTGGAGCAGCAGCTGGGTAAACCTTCCCCTGGTTCCATTTAAAGAGGGGAGGTGTGTGGCAGGGCACTGTTGGTGCCTGCTGCTTTAAGACCAGAGCCAAACAGCCAGTAGGTGCTTGATTAAGGCAGCCATTTTAGATCTCTGGCTGCCTATATAAACAGCTCAGTTCCTTCCTGGCTGGCAAGACAGCAAAATTGCCTAGCTATGAGGCTCCATATCAACCTGGAAGTAAGGGAGAAGCTGTAGGGGATGGTTTAGGGGGCTTCTGATCCTAGGCATGACCTAAAACTGCACCCTGCCAGGAGTGGGTGGCCTGGTGGGGCTCTCAGTGGCACGGGAGCCCCTAGGAAATGCCAAGCCAGTTATCACCCTGGCAAAAGATGGGTAGGGGCACCTTAACCCCAGCCTTCACCTTCAAATGGGTTTGCATAACACTGGAAGTGGTTGAGGACCAGGCATGGCTGCAGCCATCTGAGCCCTGTGGGGTGCTAGACCCTGAGGAGGGAGAGTGGGGCCAGGCATGGCTACGGCCACCTGAGCCCACTGGGGCAGGAAGTCCTGTGGCCCTGAGTGAAGGGGCTGGTGTGGAGCCCCAGTGAGGGGGAGGAAAGGAAGACCCCAGTGAGGGGGTAGCCCCAAATGAGGGGGCAGAGATCTGGAGCCCCAAGTGAAGGGGACAGCAATGAGTAGCCCTGAGTGAAGGGAGCAGTATGGAGCCCCGAGTGAGGAGACAAGAATGCCCTGGTGAGGGGTGACCCCAGAAAGGGGTGGAGATGAAGAGACCCAGCAGGGGAGTGGAAGGAAAACCAGAGGGCTGAGTGCCCAGTATGTTTTATATAGAGAGTTGCCCCCAGAAGGGGCCGGAGGAAGCTTAGGCCCAGTTGTGGAATTGGCTAACCACTACCCATGTGAGGGCCGTGGGAGAGGCCCAAAAGACAGTACCTGCCACCCAAGGGATGGACTAGCTAAGCCTATGGCCTAAGGGACCCACTCCAAGAGGGAGCAAGGCAGAATAAGTTGCCGACGGATGAAAGAGACCCTGTGAGAGAGGGTAGAGTGTGTGAGGCTTGAGTAAGAGGAGGGTTGTATGAGTGTGTGTGAGACTGAGGCCTGATGGTACAGCCTAAGCTTGCTCCAACTCTAAGTCAGGAGCATATTGTCATCTGGATGCCATCTGCAAGGCATGGGCTGCAGTGTAGGGAAGGTATGGAGCCGCAGATAGCACTCCCTGGCATCGGAGCAGAAGTGGGCAGCCTCCTGCCTTAATTAGCAACTATGAATTAATTAAGATCAAGGCATGGCAGGTAAGTCAGGTGAGGGGGCATGACCATAGGCAAGTGGAGCAACTAGCACTGTGGCTAGGCGGGGAGTCCCACTTCGCCACACCCTAAAGGACCATGACCCTAAGGGGAGGGGAGTTCAGAAAGAGTGGTTGCTTCTCAAGGAAGCGATCCTTGAAGCTCAAGCAATGTCTATCCCATCTCAGAGGAAAAGCAGTAAAAAGGCACAGCAGCCGCTTTGCCTCTGCAGGGGACTAGTGGACCTCTTGTATCTAAAAAGAAAGACCTATAAAGGATGGAAGGCTGGATCCACCCCAAAGGAGGAGTACTCTGAACTGGTCTGGACCTGTAGAGGTGAACGAAAAATGCCAAGGCAGCAACTGAACTCCAACTGGCTATACATATGGAGGACAATAAAAAGTCCTTTTTTAGAAATGTGGGGAGCTGGAGGAAAAGCAAGGGTAACACTGGACCCCTGCTAAACCATATGGGTCAACTGACAACTGACACCCAGGAAAAAGTCAACCTGATTAACAGGTATTTTGTGTTGGTTTTTTACCAGCCCCAAGGGATGCCCTGCTCAATATGGTACAGGATGGCCAGGGTGAGGGAGAACTGTCACCCTTCATCAATGTTGACCATGTGAAGGAACACCTTGAGAGGCTGGACACCTTCAAGTCAGCTGGCCCAGACAGCTTAAACCCCAGAGGGCTTAAGGAGCTGGCAAGCATCATAGCTCTGCCATTGACACAGATCTTCAAGAACTTGTGGTGCTCAGGTGAAGTGCCTGAAGATTGGAAGAAAGCCAATGTGGTGCCTATCTACCTTCAAGAAAGGGAGGAAAGTAGATCCGGGGAACTACAGGCCCATCAGCCTGACCTCTATCCCGGGGAAGATATTGGAAAAAATCATCGAAGAGACCATTCTGGACAAACTGGCTGAAGGCAAACTCCTGAGGGACAGCCAGCACCGGTTTGTTGAGGGTAGGTCTTGCCTGACCAATTTCATCTCCTTCTATGACCAGGAAACATATCACCTGTACAAGGGAGAAGAGATTGACATCATATACCTTGATTTTATAAATGCTTTCGATCTGGTATTCCATGATCATCTCATAGAAAAACTGGCTAACTGCGGCCTCAGCTACATCACAGTCCACTGGCTAGGGGACAAGCTCCAAAGTTGGACCCAGAGAGTGGTAGCTGATGGAAGCCAATCATTGTGGGGCACCATGACCAATGGGGTCCCCCAAGGCTCCGTCCTTGGACCTATTCTTCTCAACATCTTCATTAATGATGTGGACACTGATAACAGAAGTGGACTGGCCAAGTTTGCTGATGACACCAAACTTTGGCATAAAACATTCACACCCAAGTACAGGATGGACATCCAGGCCCACCTCGATAGGCTCAGAAAATGGGCAGATGAAAATCTGATGGCCTTCAACACTGAAAAATGCAAGGTACTCCACCTTGGGAAGAACAACCTGCAGTATGCTTATAGGCTCAGCAGTGCTACGCTTGCTAGCACCACGGCCAAAAGGGATGTGGGGGCCATGATTGACCACAAGAGGAATATGAACCACCAATGTGATGTTGCAGCTGACAAAGCAAGCAAAACTCTGGCTTGCATCCATAGATGCTTCATTAGCAAATCCCAGGATGTCATCCTCCTGCTGTACTCAGCATTGGTGAGGCCACAACTGGAGTACTGCATCCAATTCTGGGCTCCACAATTTAAAAAAACCTGCTGGTGAGCAGGTGATAAAAAATTCAAATAAAGGCAACTGAAGCCTCTTGCACCAGCATCGGATTAGAAAACATGAAAGTTTTAAAAGCTCCAGTGGAATGAATTCAGAAGAGTATCTACCTACCACAGTTGATATTTTGACATACTAGTAGTATTTTCAGAAAAGATCATTGTACTAAGCTCTCAAGTAGGAGTGTGCAAAGTGAGCCGTATTCAGTTCACATTTGGATCACTGTCCTGATTCAATTCAGTCAAATCTGAATCTAAAGATTCGATGCTGATTCAAAAAATCAGTGATTTTGCCATAGACACAGCTTTGTTCTACATTCCTCGAGGTACCAGGCACAGCTCATGAATGCTGAGATGGCAGGGCAGATGGAGCATCCCACAGGAGCCCAGTGAGCCCCCTCACACACTTGGCGGTGGACCCGGAAGTGGAAAGGAAATACTTCCAATTCACTTCTGGGTCCACCACTGAGCATGCAAGGACCCTCCCGCCCCCCACATGCCCTCCCAGCTGTGATTGGCCACAGGGGGATCCCGGGTGCCCCCATAAGCCAGGAGGCACCAGTTGCTGAGCCAAGGGGTGGTGGATGGTTCCCTCCGCATTCTTCAATGGACCCAGAAGTGGACCGGAAGTGCTTCTGGTCCACTTCTGGGTCCGCTGCTGAGCACACTGAGGACCCCCCTACACTCCCATGGGACGCTTCATTCATCCCACCATCTCAGCATACATGAGCCGCCTGATACCTTGCACTATGCAGAAAAAACAGTAAAAGCTGTGTCTATGTCTGAATAATCACATCTCTCCAAATCTCTCTGAATCGATTTGGAGGGTTCTGATTTGATTCAGAGAGATTAAAGCATCTCCTGATTTGATTTGGATTTGGAGATTCGGCCGCCAAATGTCCACCGAATTGAATCAGCAACCAAAGCTTTGCACAAACTGTACGAGCATCTGCCCAGCTTCCTCTACTTATGCAATCTCAAGGCACCTCTCTATAAGAAGGGAAAGTTGGGGTCCCTGCTTACAAAGACCTAGCCTGAAATCTCCATGGTAGTGTCTCTGTATAGGGAAAGCAGCACGAGTACTGGTGTAGAGACATGGGGCCCTGACTTGCACTGGATCCCGCTCTGACCCATACTTCCCATAGGGGCATGGGTCCCCACAGGAACAGGTTTAAACTTGCTCAATTGATAAATCATTAGGTCATCTGCTGTTTTCCTCTTTAACCTCATAGGCTATGGCTACTAGTCGCCTGTCACCTCTTACCATCCTCTCCTGCTCCTCCATCCCTCCCTCTTGCCTGCCCTACTGCCTTTCTGTTCCTGAGGAGCCCTGCCATTTCCCTTCCTCACCAGACTGCATCCTGTGCTAAACATTAAACAGTAATGCATTACTGGTATAAATATAATTATCATTTAAACATTTAAATGTTCACCTCCCTAGTTCGAATGCTGTTTTGTGGAGGGAATAAATATGAAAGGATATTGCTGCTTCTATTTCACTGAAATGATATAATACCACTAAAAGATGCATTGCAAATGTTTTATTTGATAATCCCGAAACATGAGAGAAAAAAAAATTATTTTATGTTAGTCTATTAGTGAATCTGCCTCATTCAGCTGAGCTATGGAAATAGCAAGGTCACTTGCAAACTCTGATCTTTCTGATAACTATTTGACATTATTAAATGTGTTTATGCTTTTGGTTACTAAGCTAACACATATTCCTTATAACTAAGTGAAAGTCTGCCAGTAAGGACACAGTTAGCAGCAGGATTTTATTGTTGAGTCAAATGAATAAACTGTATAACAATATTTTTAAAAATGTGCTGACTCCACAGAAAAATAGAAGTGTCTGAAGAGTTGAGGGAAGGCAGAGGAGAAACAATCTAATCTGCGTGATGATATTACCCTTGAATTTCTATAAACCAGATATTTAATTGCAAATATAAGATTGCAAGAATTAAATTTTGTTTAACAAATGACTAATCATTATTATCCACAGATGTTTGCTATTTGCATTTGAATCAAAACTTTTTAATGTATCCTTGGATTTTTTAAGAAAAAAATGTTCTTAATGTTCTCTGATAACATTTGATATCTTCAAGAAGGTACTTGGTTTTGAGAACCAGAAGTATGCTAGTTTTAATATTACAAACAAGTATACTGGCTTTCTAAATACAGTACTGTATACAGCTAGTATCAACACACACTGGCATCAAGCATAGGTGCAAAATGTAGCTACCTAAGACAGCAAACTTCAGGTGTATGTGATAATTTGATAAGGCCATCCAGCCAGAAAACAAGTTTATAAATAGGAGCCTAGGTGCAGAAGACAACGGAGACAATGAAATGGAGCAATCTGCTTTTTGACTTGGGGATGCATATGGGTAAGAAAGTTCTTCAATCAGGACACCAATAGACCTGGAATATTTACTTCAGCCCTCCAAAATTACCTGCAAAATTCTGTGAAGCCATTAGAATCCTATACAACCAGGCAGGGGGCAGTTCTTTTTAAAACAAATGTGTAAAACTATCAGACCCATTCCTTGGGACAACAGAGTCCACATCACAACCACTATCTTGCATTCACCAGAAGTCTAAATCATTACAATTATTATTACTGATATTTGCTCAGTTCTTATATTTCACAAAGACTGGAGAACAGTAATACAGCTGTTTGTGGTGTAGCTCTGGTAGGAATCTAATGGCATCCGCCATTATTAAAAATGTTTCTGATGCATATGTGTTATTATGAGACAGCTGTCATATGGAAAAAGACAACTAAAAAAGAGAGTCTTGACAATTCCACTGCTTTCTGACTTCCCATCTTCCTAATATGAAGTTACAGATCTGGTCTTCTGGGAAGAGATCCCTGTTCTCATCTCCTATCCAGGAGTGAATTTTCCAAGGACATAACATGGACAGGTTCCTGTGGTGATGACCCCATTTCTTCTACCTTCCCTCTGAGTGGCTGTGAGGGCACACTGATATAAGGAAGCAAAATAGATCATTCAAACAGAAAAAGGTGGGTGAAAAATATTTTTCCAGCTCTGGAACTGGTTTTGGTACAAAGGTTCTGGATGAAGAATGCCTGAATACCATAGTTCTAATCAGGAAAAAGGAGGCTCCCTTGCTCTGTTGTGCATTCATACCATGGGGAAAGACAAACTGCATCTCAGATTTGAGTACCAGCCCTCCAGATCTGCCACAGCCCCAACCTGGGCCCAGGGCAAGAGCTCCCCAAGCTGCTGCTGCTGATTTACTGCTGCTTAGAATCAGCAGCAGCACCATGCATACCAGTCAGGGGTCAGAGCTGTGGTCTGGGATCAAGTTTCAGTGAACACTCAGGGGCAGGGACTGGGTGGGAGGTGAGGCAGCAGCATAGATCAGGGGATGGGGCCACAGCACAGTGGGGAGATGGGGCAACAGCACATACTGTGCCCTGATCTATGCTTCCCAATCCTCTGACCCATGCTGCTGCCCCATCCACTGACCTGTGCTTCTGGTTCAGCAGCAGCATGGATCAGGGGATGGAGAAGCAATGCATTGAGGGATGGGACAGCAGCACACACTACTGTCCCATCCCCTGACCCAAGCTGCTTTCTGATCCCCTACTCTATCAGCAGCATGCACTGCTGTTCCACCCCTTGATATGCTGCTCCTCTATCCTTTGCCCTACACTTCTGATCTGGCTACACTATGAGTCAGCAGTGAGCATGAGGGATCAGGCATTAGCATGGGTCAAGGGATGGGATAGCAGTGCATGTTGGTGATCAAGTGGTTGCTTGGGTTGGGGATCAGGTGGGGGCTGGAAAGAGAGGGGCAGGCAGGGTGGGGAGCTGACAGGTTGTAGAGGGCCAAGTGGTAGGGGAACAAAGTGAGGGGGATAAGGTGGCTGCCCCTCTCTTCTTTCCCCCAGTTGAGGACAAATTTAAGATGACCCTGCAAGAATTTGATTCTACAAATTGAAAATGATTAATTTATTATAATTTTCCATGTATAGAATCTAATTATTGGGGCGGGGGGGATTTATTCTTAAATTCAAAGTCACCTCAGATTTGGGTGAATACAGTGTTTAACTGCAAGCTCAAGAGACAAATCTTTTGGTTTCTGTAACAATTCTTGGATGTCTGCATACTGCTATGATGAGTATAAATGATTAGATAAATATATAGAGACAAGTAATAAGGAGGATCCAGGAATGTGTTGTCAACTCCTACACTTAACAGCTATAATCTTCTGCCAATGGCAGTGATCCCTTTTTCCTATATTCAGGTTCATTTGAGTTATTTTTCTCTCAGTTAATGAACAAATATAAGACACAATATTTCAAAACTCACTTCTGAAATGTTATGTGGAATATTTTTAGTGTATCTCATGAAAACAACTCAGAGGGGTCCATAATCTGCTTCTACAATATCACAATTTTCATGTGGTTGGCTGTTACAGAATATACCGCAATACAGTACCACCGGATACTACCTTATGATGTATAGAGTCAAATCAAACTCTGACAATACTTCTCCCAGGACCAGCACAAAAACATAACAAAAAATGACACTAGTCCTGATTTTTCTTCTGGCAATTGTAGTTTTAGCATGGTTTGCTTGGCAGACAACTTATCACACACACTCTGCATCATTACACATGTTGCATCTCTATCTAAATAGGATGAAGTAAAGTAAAAATACATAATCTTGTATGTCCCTAGCCACAAGCAGTAACGTGTCTTAAATAATTTCTATTTTCTACTCTAATTCTGTAGCTTATATAATTAATAATCTAAAATGGATTCAAAGCCAACAGAAGCAAAGTTCTTAATGTTCTAATGTAAAGCAAAGTTCTAATGTCTCCTATGATACAAGTCAACAAATGAAAGGATGTATTCAGGATTACAACCAGCCAGGAATTTTCCAGTTGAATGATTTTAAAATGGAAAGTGTAGTTTCTGCTAAATCAAAAAAAAATCCTTTTTTTTAGTTTTACTCAAGTATGTGTCCTTTTTGCCACAAAAATGATAAATGAAATGAAATAATTAGTTTTTTTTATATTAACTTGAATCTGAATATTTCCATTGGTAGAACTGATCTTAAACAGTACATTTCAATTAATTTCATTATTAAACTGTATTTCCATATTGAAACATGTTGGGAGCTGTAGTTCTGAGAGCTCATATTGTTCTTGGTTCCATGACTCTTCTAGATATCCTATACACATGATCCTGGGGATTGGATCAATAGTCCACAAGAAGTACAGTAATATTTAGATTTAGAAATATTTCATAGAAAATGGTAAAAAAATGTTTAGCCATTTCTAAAGTGTATTTTTTTTTCATGTTTTGTTCCATGAAAACTATCACGTTTTCAACTTTTAGCCGAAAATTGAGACTCAACCAAAGACTGGAATATCAGAATTCTATCCTGCAGGAGTTTCTTATTTTTTATTCAGCTCTACTATGTGCACTTGTTTATTTGGAATTATATGCCTTATTTTTTCCTATCATTTAAAATATTAAAGAGAAAAAGGAAGAAATAAGGAATTTAGAAAAGGAAACCCACTGAATTGGAATATATTCTCAACAGATGAACACATATATTGTAACACAAAAAATATTCCTCTCTTTTGAGAACATAGCTAGCTAAATGCAAATATTTATATCTCTTCACAAAACTCTTGTACATTCTTATTAGAGAAATTTACTATCAGATATTTTTCCAACATTGTTGAATCATTTCTACTTTCCCAGCATGCCTGAAATTTAGTATTTCTATCCCTAAGGTAAGACAGTAACTCATTCATATGAAATATACAAGTTGGCAAAAGTATCATATAAGAAACATGTCTTCAGAATATAATAAGTTGTAGTTCAAGTGCTGCAAAAATAAGTAATAAGGAGTGTCCTACCTATGGTGGTAATAACAGTTCCAGCAAAGAAGAAGGAACTTCCCAAGTCCCAATGACTGGTTTGATTAGATGTGTTTCCTACAGGTATGATTCCTGCGTTTATTGCTGCCACTACTTGCTGCAAATTAAAAAAAAATTGTCAATATTCATGAAAGAAACAATACTGTTATCATACATTATGCAGTATATCAACATAGAGAAAGTTACTTATTAGATGTATATTTTTACCACTCACTGACCACATCTGCAAAGTGCTCCTAACTGCAGAGTAGACTAATTAGCTGCAGAGTAAAGCATTGCCATCTAAAAGTGCAATGCTATTAGGCAGCAGTAAGCCAATTAATGCAGCCATAAACTAGTACTGTCAGGGACAGTACTATTTTATGGCAGAGTGCAGCTGGGGCATAAATTGTACCCAGTTTGGAGGCCAGACTCCTGCCTGTAGCCTAGTCACACTGCTCTGCATTTTCAGCACCCTCATGCCCCAGCCGGCTCCTGCACTGCCTGATGCCACCACCTAGACCCTGGGACTAAACCCCCATGCCCTCTGACAGCAGGGCAGGAGCGGCCGTGGCATAAACTGCCCCACCCCACCTCAAACTGCTGCTATCCCAGGCACATGTGTAGATGCTGCACCCAAGAGTAGTTTACTCCAGCTCAAACTGCTCCAGATGATCCTCATTCAAGCCCACTAGAATCAATTATAAGACTCAGACTTTAGTACGCTTTGAATTATACCCCAACTAAATAAGATAAAACAATAAAATTTAAGATGTAACCATTTTTACATGCAAAAATGTATGACATAAACATTTTACATTTAGTTTCCTAAATACTGTTCACATTGACACTGTGCAAGAAAACTAAGATTCAGTTTATAATTTGTAAAAAGTCATATTATCTTATCTATTAATTAAGAACTCATAAAAAGGACAGAAAGTGCAATATTTATATATCATTATTAGAGTTATATCATTATTATGTTTTCACTATTTTAATGAAAATTTGGAATTAAATACTATATTGTAACTATCTATAATTATGGATGTAAGCCTGACTATTTGTTTATAATAAATTATTGACCAAAGGTAATTACTTAAAATATCTTGCTTAAATATTTTAGCAGGGCTAACTACAATAAATGAGCATGAATTTTGTAAAATCTATATTCTCCTGAGACATCAAAAAATTCCTCAGTTCCTGCAATGCCATGTAACTGAGATTTCTTATCATAAAAAAGGGAAAAAATAACATTCTTGGGTAGCTGCCTGTTGTGCAGACACATATGAGTATTTATTTCACTGTTAAACATTCAGGAGTGTGCTATTTTAAACTTAAAATAACTCTTAGGAAATATAAATTAAGGGTGTTTGAAACTTTAAATCAAAACCCATTTTATAATCATGATCATTTTAATGATTATTTGTGTTTTTAAAAAGAGAGAAAATGAAGGGTAATATGAAAATGAATGTGTAACTAGTGAAGGGTTTGTCTTGATGAGAAAATTGACTAGCAATAAAGTATTCAGCAACAGATATGCCAGACAAGCTCCCACCATGGACATTCTATTCCATAGTAAGTGACTTAGTTTTGGAATAACTACACCATTCCCCACAAGGCAAAGCAACTATTCCAGAATAAAATTACAATTATTTTGGAATCAATAGGCTCTCCTGCTCTTCTCTGCTCAGCTTACTGGTACATGTGCAACACTACAATTACACTATTTCTACTATTTCTGTTCTCGCAAAACAAGCATCTCTCAGCACAATCTTACACCATATAGACATGTAAAGACTCTCTACACAATATTTCATTATACCAAAATAGCTATTCCAGAACAAATATGTCATCTATGTTCATCTATTTTTGCCCACATAAATAAGATCTTACAGCCAGCATTTTCAATTTTCTGTTTCCAAAGATCAGGAATATAGAAGAACCCCACACAGGTTCTATACTAAAATATGGGACATCCTGGTAATGGAGGAATTATCTCAGCAGGTTAGAGTATTAGAAAAAGATGCAAGAGAGGCATAGATATTTAGAAATATGCATTCCATTCCTGACCTACACAGAGATAAAAATTCAATAGCTAGTAAGCCAGAATCTTTGAATAATAAATGTATGTTCATATATATCTTTATTATATTGATAGTTGAGACAGTAATTTATAAACTTATTGTATATTATTTCCATTATAAAAATGTAATAACTTCAAGCCTGTGCAATTCCTGTGTATTTCTCTCATGTTGGAGTTTTATTTCCATAGTTGCCAGAACAAAAAATTAAGCAGGAAATCCCCAGTGTAACTATGCAGTAGGACTGTGCGAAGCTTCGGTCACTGATTTGGTGGCCTAACCTCCGAATCTGAATTGAATCAGAGAACCCTTTAATCTCTCTGAATTGAATCACAAACCTCTATATCGATTTGGAAGGATTTGAAGATTCAGACATAGACACAGCTTTAAATGTTTTTTCTACATACCTCAAAGTACCAGGTGGCTTGTGAATGCTGCAATGCTGGGGCTCATGGAGCGTCCCACAGAAGCGCAATGGGCTTCTCAGCGCACTTGGCAGCAGACCTGGAAGTGAACCAGAAGCACAACTGGTCCACTTCCAGGTCCTCTGGAGAGTGTACTGCCCATCCCCCACCTCAGTGACTGGTGCCTCCTGGGTCTGGAGGGACACCTGGGGTCACCCCATGGCCAATGGCTGAGCTGGAGGGAGCAGGGGGGCTCCCTGCGTGCTCCCTAGCAGAACCAGAAGTGGACCAGAAGTAGCACCAAGCATGCTCCTGTGGGATGCTTCATTTGCCCCAGCATGGCAGCATTCACAAGCTGCGCCTCGAAGGTGTATTATCACTGCATTTAAGCCAACTGCTCCACATATATGTGTACGCTCTGACAGTTAAGTCATCTTTAAAAAAGTTAAACCACCTTCACAGTCAGAAAGTTAGCATGTGTGTAGGCACTCCTAAGGACTAACTAGTTTCTAGAAGGTGCCACTCTACCTTCTGCCATAGTGTGTGGCAGGGTTTTGATTACAAATACCTGTACTTGGAAAAGAAGTCACATTCCCTACCAGTCTTTTACTTTATCAAGCACAAGATCAGTACAATTTGGGGACCCATTGCTTATTATATCACAGTTTGTATTGCATAAATATTTTGTAAGAGCAATTTGCATATGTTCAGGCAATTAAGTCTGGCCATTCTAAATGCAACAGATGCAAAAAGTTTTCGGCACTGTCTACTGACATTGAAAACCAAGGCCAAACTAAAGGATGCAGAAGCATTACACCAAGCCATCCCTCAGGATTCGCTCTTTCATGATGCCCACAGCAGTAGATGCTTCCATTCCTTGTTTTGTGATCCCAGAAGAAAGGCTCTTTTGCTGATCTCCCAGCCTCAACATTAGCGATTACCCAAAGCAGCACGGTTTCCTCCTTTTGCTTTGTGAAGAGGGGGGAGAAGCTGCTTTTCTAGGACTCCCCTCTGGCTTCAGAAAAAAAGAGGGGGAGCCAGTTGGTGCTGCAGGCACTCAAATTTGTATTTGGTCAGAGGGGCAGGGTGTGGAGGGGGACATTAGGCTGGGGGCTTTATGCCATGGTAAAACTAGTTAATCCAGTCCTGCTAAAAGCTTTTCAGGTGATAATGTCATTCACTTTTATATACGTGTATCTTAATCTGTAATGTTTGAGAATCCATTAAAGCTACCATTTTCATTACTACAGTTCATTATGGCAGATCTCTGCTTTACAAAATCCAGTCCTTGAAGAAAATGGTACAACTTGAAAACACTTCTAGTCACAAAGAGCCAAATGATGCCAGCTTGCGTTACCTGCTTATTACATCTTGCTATTGGGCACCATCAGGTTTTCCCCGGCACTATCCCTGAGGGCTCAGAAGAGCTTCCTAAAATCATGCACAAAATTATTTCATTACCCTCTTTCAGATCCGCCTTTGCTATGATGCCTGCTGGAAACTTGACAAAAAGCCTCCTTTCATATCTCATTGTTTCCTTGAACTTGAACCTCTCCATCAATCTGTCCCCCAAATCAATCTACTATTTTTCTTGTTAATCAGATTATGAAGGCAGGGACCGTTATTTTTGTCCTGAGTTGCCACAGCACTAACACACAATTGGATTCTAGTCCATGAGAATCACTAGGCATCAGACAACTAAAAAAAGTAAAAAAATTCCAAGCTCAAGTAAATCCACATAGTTCCATTAAATGTAAACCTAGCAAATTGATTTAAAGCATCTGCTAGTCTTCAGCATTTCTCTTTCTCATGTCTCTGTCACCTACAAGATATAGCAATTTAGAACAGTGGATATAAACTGGGTATAACACTGAGTGAAAAACCTGGATAAAAAATACAGTTGCCATTGACTTCATGAAGACCAAGATTTCACCATTAAGGAATAAATAACAAGTTATTCACTGTCAATGCTTATCTATTTTGAGTTTGTTTCTCATTTTACTTCTCAGTCAGTTGCTTTGCTTTCCAAATGATGCCTTGTAGTTATAATACTGAAAGCATAGCCATTTAATTTTTCATAAATTTAGCAACTCTGTTATTCATAGGTGTAGCCTGACTTGTGTGGTAGGGTTTTCATAGTTTCATAGTATAGTTCCATAGTAACTATGGTCAGGAGGGACCTGAACAGATCATCTAACCTGACCCCCTGCTACAGGCAGGAATGAATGCTGGCTTCACAAGACCCCAGACAGGTGCTCATCCAACCACCTCTTGAATTTGCCCAAGGTAGGGGCAAGGACCACTTTCCTAGGAAGTTGGTTCCAGATTTTGGCCACCCTAACTAAAATATTACCTTCTCATCTCTAACCTAAACCCATCAGCTTATTACCATTGTTCCTTGTCACCCCAGGTGGCACTGGGAAGAAAAGGGCTTTACTTATTTGCTGTTGATCTCCCATGATGAGTTTGTGAGCAGCCACCAGGTCCCCCCTCAGCCTCCTCTTGCCAACGCTGAACAGGTTCAGGTCCCTCAGTCTCTCCTCGTAGGGCCTGTCCTGCTGCCCTCTCACCAAGCGGGTGGCCCTCCTCTGAACCCTCTCCAGGATGGCCATGTCCCTCTTGAAATGCAGACCCAGTACTGGACACAGTACTCCAACTGTGGCCTGACCAAAATCACGTAGAGGGGGAGTATCACTTCTCTGGACCGGCTTGAGATGCATCTTTGGATGCATGACAAGGTATGGCTGGCCTTGCTGGCTGCTGGCTGGCATTGGCGGCTCATGTTCATCTTGGAGTCAATAATGACTCCAAGATCCCTTTCAGCCTCTGTGCTTTCAAGAGGGGAACTCCTCAGCCTGTATGTATGCTGTGGATTCCTTC
>JAGPOW010003648.1:67266043-67289630 GCA_030014935.1 Caiman crocodilus
CCATCCTATTCTCATCTGCCCACTTTTGTAGTCTGTCTAAATCTAGTTGCAGCCTCTCTCTCCCTTCAAGTGTGCCCACCTTGCCCCACATCTTAGTGTTTTCAGCAAACTTGGACAGAGTGCTTTCCACCCCCTCATCCAAGTCGCTAATGAAGATGTTAAACAGTGCAGGCCTGAGGACCAAGACCTGGGGTACCCCACTGCTCACTTCTTGCCTGGTTGAGTACAAGCCGTCCACCACCACTCTCTGGGTGCGCCCCATCAGCCAATTTTTTACCCATCCAACTGTGTAGGCATTAATACCACAGTTGCTTAATTTATTGATGAGGATAGGGTGAGACACAGTGTCAAAGGCCTTCTTAAAGTTTAGAAGGACTACGTCCACGGCAACACCACCATCCAAGGATTTAATTACTTGGTCATAAAAGGCAATCAGGTTGGTCAGGCAGGATCTGCCTTTGATGAACCCATGCTGATTGCCCCTGAGCATGATCTCCCCTGCAGGCCCCCCACAGATATGCTCCTTTTGAGTTCTGTGCATCTCTTGTATAGCCTTCCTTAATTCTGAAGAAAAGACTAGAACCATCAGGCTCCCAAACCATCTTCATAATATCATCATCACTGATTCAAACTTCTTCTATTCAGCCTTTTGCAACAGCTTGCAAAAAATTAAGTTCCTTCGCTTAACTTTATTGTTGTAAAAAACCTGTAAAATATAAAAGGATTATTAAACACTTTTTGCACATTCCATAACAAGTCAAATTTCGACTTAAATCTCACTTCAGCTGCCATGCCCACAAAGTACTCAGCAATGGTCAGGTACTTGTTCTGCTAACATATTCAACTTCCTAAACAATTTAGGATTATTTCGTTGTTTACCTTACCCTTATTTCGTTCTCTACCTGTTATTGTCACATATTAAACAGGGTAAATATATTTACCCTAAAGCTCAACCTGTACTTTTTCTTCTTGAAGCAAAAATATTGGCAAAACAAAGCACCATTGACAGTTAATTCTATGTTTAAAATCAGAGACAGCTTTTAATTCCCTTCATAAATTTAAGAAATACTTCCCACATAACAATTTCATTCATGTCGCATGGGAACCTATGGCATTCTCTGATTTTCTTTATAGAGTATTATGTGAATGAAGTGCTAAGACTAGAACTAAACACTCACCCTTTCAAGCAGCAAGTTCCTTCTCTGAAAATATAGACACAATTTCCCTATGTCCAGTCAACCATTATCTTTGCTACTGGTAAAATGAAATAAGCAGTACTGAGTGTAAGCCAAAATAATTCTTTCTATTCTCTTCACTCCCCAATACACTGAGCAGTGAATTTTTCCACTGAGGCATTGAGTCTAGTTGCTGTGTTTTTATGAAATAATGTATAACATACTGATGAGTGTCCATCAGAAACAATTTGGTGCAACTGTTTCAAATGTGAACAATACAACTGTGCTCTAACCCAGTTCTAGAATCCAACTGAGTAGTGAAATCACTCTATCTAGACAAAGATAAAAAGCAAATTCATTTCAAAATACATTTCCAATTAACTAGAGAAAACTTAATATTTTATTCCCACTGATTTGTCAAAAATAAGAGGTACCTTGTTTGTCCTGGCAGCACATAAACAAGGTATAACATAAAAGTCAAAAGTGTTTCCAAATTCTTTTGTAAACTTAATATCCTACTAGTGTTCTTCTATTCTTCCCCATCTGGTTGACGAGCTGCCATTCTATCCAGACTTCACTACCAAAAGGTCACCTCCAACTACAATGATCTGCCTCATATCACAATGGCCACAGGGTCTTGTCTTTGTATTTCAGCTTTGGTGTGTGGTGACAAAGTTCTCTAGCAATTTGTTCACATCATACTTTTAGCACTAAGGGGAACCACTTTTCAGCCTCTAGAGATCAGGACCACAAACCTTACTCAGGAAAATGATTGTTATTTTTTTTGGAATATGTTTATGGCAATCTTTGGACTTGGCTTTGCTTTGCAAGTATCATTTATAATTGTGTCTTTCACTGTAGATCAGAACCCCCATGGTGTATTTAACAAATTGACAGTCTGTTTTAAATTGAGTCATACCTAGCTTGATTGTAATGAAAAGTACACTGTCAGAAGAAAGTGTTTCTCACTCTCTGAAGATCTAAGAGTTGCCCAGTGGCTGCCTAAACTGTTGACTTGCTACTGATACATATACGTTCTGTCAACCCTTCTGAAACAAAGACGGTCGTGCACATAAACTCAGCATGCCTAAGTTATAGGTTCTCATAACAGGATTCATGACCAAGACTATCCATATAGAGTATATATGATTCACAAGATAAACTAAGAGATTTCAGATAGGAATCTATAGTATCAAAACCATCCTGACCTGTTGGCTGTGTGCAGATAAGTGTGGACTTAAAGTATGTGGTGCCACAGACCTGCCTGTTACCTTGCAGAACCACTGTGGACCTACTGCCTTGCAGTGTGGGGGAGATTTTTGACCCCAGAAGATCCCAGAGTAAAGAAAAAAAAACCCAGGCCAAAAAAAAGCATAGTGGCACACATGACAACAAAGTATCCCACCCAAAACCAGAGACTGGCCAGGTGGAGCCACACTCCAGCTGCCAGCCAGGCTTCCTGACTGGCTGCAGCTTCAGGAGACCCCCAGGACTTCAGGTAAGGCTACTGGAGCCAATGCAGTTCAGCCTCAGCCTGCTCTACCCTACTGTGGGCTAATCTGCCATACGTCAGAGGGCACATAGCATGGGTGCTCCCTAGGAACAACTAGCAGCATGCAAGGTATGCTGCTGATACTGGTTCCCAGGGAAACAAACATCCATACTTGTCTGGATGCATATATTGTGGTCTTCCTGAGTTCTTTGCAACGGAAGACTCTCTATTACCATATTCTCTTATATATAAACACGTACCTTTTTTCCAAAAAACAGCTGCTGGAAATTGGAATGTGCATTGTATGCAAGGAAATATGGTAAGAGCAGTTTCTGCCACTTACCAGAGAAAGGCAAATATTAGTCTGCGTGCAACCCACAGGGAGAAGAACAATGAGCAGACTTGGCTCTCTAGGTACCACTACTTGGGCCCTTTCTACATATTACATTTATGCCAGGATATATAATAGAGAACATTTTTATGGCTGTTTTTTATGCTGCTTTAAATTGAATATGTGGCAAGGACAGCCCCAGTGCTGACAATTCACTAGGATCTAGGTTTGAGACTCCAGTGTGGTCTGGGGTTGAAGCCAACAATCTGTCATGCTATTTTGTGGATGGCTAGGTCTGAGGCCATTTTGGGACTGAAGTGTCAACAGAGGTCAAGAGGAATGAGCAGATTCCAGGAACAAGCCAGGTCAGGAAGCCAAGTAGTAAATCCAAATATAAGGTCTAGGAACAGGTGGAGTCAGGAAGACAGGGGATCAGGTAGACAGCAAGCTGGGTGGAGAAGGCAAGAGGTCCAGCACAAAGCAGTGTCTAAGAGCAAGCCAAGTCAGGAACCTGGGGGATTAGGCAGAGAATGGAGGCAAAGAGCAAACTAGGTTGAGAAGCCCAGAGATCAAACAGAGAATGGAGTCAGAGCACAAGCCAGAAGGAAAAGTGAGGCAGTCTGGGACTACTGTTGGTCAGATACTTCCTCTTCTAGGGCATGGGTTTATATGGGGGGAATTGGAGGGTCAGCTAACCCCAATCAGTCACACCAGTGCCACTGAATAGACAGAAGGCTAAGCCCTGCTGGAGACTTCAGGACAGCCTTGATTAAGCTGGGTCCCCAGCTGTAGGGTGACAGGCCAGGATGAGCAACCATGATGGTCAGGCTGAAACCTCAGGTTCCTGACATTACTCCCAACCCTAAAGGTGGCTCCTGGAAATCACTGCTCCAGGGTGCTCTTTGGGAATGTTTTTCAGTCAGGGGCATGGATGTTTTCTGCTGGCTCTCTCATGCAATCTTCAGGCCCATATCTCTCCCAGTCTATCATGTAGTATAATTTCCCCCATCTCCACTTTGAATTTAAGATCTCCTGGACTATATACGGCTCCTGCCCCAGCATGGTTACCAGGGATGGGGATGATTGGGTATGGTATAGGAAAAATTCTCTATGGATGTCTTGATTCAAGACACATGGACTACTACTTGAATCTTCAGTATCTAGGAAAGTTGTAATTCAAAGCCTACTAGGTGTATTTGTCAGGTTATGCAGGAAGGGGTGGAGGAGTCAGTGATCTAGTTCTTGTGAGGACTCATCCATCTAAAGATGTTCAGTCAACAGCTCCACTTTCTGTTCCACAGAGTAGGCAGGCCCTTGCTTTTTATAGGTCTCTCATTCCTTTTCCAGGTGTTGTTTTAATTCCCTCCGTACTTTCTGAATAGTACACATCCATTCTATTTCTGTGAGGGTATCAGAGTCTGTGGGTAAGGCAGAATACAACCGGGGATGGAACCTATCATTTGAAAAGGAAGGGCTTGGTCCAAACGAGGCATGCTCAGAGTTGTTGTATAAGAATTCTGTGAGAGTTAGTAGTAAGACCCAATTAACCTGTTGAAACTTAAGGTAACAGCAAAGGTACTGATCTAAGACTTGATTGGTCCTCTCAGTATGACCATTTGAGATGGTAGGTCTTCTCTGTTCCAAAGTGGCCTGCTAGGGGGGAGTCATGGCTTAGTCAAATGACAGTTAGTCTAGTCTGGGGGGGTCAAACATGGTCTGTGAATCTAATCTGGCCCACAGAGCTGGATCCTCTGGCCCCCCAGACTTGATGAGACCCATGGCTCTGGAGCCCCAGCAACACCAGGGCTTGTTCCTGGGGCAGTAGCCAACTACCCGCAATGCTCAGCTACTAACTATGGTGCTACTGGGACTCTAATGTTGCTGCTCTTACCCAGACACTTGACAGCTAAGTCAGCAAGAGTCACAGTGCCTAGAGCCCCAGCAGCACTGAGGTTACATCAATTTATTGAACTTCTGTCCAAGATCCCCTCCAGCTTCAAGCACCCACAATCCCCTGGCATCCTAGGATGCTTTGCACCTCCCCAGCAGCTCCCCTCCCCTTGCACGGTGAGCCAGCTAGATATGACCCAAGCTGTCTGCTCCAGCAGAGCAGCAAGGCATTCTCTAACACTGCAGAAAGCAGCCCAGTATCACAGGCAGTTGGCTGCCACCATGGGAACAAGTCACAGTACTGCTCTTCTTCCAGTGGCGTTGCTAGGGCTTCAGAGCTGTAGCTCTTGCAAGAGCACTTGACTGCCTCCACAAAAATAAACCATGGTGCTGCTGGGTTCCAATGTGGTGGCTTTTGCTAGCTTGGCTGCCAAATACCGAGGTAAGAACAGAGGCATTGGAGCCCAAGCTCATATGCAATGAATGTTGATCTTCTAGAGATTAAACATTTAATGATTGTGTCCCCAGGCCCTACAACAGAAACAGATATTGAGAGCCTCTGGCATAAGGTGGCAACAGTCTGCATGGGCTCAGGCATGACCATAGCAGGACACAGGGGCCAGAAGGGGATGAGAGTACCTCTTTTCCTCTCTTTGCTCCTAGAGTCATTGGTCAGTGCAGACTATCAGGTCCATAAAAGCATCAAACCCTGGAGACAGTTCCGCCTGAAACTGAGCTGCTTCATTCCGGTGGGTGTTTGCTGCACAGTAGTGAAAAACACAAACATAGGTAGTGGCAGTACCTTTTCCCTGGTGAAAGTTCCTTAATATGGCCTCCGTCATACAGGCCCAGTGGGATTATGAAACAAAGTGGAGAATTCTCAGAGAAACAGCTCCCCAGCCTGAAGGACAAAGCCATCATTCACCCTGAATGGTGCAGCCCAATTCAGGACATACCACATTAGGAGTCTGATGCTGAGGTTCACCTTTACTTGATCCCTAAAGCAGGTTACAGGTTGAGCTAGGAATGAAAGGTAGCATTGGATAAGCAACCCTCTGAAGCAGAGCCAGTCCCCATCATACCTTTCAGGTAGCAGGAGAGATGCATGGGGCTTGGTGAAATAAGCTTGGAGCAAGTGACTTCACTGTGAAGCTAGTGTTCTTCCTTACACCAGTGCTGACTATTCTCATGGTGCTATGCTACCTGGGATGGAAGGGATTGGTTCTGAGACATCATCTGTTGCAC
Source organism: Caiman crocodilus (assembly GCA_030014935.1). NCBI lineage: Eukaryota > Metazoa > Chordata > Crocodylia > Alligatoridae > Caiman > Caiman crocodilus. The sequence continues at coordinate 67,272,177 of JAGPOW010003648.1, forward strand.
CAGAGTTTTTACTGCCAGATGGGCACAAATCAGGTTGAGACCTGTTGCACAGGCACTTCCTTTTCCAAATTGCAGTTTTATATGGGGGAACTAGAAGGTCATCTGACCCTGGCTGGCCACTGTAGTGCCAGTGAGTGGGCAGAACCCTAGACACTGCTGAAGGCTTCAGGACAGCCTTAACCAGCCTGAGTGACCATCTGTAGGATGGGAGGCTGGGATGAGTGGTCATATTGGTCAGGCCAAGGCCCCAGGTTCACAGGCCAGAGGCTGACAATCAACTGACTGTTGGCCCCAGAGTCAGCCAAAGTCTTGCCAGTGTATAAGCAAGTATAAAACTCATAACTGGATTCCAATCCTTGATTCCAAAAACCACATTACCTGCCATGCAAGTGGAGCATGGTAGGAGGCATGATGGTTGGGATTGGAGATCAGATGCCATGGAGCCTTTACATGAACATGCACCACAGGCCTGGTTTATTTACTACAAATAATTATCTTTTTTTTTAAATTCTGCCTTTCAAAAACAAAGTGCACATCTTTTTCTGGGCATTTTCTGAGGGGTGCCTTAAATCTAAAAAACTAGAGAAGGACTGAACTAAGCAACACCAGACCTCACCAAACAGGTGGTCTCTGAACAGAAAATGTCCAAGCAATGTCCAAGTGGGGGAGGCACTGAGGGCCCAGAAGGTAGAGGAGATGGGAGTCCATGAGGGATGGTCGTACCTTAAGGGGGCAATCCTCCAGGCCCAAAGGGTAACAGTCCCTGAGAGAAGGTGGGGGAAGAGTGCACAGAAACTCACATGACTCAGCAAGGGCATTCAGGAATGCCTAAGGACTAAAAGGGTGGCATACAACAAGTGGAAGGGAGGAGCTATCACCAAAGAGGAGTGCTCCTCCTCAGCCTGTGAGTGTAGAGGGGTATTAGGAAGGCCAAGGTACAAAGAGAACTCAGGCTAGCGTCCAGAATTAAGGACAACAAAAAGTTCTTTTTCAAGTACATTGGGAGCAAGAAGAGGGCACCAGGCAATGTAGTGCCCATGCAAGACTCAAATGGCAACCTTGTGGCTATGCCAGACAAGAAAGCCGATATTTTTAACAGTTTCTTTGCCTCTGTTTTCTTGAACAGGGACCGAGATATCCCACCCACCAGAGGTAGGGACAATCTTGGGGATAGCTCTGTCAGGCCTTGGGTAGTTAGGGATCTTCAGGAAGGGCTGGACGTTTTTAAATCTGCAAGTCCAGATGCCATCCACCCAAGGGTGTTGAGGGAGCTAGCAGGGGTCATCGCGGAGCCCTCGGCCCGGCTATATGAGCATTCATGGTCATCTGGCCAGGTGCCGAATGATTGGAAACTAGCTAATGTGGTCCCCATATTTTAAGAAAGGGAGGAAGGAAGACCTAAGTAACTATAGGCCCATAAGCCTCACCTTGGTCCTCAGGAAGATCTTGGAGAAAATCATCAAGGAGCACATCTGTGTGGGGACAGCAGGGGAGATCATGCTCAGAGCAATCAGCATGGGTTCATCAAAGGCAGATCCTGCCTGACCAATCTGATTGCCTTTTATAACCAGGTAAATAAATCCTTGGATGATGGTTTCACCATGGACTTAGTCTTTCTAGATTTTAAGAAGGCCTTTGACAATGTCTCACCCCATCCTCATCAATAAATTCAGCAACTGTGGCATTGATGCCTACACAGTTGGATGGGTAAAAAACTGGCTGATGGGGTGAACCCAGAAAGTAGTGGTGGATGGGTCATACTCAACCTGGTGAGATGTGAGCAGTGGGGTACCCCAGGTCTTGGTCCTCAGGCCTGCATTGTTTAACATCATCAGCAACTTAGACAAGGTGGTTGAAAGCACATTGTCCAAGTTCACTGATGACACTAAGATGTGAGGCAAGGTGGGCACACTTGAAGGGAGAGAGAGGCTGCAACTAGATTTAGACAGACTACAAAAGTGCACAGTTGAGAATAGGATGGGGTTCAACGTAGACAAATGCAGGGTGCTGCACTTTGGGAGAAGGAATCCACAGCATACATACAGGCTGAGGAGTTCCCCTCTTGAAAGCACAGAGGCTGAAAGGGATCTCCAGAGAGATGACACTCCCCATCTATGTGACATTGGTCAGGCCACAATTGAAGTACTGTGTCCAGTACTGGGTGCCACACTTTGAAAAGGATGTGGCCAGCCTGGAGAGAGCTCAGAGAAGGGCCACCCATTTGGTGAGAGGGCAGCAGGACAGGTCCTATGAGGAGAGACTGAGGGATCTGAACCTGTTCAGCCTTGGCAAGTGGAAGCTGAGGGGAGACCTGGTGGCTGCCTACAAACTTATCAGGGAAGATCATCAGCAAATAGGAAGAGCCCTAGTCTCCCCAGCACCACCTGGGTTGACAAGGAACTATGGTAATAAGCTGATGGAAAATAGGTTCAGGTCAGAGATCAGAAGGCAATATTTTACAGTTAAGGCAGCCAGAATCTGGAACCAGCTTCTTAGGGAAGTGGTCCTCATCCCTACCTTGGCTAAATTCAAAAAGAAGTTAGATGATCACCTGCCTGGGGTCTTGTGAACCCAGCATTCATTCCTGCCTGTGGCAAGGAGTCAGGCTAGATGATCTGTTCAGGTTCCTCCTGACCCTAGCTACTATGAAACTAAGGTCTGAGGAGAGCTGGGGCACAGATTCCAGGACCTAGGCTTCATGACTTACAAAGAGGAATGATACATGTGGGAACTGGGCCTAGGGGGTTCTTCTAAGTGACCCAGAGCTAGAACAGTGATTATTCACTATACTGACTCAAGTAGGTTAGCAGCATGTGTGGAAGTCAGTAGTTTGATCCCATCAAAACAAAGTGGTAACTGTTCAGAGAGCAGGACTGGACCAGATTTTTTACTAGGACCTTCTACAGGAGATCAAGTCCAGTCCCTACATATAAAAGCAGATTCCCCTCCACAGTGTCAGGAGCTACTCAGAACTTTTGTTTTGGCAAACAGTAAAGATAATCTCAGAAAAGGGGAAACAGATGAATAGAAATGGAGGAAAATAGGAAGAAGAGAAGGACAGAAAGGGCCCCAGTAAAACATGCTGGAAATGCTTACATGTTTATTATTAGCAATGCATTTAAATGTTTTGATGGATAGAAGCCTAATATGTGTAATACATTCCTAATAAGAATGCATGCAGATGGAGACACCAAATCCAGTTTTAAGTTTCCATATGTAAATTGCCTGAAATAAGATTCACTCCAAATTGTTTCCAACTGTCAATAAATAGGTAGCTGTTACCTTGCTATTTGTACTTCTATATGAGCTTCATAAGTAAAGTGTCCTGGAATGATCTCCTATATAAAAAAAATCATGCAATGGTAGTTTGAATCTCAAAAAGAACTAAACCATCAGTCTTTTAAGCCTTCTAGCTTTTCAGGTATGGAAAGACTGCAAAGCATAAACACCTGCTGCCTGCAGGCTCAGAATCAGAAAAAGCACAGGGTGCATTTTTGGCCAAGTAAGGGCAATGAATGTTGATAACTGTCAGTCTTCAAGAATCTGGAAAAGTTACCTGCACAGAGGTTCTATGAAACAGAATTTGGTTAATACCTTGATCTAACTTTAATAAATTAAGCTAATAAATCTCAGATTTACAGAGTGACTTTCTGAACCTATACAAACCCTATCTGTTAGTTTGTGATATAAGATCTCCAAAAAATGACACAGCAAGAAGATTAAAAATCTTGTAATCCCTGAAAGAGTAACAAGAAATCTCACTTAATTATTTTAACAGCATACACATTATCTACAGAATATGACTGGTTGCATCTGATTGAGCCTATTTGGTTAAAAGTAGAGAACACAGTTCTGAGGATGCAGCACAACTGACTTTTCACAGCTAGAAAACAAGATGCAAAATAGCTTATGAATGGAACACAAAGTTAATTAGAAACAAGATGCAGTGTAATATATAATATATTCCATCTATATTTAATTACACATAACAATAAACCATTGACAATAAATTCTGAAGGGTGTCAAATATTTTAAAGAGAAATGGTTCAATTAGGAACCAGGCATAACTTTCTGGTGGTGTAATTTAAGCTGTGAGAAATGCAGTTTCCATGTCATCCATAAATATGTCAGGCTTTTCTCAAAAGAAAATAAATTTCAAGCACAAGAAGCAGACAAGTTAAAAGGTGAATGATAAGACAAGAGAGATTTTAGCAAACTTGAGTTTAGGATAGATACAGACATCTATTACTGAGAGTTCTTTACAAGTACCCTAGAACCTGCCACACTTGTTCTCAGATGAACCTCTGGTTTTATGCAGAGCCCTATGTAGAATACATTATGGAAAAAGGAACACGATCATTCCATTTAGATGTATCCTGCTCATTCTTAAGGTATTTCCAAAAAAGTATACAATTTTTAGGAAGATAGTTTTCAGGAAGAACTGCATATTTGCAAGTATAAAAAAATCCTTTATTGCTAGGGTAACCATAAAAATCCAGGACATTTGGGCCCTGGCACCACCCCCCAAAGTCAGCAGCACTGCTGCAGGCAGTGGGAGAGGCCAGTGGACAAGGGAATAGACACAGTCCGGCGAGGAAGTGGAGCTGCTTGGTGCACCTTGACTTTCTGCCTCCCCAGTGGACTGTGTCCTATGCTTCTGTGATTCCAAGATGCTCATTTTAACCTTTAAAAACTGATTGGGATGGGCCTATGAAATCCAGGACTGTCCTAGTCAAACTGGAAAGTATGGTCACCCTATTTATTGCTATGCCTGATTCAATAGACTGGAATCTTTTGTAGTCAGGGCAGATCCAAGGAGGGTACAGCAGTGCAGCACCCTCCTTTTGTCAGTGTGCTGCACATGAGCTTTTTGAGCTCAGTAGCTGATCAGCACCAGCTCTGGCCACAGCCCCCACTTTCATGCAGCTCCAGAAGCTGCAGATGAGCGTTCCTGCTTCTTTCCCCCTCTTGTCCCTTGCTGCTGAATTCAGCGGAGGGTGGTGGAAGGCAGCAGGAAGAGAGAGTGAACTGGATGGTGCTCACCCCCTGGGCTTCTGAGCTGTGTAAAAGTGTATGCTCTGCTCATAGCCTAGGTTGATTAGCTGGCAAGCTCAGACCTCAACACAGAGCTCCAGCAAGAGCTGCACTGACATGCTGCTGAGGTCAGAGAGCTCACTATGTATATGTGTAACAGGGAGCCTAGGGTTCCTGTTACTTTAAGGGGAGAAACTGTTTCAGATAAACCTCAGGCAGTGGAGAGAGGCAGGCTATCTATGACAGGGTAGGCAGCAAAGAAACTGCTACCTTAGCAGGGAGCTGCACAGTAAGAAAAAGGTGAACACCTGCATCCAATCTAAGAGACACTACAGAGAACAAGCCAGATGCAAGAGAACAGATAGCTAGAAGCCAAAGGCTTGGAGTGCTTATTGCAGTGCTAGCTGCTCTACAATAGGACAACAAGACCAAACCTAGCCTGGACAACAAGGATGCTCCTAGAACGGCAATTACAAGCTGCCAGTAGACCAGCCATCAGGCCTTGAAGAGAAACCCTTACTGGCTTAGGAAGTTACCTGACTGAAGGGAGAGGGCTTGGAGAATCAAATAGGCCCAGGGCTTGAACTGGAGCAGGTGGTCTGACCCTGGAGTTGGCCTAGGAAAGAGCTCCAGAGCAGGAAGGATGTGGAGGAGCATCTGAGAGACACTGCTGCTGCCCTGGACATGCAGGTAGAGTTCTACTAGGTGGGAAGAGGTTTAGGGCTCAGGGTAGGGAAAAGTATCACAAGTCAACGGAGGAGCTGATGGCTGGGGTACATACCCAGTGAGAATTTGTGGTATGGCCAAAAGGCTTATTGTTAATGTTATAGTTAATCCAGCGGACCAGATAGGGAAAGTAGGATGCCCCAGAGTGCCAGGGAGGCATGTGAAGCTTGAACCTGGTGGTGCAGGGCACAAGTTGCAGTGTAGCCCAAGAGGGCAAGAGTGAGGGCCAGGGGCCCAGTGAGACTATGAGACAGACAGACAGAGACAAGGCCAAGGGCCCAGTGCCTGCAAGCTGCCCAGACTAGGGCCAGAGGCCCCCAGCCCAAGAAGAACAGGCACTAGGCTCAGAGGCTCCCATTCCATGAGGAGCAGGAGCCTGACAAGACAGGAGATGAGACTGAGGCCAAAGGCCCAATGAAGGGATTGACTGGTGACATCTGCAAGGCATAGGTATGACTACAGGAGAGGTTGGAGATCCTGAAATGAACCCATAAGGTACCAGGTGCCTTGGCGCACGTACAGGCCAGAAGAGCCAATTTAGTGACAGCGATCTGCTGACAAGAAGCCAGATTAGGGCTCGCTCTCAGATCCTTGGGCAGCCTCCCTTTAAGAGTATCACATTTAAGAACATCAAGGCATGGCAGGTAGGATTGAAGAGAAGGACTCAAGAGCCAGAACAGAGCAGAGCAGGACCTGAGTGGCCACCATGGGGGTGTTATGGCTGCTCCTGGAATCCTGGTCCTGTTACAACATACCACACAGATAACAGGGATGTGACCACTCCCCTCTCCAGGAAGCATCCATGCTTGTAGGAATTTCATTTAAATTTAAAAAAAAATAACTTTTTGCTGATTTAAGTAAAAAGTAATAGACTCGGTATCTTGATCCCTATGCTTGGTCCCTCTGAGGCAGCAAATATTAAACTCCCTACTCACCACAGTTTGGGGTGGTGGAATAAGTATGCTTACAGGATGTTTCTATTGAAAGAATGAAAAATGAGATATAATCAGTAACATTATTGACCCCTTTAGGTGCAAGTCTTAAGATATCCCTAGTTAAAGTATCATCACTAGTGGGTTCAGTCAACCCACTGAAATGACTGGAGCCGTTCCTATTTCTCTGAGAAACTGTATAAGCCTATGCAGGCTCTGGAAGACACATTTCTTCTGTGCTCTGTTCAGTAATGAGAAGGGAAAGAGGATGGGCCATGGCACCATGAGCCAGAGAGAGAAGGCAGTAAAATGCCATCCTGTCCTGTTCTATTTTGGGTCATAACAGTCCTAAGTATTTTTTTCAATCTGTAGTACATTGCAGCCCATCAACAGACGCCTGGCTGGAGTCCCAAGCTGCATGTCGAAGTTAACATGCATAAGCTATTTTAACTTGTTATTGAAATGGCTATTATTTACATCATAGATTCATACAGTATAGAGTCGGAAGGGACCCAATGGATCATCGTGTCTGACCCCCTGCCCCTGGCAGGAAAAAGGACCTAGTTCAGATGACCCCAGCCAGGTGATTGTCAAGCCTCCTCCTGAAGACCTCCAAGTTAAGTGATAGCACCACCTGTCTTTGAAGCCCATTCCAAACTCTAGCCACCCCTACTGTAAAAAAATTCTTCCTAATGTCTAACCTAAATCTACTCTCCAGTAGTATGCACCCATTTTTCCTAGTTACTCCCTGGGGTACTCTGGTAAACAACACATCCCCAATTCCCTGCTGTCCTCCCCTGATAAACTTATAGGCAGCTACAAGATCATTTGATCCTGATCTTTAAATAAGAAGTTATTTAACATAAGAACAGGGTTTTTTTTCTTTTATTATATAAGGCCAACCTTTAAAGCAGCTGAATGCTGAACTACACCTAATAAAGGAGTATTAAAATAAAAAAGTTTTCATTTATTTAATCAATGTTTTGTTTGGCAGGATGACAAAGTTCTCTCCTTATTGCCAAATTCCTACTCTATTCAGGTATCCCAGAATGCTCTGCTCTGCTGACATTATCTCCCTGGAAGAACTCTAGAACAAAAAAGCAGCCTTTGATGTAGGAGCAAGTCCATTTTCCCCAATAGACAAGAGTTTCAACATTCTCATTTTTGTATTTTGCATGAGTTCTATAAAATGCGAATACCGCCAACATTAGAGAGCTGCTGAATAATGAATTCAGCCAGACTTTTCCCCAGCTATCTACTTTTGCTTTTATGGCAGGGGTTATTGCTGCCAATCATATACAAGCTGAAATGTTTGCACAGAGCATGCCAATGAAAGGAACCATAAAAATGCATGTGCATATATTTCATGGCAGTACAATGTCACATGAGGTTACAAAAACATCCTGATCATTAAGAATCTTGCCTTGCTAAGTATCTAAAAGAATTTGCTACTAGGCATGTGTGAACAAGTGCAAAAGGGGATTCTTTCAGGTACATTGCAATATGCTTGATACATCCAAGATCTGAAACTGCTTCAACCATTTTCAAATGTTCAGCAGCAAGTATACTACTGGGAATACTCCCACTCTGAAAGGGAGCTGGAAATAAAACTTGGTCTTTTCCATCTTCTAATTCCTATTTTTGTTCATATACTTCTAGATAGATATTCCCATGTTTATACCAGCTCCTGTCCAGTGCAAAGCCTAGTAGAAAAAATAAGTGTACCAATAGAAGTGTAAAAAGTCTTCAGTGGGTGTGTTTACACCTGCTATTGAATAAGCTTCACTGCAGTTCACACAAGAGTTTATTGCTCCTGAGCGTACCATTTGCACATGCACATGAGATTGTAAAACACTAAGCTGGGGCAGAGCAGCCCCAGCTGACAAGGGCCCCTGGGAGGCAGTCTGCCAGTCTAGTCTGCTCCAACCCAGATCAATGTGTTGCAGAGGGGCTGGTCAGGGCATGCAGGTGCTACAGTGGCGAATCTAACTGGCCAGCAGCTCCCACACCTTCGTACACGTTCTTGCTCCAGCCAGCCCCGTCACTGTCTACACATCCATTGTGGAAGTATAAATAACTCCTCTGGATGATTGTACTTGTGTTGGGTGGTACTGTACAATGGAAGAGTTAATTAATTAATCAGTCATAATAGCACTGCATGTGTAAATGGTGATGTTTTATTTTGGGGCTAATTAGGCAACTCCACAGTAAATGTCTCATGTACACATACCCCGGATATCTAAGAATCAGGTTTACATAAGTACACACTTTAACAAACACCCACACACTTTAAATTACATCTACATTGTTATTGCATTGTATGATAATTTCTCTGTGTTGTGGCAGGGCCAACTTAACAGCAGGCTCAGGTTGAGCGATAAAAAAAATGCTGTAGGGTTTATTTATGGAGTTCTTGTTCAACCAAAAGAAAATGTAGCAGCTGAGTTTCTAGCCAATTCCCTTCATGCTGCTTAGTTTGTAAACTCCAAATATATTATTACAAAACCTGAGCAAAATATAATTAGGATAGGTTTCTGTTCTTCAAGATCTCCATCCTAATGTTAGCAAACTCATCTTCTTCCCTCTTTATAATTACTAAGACCCTTTTAAAGGCCTTTCCATCTAAAAATTTGAAACCCTATGTTTTAGCCCCAAAACATGCACTTCTGACTCTCTTGCTTCCTCCTGTTAGTAACAGTGTATATATAATAAGATCTCATGCATCCTACCTGAGAGCATCTAATTAACCATACACCCCATCTCCTGTTGTTGTGCCATTCCCAAATTCAATGATGCCACGGTCAGAATAGAGTGAGAAAGGTGATATTGCCTGCAATGTGGACTTCAGACTGGCCTTAAATGACATTGCCATTAGCATACAATATTTTAACTCTGGCCTCTTCTGGGTGAAGAGCATTTCTATGTAAGGTTGTACATATTTTTAGTACAGTACTTAGGGAAAGCACTTATGAAATATCTTCATAATTATGCATCTGGAATCAGCATTCAGGGTCATACATTGTCATTCGTTTCAGGCAGTGTTTTATTACAATATACAAAGAAGAAAACTGGAATGATTTGCACTGAAGATTTGCAGTACCTAATCAGGAAAGTAAGAGATTGGGAAAGGTCACTAAGACCATCTCTTTGCCAATATAATATAGAAGTGATACTGCTAGACTAATCTGATCACCCATCAATTGCCAACTCGTTCTAAGGCAGTAGAAGCTGCTCAGTTGTCCTCAAAGGTGACAGCATCCCATTTAATTAGTCTTTTATTTTTTCTACACTGTATAACACCTGCCCCTCTCATGTCCTAAATCAAAATATAAAAATATGAAATATATTTCACATTCTGTACTTCTGATAGATCCATGCACTCCCATGAAACTGTAAAAAGACAAGTTTCCAGGAAATGAACCCAAAAAAGTTCTGGATGCTGAATAACTGGTAAATTGAAAGTAATACAGACTCCCTTACAATAAAATTCTTCTTTTTCTGTTGAGGAGCAAGTAGAGAACAAAAGCAGTGATATTTTCTAGATCCCTTGTCCTGGAGCATGAGTATCTATAAGGGGTCCAACAGATACTGTAACAAGGCACATGGCAAGGAGATGATTTAACAAAGAAAACTATATGGTCTCAGAGGACTAATAAACTGAACAGTTGTCTCTAAAGATACTAAAACAAATCCTTATGCTGAATATGTGTTTTTAATTTAACCTTTGTGATTTTATCATAACCCTTATTCTTCACATAATTTAGTGGGATCAATCCCAGTTAGCAGCTTCTGAAGTTTAAAACTGGCCAAGAAGTAAGGCTGTATGTCACAGAACAGAATTGATGTAGATTGGAAGAGCCTTGTGCCACAAGCTGAGTGACTGCTAAAACAAACTAATGTCAAAGCACTCTGAATATGAGGAGCATGAAATCCAATATGAAAGTTTATAATAGATTTCACTATAATTTGGAGCCAAGATAAATACTACCAATGATTGGTGGAATATTACCAATGATTTTGGTGGAGCTAGGTCCACAGCATGAAACCAACTCCCATTGATCTCAAGAGTCAGTGGGTACCAAGATAGAAACTAGACAGGCATGTAAATCTCTTGGGGATCTGGACCTTATGTAGTCAGTGCCTCCATTCTTCCTCTGTAAAATGGGGGCGATAGGGTGTTGTGAGGATAAATACCTCAGAGATAATGAGGCAATCAGATATAACAGAAATGGAAACTAAATAAGCACCCTACAGACACAGAGTGAGCATAGATAGTGCTTATTGGGTAGTGAGTAGACAGATAGTAGAGGAGAATTAAATCTATTTGCCCAACCAACAATCAGAAAAAAACTCTTCCTACAACTGTCTGACTTCAGCTGTGTTCTGGAAAGGTTGTCTCTCTAAGAGTGGTGATGCCAAAGATGATCACCAGAATGGTAACTAATTTTGATATGGCTATCTGTAGCTTAGCCATAAGACTCACCAAGGCTAGGGACAGAAATTACACATAAACCAGTATAAATGATCAGAAACTGGTTCAAATCTGTGACAAAACAGAGTTCAGTGCATATAAGCCACTTTCAAAATGGCCAAAACTAGTTTAAGATAAATCTGGATGGACGTAGTATCAAACCTAACTGATTTAGGTTAAATCGGTTTATTGAACTTCTGTCCCAGATCCCCTCCAGATTCAAGTTAAACTCAGAGCCCCCAGCATCCCAGGATGCTTTGCACATCCCTAGCAACATCCCTGCTCCCCCTCACAGAATGGGTAGGCTAAGCTGTCTGCTCCAGCACAGCAGGAAGGTATGCTCTAGCACCCCCTGGCTTCTGGCCTGAGTCACTGCAGGCATGTGGCTGCATTTCCAAAATCAATAGTAAATAACTGTTCACTTGCTTATCGACTCAATCTACACAACTTAAACTAACCTGCAAAGATTTAATCGATTCAGCCTTGGACTTTTGACTATCTGTACCTAGCCCAACTGGCCATTGGATGCTAATAATTTTGTATTGTTACCAATGCAAGCCCTAGAATAGAGAAGCACATATGATGAAATATCTAAGCACATCAATCTCAGCAGCCTTAGCTTTGAAGGTTTCATGTTCACATTGCTCCACTGAAGTCACTGGTTTGCACGAATTAAGGATCTGGCCTAAACCTTGCTCTTGAGAGTTTGCATCTGATGCATAGCTTTATCTCATGCATCTTTTTCCTAAATAAGTTATGCTACATACTGTTGATGACAGTACTGAAATATTTTTATTCAGCACCAAGATACTTCACAGCAACAACACAGCTTTCTCTATAATAAGAAGTGTTTTAGTGCACAAGGATAAAGGAATAGCTTCATTAACTTTAGATGGCTGCCATTTTTGAAATATGACTTGACAAAAAAATGAAATTCACAAACTATAAAAACTTCTAAAGTTCTGCCAACTTAATTTAAAATTCCAAAATAGTGTTCCATAGGAACCACCTCAGTAAATCAAACTTCCAGTTTAAAAAACCTGCAGTAAGTAAGTCTCCTTGAAGGGCCATTTGAAATATGCAATAGAGGAACATAATCTTTAGAACTAGGGCTGCAAGTGCATCCAGAGCAATCTTCTGCTACTGAAAGTAAATGCATGATATATTCCTGTGATTGTATCATGAGCCAGATTATCATCCAATATAAAGTGACCTTTAACTGAATAGCAGTGATAAAAACCTGTTGATAATATGACCTTTAAGAATATGTCTGCACTACAACCCTGGTATAGCCAGGGGTGACCTTTCTTGAGCACACTAGCCTACCTGCTCCTGTGTGTACACACCAAACATGGAAACACAGCAACAAAGTCATTCCAGGAGCACTGCTCTAGGGCTTTTGTTGAGGTCGCTGTCTCCTGGGTGCTTGGACCAGCTGTGAAGCACGGCTGTCCAATTTCAGCACAACTGCACAGGCAACCCCACCAGGTGCCCCCATTCTACTCAGGCTATGTTGGTAGTACACAGAACCTGCTCCTGCTGGGGCATGTGGTCCCCACAACATGCAAACTGCACCAGTGGCATACATGTCCCCATCCCCCATTGCTGTATCCACCATACATGCCCTACTGCTCCCTGCCATGTAGACTGTACTAGCAACACATAGCTTTCCACAGCACAAGCTGTACGAACAGCACCTGAACCCTGTTTGTTGCACGTTGCCACCTGTTGCACTGGCACCTGCCACCTCAGGCTGCACTGGCAGTTCCCAGACTCCCAGGCCCTTTCTCTCCTTGCAGCAGTGAATGAGGTGGCTACTAGGATCCATAGGCTACATGTTAACTGTTGGACTGCCCTGCTGAAAGGGATAACCCCAGAGCAATTTCACTGCCACATTTCCAGTTTTGGCACAGGCAAACAGGTGGGAGTGGGTAGGGCTGGCTCCAGAACAGACAACCCAGCAGCAACAGGGATGCAATGTAAACATAGCCCTCAATTTTGAAAAAAAGTCAAAATGTATAATGGAAATAGGTGGCTAAGAATATTTTATTCTATTAAAAGTAAAAATCAAGAGAAAGAAATGCAGAGTGGGAAAAGGCAATAAAGATACATTTGAATGTTTTTAATGCAAGGGTTGATCTGCGGTGGTTGCCAGGGTCCACTGGTATTGATGAACCAGCTAAGGCTCGATCAATACACCCATTCCTTTATAGATTATTAAATTACATCTATTGCTTCTGAATAACCATTTAATTAGTGCAACAGGAGCATTCAATGAAAAGGTTGTCCAAAATGTGTACTGAATATAAAAAAGTGCACAATGACTTTTCAACCAAGATGCTTCATGCAAAAATGTTAGTATTAATCTCTTTGTCCTAACATAGGCTTCTTGTTATAACTATAATCCCCATGCTGGCACAACGGCATCCCTTCCCTCTTTTTTGTTGTTGTTTTTATAGAACTACTGTTATATTAAAAAAATGCTCCTTTAAAACCTGATAACAATATATTATTTTGCATGGATTACCTGAATCAGTTCATCAAGCTCAGATACATTCACACAGGAATGTTGCGAAACAAAGGTCTGCTTCTGAATCACAATGGTGGTTCTCTGAGAAGTTTCATGAGGCTGCTCCAGGGCTTTAAAGACAGTAGCTCCAATTATTAAATACACAACTACTACCAGAAAAATTGTTGATACTGTCTTCCATTTCATAACATTAATGGTTGAATCACTTTCCTCCCGCGAAGAGAGCACTGTAGGCTTTGTAGAAAATGACAGCCTGGGCTTGGAGTTCTGAGTGGCAGATTTGGGATCCAGCAAGTCAGGTGCCGCCACTAATAAAAGAGAAAAGAAGTTAATTTTCACTGTTGGTCAGAGTTTGTTTAGCCATGTTCTCTTCTTTCCAGAGGGCTACAAAGATTCTAAGAAGTCAAAACAGAGTTCATAGGCAGCTATGTTAAGCATTTCACATGCACCCCATGGTACAATCCTGCAGAAATGTTCTTAGGAATAAAATTATGCAATTCATATATTTACCTATATTCATATAGATGTGCACATTGTTTCCTCTATGTGGGTCTTTTACACATCCCCTAGGAGTATGGTTCTAAACAGTCTTTTTCCTAACTCTCTTGTTTTCCTCTGCATGAATACAAGAGGGTATTTTTCAAGAGAAATTCTGCACACCCTCCACTATCTTATACATAGCTAATAAGGTTTCCAAGCTACATTTCAGTTCAGTGCTTGGCCATTACCAGAAAAATAGGAACCTTTCCTTAAGCCTTACCCATCCAGAGTTCTGCACTCTGAAAAGTGGCTCATTCAAGTATGTGCATGTTTACTTCCAAAGTCTCTACACATGTGACTATAACAAGCCATGCGCTTTTAATCCTAGGAGTTTGAAAGTGCTGATTAAGTATTAACTAAAATGCGTGTACTCACTGGAAAAGTCAATCTCCTGTAAAAGGATATTTTATTATTTGCAGGTACAAGAAGCTCCCTGGGAGAGCAGTGGTCAGTTGTGACTGTTATCAAGTATCCCCATAACTGATGTGATCACAAGTGATTACACACGTAATAATCCACAGCCAGTACCAATAAAGGCTTCCTGTGGAAGGACTGCAGCAACACTGACTGTAGAGGTTATATTTAAAAACATTTTTTCAAATACCCATATATTTTGGAGGGTTGCAGTACCCCTTTCAGCTGTTGCTGGCAAAGCCCATATCTAAATGTGGAATTGAGTCTCTCTACACAAGTGTCTAGAGGCTGCCAGTGTCACAGGGGTTGCAAAGGGAGTCATTTACTACATGGATGCAGTCTTGAGCACCCACTGGGGGTTAATCTATAGGGTTCCAGGAACTCACATCTGAAAGAAAATGAGCAACACAAGTGGGAAGATGGGGAGAGCTAGGAAACTAAACCAGTAGGCCTGAACTGGGGATGGAGGTGTGGAAAATGGGATGAAGCCTAGAGAGAAAAAAAGAGGTGAGACCTCAGTGCCATAACCAAGATGACGATGAAGGGCAAAGGGGTGAATGCCTGGCTGTAAATATAGCAAAACCAGCAACTGGTGTCATCTAAATGATTACACATCCACGACTATATGCACATACACACACGCACACATATATACACCACCCGCACACACACACATATATATACATATACATATATATACATATATATTTATATACATACACAGCCCTTTCAAGCTCAAGGCACTTGCACTGCTTGAGGCTCCTGCTTCTGCTTCTTGGAACAAGTGCACCCAAGCTCGGAAAGACTGTTTGTGGAGCGAGCTGCTGCCTGTTTGCTCCTTGCTCTGCTTTCCCTGTGGAGGCTAGGAGCCCGCTCCTTTTCTGCCTTCTTTCTGCGGGCACACAGAGCCTCATCAGCCTCCCCCCCACACACACATTCCCTCATACACACACACATCCCCCCACACATACACACATGTATCCCTACATATGCACACATTCACCCCCTCACACATACCCTCACAACACACACATACACACATCCCCCACACATCCTTCATACACACACATCCTCCCTCCACACATATCCTTACACACACACATATGCCCCACACGTCCCTGCACACACATACCCCTCACAACACACACACATCCCCTATACACCCCTCATATACACACATCCCCCCACACACATATCCACACATACATATGCCCCACACAGACATCCCTGCACACACATACATACATCCCTCACATACACACACATCCCCCCCACACACCCCTCATACAGACACATTCCCCCGCCCCACACATACACACACACACACACACACACACACACACACACACGGGCTCAGAGAGGAAGCCCTGGTGCCAGGGAGGGTGGAGGAGCTGCCCCTTCCCCAGCGCTGCCTGCGGCTAACAAAGGGAGGCGCCAGCTGCCCGGCTCCCCTCAGCAATGCTCTGCCCCCCGCCATCTCGCCAGAATAAAATAGGGGGGCAGCCCCCTGCCTTCCTCCATCCCCCCTTCTTACCCCTGCCATGTCAAGAAAGCTGCAGGAACCGCCCCCGCCCCAGGTCGCAGAGATGCTGTGGCAGGGATGCCGGCGGCTCTGCCGGGCCGGGCCGGCCACCGCGCTCCCCGGGGAAGGGCAAGGCGCAGGCCGGAGCGAGGGGCTGGGCAGGGCAGGGCAGGGCAGGGCGGTGCGCGGGGAGCAGCCACAGGAGCAGGAAGCAGGATCCCGCAGCAGCGCGCGCGCCATTGTGCGGGTACTCACTTCTTATTCACAGACCCGGTGCCCCCTCTTCGCGGCACGGGCAGGCATTTTTTCAAGGCTGGGGGGTGCAGGCGGCTCCGAGGGGAAAGAGGCGGCGAGGCACTGCCGGCGGCGCGGGAGGCGCGGGGCTCTTGCCCTGGCACTTGGCGGGAGGAGGGGGGTGTCTGGCTCTATGCCTGGGGAGTGTGTGTGAGTGTGAAATCACAGTGCGTGTGCAAGTCGCTCGGTCGCCATGAGCACGCAGCGAGCCTCCTTTGTTGTGGCGAGCGCCGAGGTGTGTCTGTCGCCAGCCTTGGTGCGCCCGGCTCTTGCAGTCGGGGGTGGGCGGGCGTGCAAGCCAGAGAGAGAGATCTGTGCGAGTTATGTGCGCGAGAGAGATGTGTGCGCGACGTGTGTGTGAGAGAGAGGTGTGTGTCAGAGGTCCGTGTGCGTGTAAAAGATCCGTGTGTGAGAAAGATCTGTATGTGAGAGAGAAATCTATGTTCGTGTGTGTGTGTGAGACGGAGAGACAGCTGTGTGTGAGGGAAACGGAGAGCTCTCTGTGTGTGTGTGTGCGTGTGTGTAAGAGAGGTGTGTGTGCGGGGCCGTGTGCGCAGCCGCCTCCACCCGCCGGCCCGTCCTTCGCCGCGTGTCTCGCACTCGGGCACCGCGCGGTCTTGCCTCTGCCTCTGCTTGCTGCCGCTCCGCTTTGTCTCGAGCGCCTGGAGGTGCCTGGCGGGGCGCACGGGTACCGTGTGTGTGTGTGCGTATGTGTTTGTGTGTGTCCTTCCCCTTAGGCTGCCTCTCCCTCTCAATCACGGCCTTTTCCCTTGGGCATCTCTGCACACACTTCTTTCGCGCGCGTGAGAGTGAGTGTTTGAGAGAGAGAGATCTGTGTGTATGAGTGAACGTGGAGACTGAGAGAGATCGTGTGCGAGAGAGAGAAATGTGTGTGTGTCACGGTGCGAGTGAATGAGGGAGAGATGCATGTGTGAGTGTGAAAACAGGAAGAGATTTTGTGTGCGTGTCACGGTGTGAGTGTGCGCCCCCC
>JAGPOW010003648.1:67289730-67306462 GCA_030014935.1 Caiman crocodilus
CGGGCTAGTGCCAGCGCTCGTGTGGGCCAGAGATAAATGTGTTTGTGTCAAGGTTCGAGTGAATTAGGGAGAGATTCATGTGTGCGTGTGAAAACACGAACATTTTTTGTGTGCGTGGACCGTTGTGTGGGGGCGCCCCCCCCCCCCCCCGTACATGCCTGGATCCCCTGCCTTGCTGCGCCTCTCGCCCTGAAACCAGGCGCGGGGACCAAACCGGGCAGGGCGGAGAGGCGAAGCAAAAGGGGAGGAGAGGAAGGGGGGGGGGGTCAGGTCCGGGCAAGAGCCACGTGCAAGGCAGGTAGATCCCAAAGTGCTGAGCATCAGGCTGGGGATTTTGGGAAGCCCCGGGCGGAGCTCTGGGAAGGGGAGAGACACCCCAACCCCCATGCCCCTTGCGCTCATCACCAAATGCGATCTTCCTCCGGGAGTCTCCGCCAGGTTTGGAGGGGCACGAAACGTCCCTGCCGCAGCACGAGCAGAGCAGCTCTGGGGGAGGCGTGGGAGGCAGCAACCGCCGGGCGTGGGAGGGGCAGACCTGTTTCTTCCTCAGCACCTTAGAGCCGGCTGGTGTTTAACGCGTGCGAGCTAATAGCTAAGGAGTGCAGGTGAGCCCTCACAAGCGGATGCATGCTTCCAGCCGCAACTGAAACGCACCTGGGTGTATAAGAGTGTGTGAGAGGGACAGAGGGAGGGTGGGTGGGTGTGTGTGTGTGTGTGTGTGTGACAACGGGGAGGGAGAGAGAGAGAGAGAGTGGGCGAGAGGTTTGTGTGTGAGAGAGAGAGCGAGACAGATCTGTGTCTGTGTGTGTGAAGACAGGGAGAGATTGTGTGTGTGTATGTGTGCGCGCGCGCGCAAGAGAGAGAGAGATCTGTGATCCTGTTTGCCATTTTGTTCTCAGTCTCCTCTTTAGTCTCCCCCAATTCTCCATAAGCTATGACATTACCCTGGGGGTCAACATCACACTTAAGGGGTTGAGAGCCACGTGCACCTGGAAGATACAAATGCACCAATGCACACATGGGGATAGATATTTTACCAGTTGCCACCTTCAGCACAAAAGTCTCAGCAAATGTATTCCTGGGGTAATAATAATAAATGGGCACGGGTCAGAAACAATTGAAGCCAGAGGCTATATTTTTAAAACTGCCACTTCGGAGCTCCTCACATGGTTTACGGGCTATAATCCTGCTTGAATCAGCAGCAATAGCAGTGAGCATTTGAGAACTGCACTTACTTTAACACATCTATATTAAAATGACATAGTACAGACAGGGTTCTTGGTTGTAGCCCTGTTGGCCTAAGGTTATAGGCAAACAAGGTTCTTTGGGTAAATGTGATATCTTTTATTAAACCAACTAAATAGTTGGAAAAATTGTTCTTTGCAAGCTTTCAGGCACAAACACCCTTCCTCGGATATTGGAGAGGGTGTCTGAAGAAGGGTGTTTGTGCCCAAAAGCTTGCAGAGAACAATTTTTGTGCTATTTAGTTGGTCTAATAAAAGATGTCACATTTACCCAAAGAAACTTGTCTGCCTATAATACCCACAGATGCCTTATTTATGTTTCTTCCATCTCTGATTTCAGCAGTGCCAATCATACCAATCTTCATGTGTCTACAAGGCCCAGAATATACGACCAACTGCCATCTGCTACTTCCCTGCAATCTTTGCAGACCACTTGCCACCATTGTGGCCTGTCAAAACAGTTGTCCAGTAACAAGAGATCTTGGGCCCAATCCAGAAAATCCCTTTGCAAGTCCTCTTTATATCATCTGGTGCAGTGGAATTGATTTAAGGGCCTGTCCTGACAGAAACAGAGAGCAAAACCTCCTGCAACAGCAGCTCTCCACTTAAGAGGTTGCAGGATTGGGCTTTTATACCACTTAAAAAACAAGGGGGTGAAGGAACAGGTTCTTTTTTAGCAGAGCCTCTACATAGTCAGGTGGTCATTGCTTATTTACATGACCTAGTTCCCTTCCTTTAGAGCCCAGAACATTTCATACATAAAACAGCACCATCTTTTCCCTTTTTGCCTGAAAGGTTTGCTGCCCATAAGCCTGTATAAACACTGTCTGTTCCTCTCCATGTGGAAAAATTGGTTTCATAGGATCACTTCCCATACCCTATGGGAAAAAAGAGAATGAAAACTTTCTTCCAAGCAGAGAAGAGACTGCAAGAAATATTACGGAAAATAGTACGACATGCCTTTCTTCAGCTTTCAAAATAGGATAGGAATTTTTTTTCTAAATGGAGAAGTCTTTATGAAGTACTGAGAGGCCAGATCCATTGCCCATAATCTGAAGTCAGTGTTAACCCTTCCAATAACTTTAACAGAATTGGATCAGTAGGATCCTAATGAATAGGATCTGAAAAACAGAATCCATTTCAAGTAAGAAACTCCCCTCCAGGGACTAGTGTATTGTATCCATGAGTCTGAGCTGAGAAACTGCTTCTGGAATACCAGTATGAAGCAACCAAATGTTTACATCTTGTTTGATATCTCGCAGATTTACCAATGACAGCCCCACTCATCTGGGCTTGGAAAATCTTCACTGTGATTGGTGGAACACACCCACCAATCAGGTAACTGCTAGGATGGGCTTGCCCCGCCCCTACCCAGGGTAAGGGAAAGAGCCCTTGACCTGGTTGAAGCCTGCAATTTGCTTCAACCTCATTGGTCTGTTTGCTACCTGGGGCCGGAGCCTCTGAAAGGTATAAAAGAAGCAGCATGCCCAAAACATGGCAGACCTGTCAAGGGATGGAGAAGAGAGCAAGGCAGAAGAAGAGCTGCCCAGTGGGAGGAGCCAGTGTCCAGAAAAGCCCTGAAGATTCCCCATCCCTGTCGGATGCTCCAACCCCAGCTGGCACACAGCATGGCACACAGGGCCCAGACTCAGGATCCAAGCTGCCTTGAATGGCTCTCAAACTCCTGGCTTGAGGATTCTGGTGCACAAGTGGTACACGGTGTGGACCAGGACCCTGGGACTTGCACTGGGCAGTTCAGGTCCCCATCCTCCTGACAAGTGGCCAGGCTTTTTCTGTGCATGGGGTGTGCATGGTGGGTCCGAGGCCCTGGGAGTTTCTGGAGATGGCTCGGGTCTCCAATGCCTAGTAAGTGACCAGGGCTCAGTGCAGGCTTCACTGCACGGTGGGTCCACAACAAGCCAAGACCCTTGGAGCTGCTTGAGTCTGCATGGATCTACAGCTGCTGGCATAGTGCCAACAGCTCTGTGCAGATGACACTGCACAGAGGGTCCAGGAGCAGACCGAGCCCCAGCACTGTATGAGGCGGCCCAGACCTCTAATCCCTAACAAAAGGTTGATCCCCCCAGTGCATGCGACAGTGTCCAGGGCCCCCAGCGGGCAGCAGCCCAAGGGGAAGCCATTAGCCCTGGAGGCCTCACAAGTGAGGAGCAGCAGGACCAAGGGAACGCTGACCGCCCACAGGATCTCCTCCAGAGCCATGAGTTGCCCAGGAAAAGGAGTCTTTTCCACAGGGGAGGGAACACCCCAGCCAGGCCCTCCTGGGTACGCTATATTGGGTGGCATCCCTGCCCAGGCCCCCAGGGCATGAGCACTGGGAGAATCTCCCCCCTTCTATTGGTTGCTGGAGTTCAGCCAATGCCCTGGGATCAGCCTGTGGCCCTGGGGGCTTAAAAAGTTAAGTTTAATCTAAGGCTGATGAGTCTTATATATTTTGTGACAGAGCACCTTACATTTTTTAATATTGCACCTTATAGAAGGACCCAAAATATATTTGTGAATTGGTAGTTTAACAGAGTCTATAACCCTGCCTGGGGAGATCCGCTAGGACCCCTTGCTGTTACTTACCTGTGCTTACCTGTGACTTATCTGAAACCCCAGCCCATTATAGAGAATAAGGTTTATAGTTGTATCAGAATATTTCAGAATATATACTTATATACAGACATATCTGTACATACATTTATGTTCATCTTTTACCCACTTATGTAAATAATAACAAATTGGTATATAGTTAAGTTGTAGATTGTCCTGGCCTGGCTCCTTTGGGATAAAGGGAAACTGTGAGTAGTCTGCAGTTTCATCCACAGCACACCTGCCGACTAATAATCCCCTTCATTTGGAGAAGAGAGTACATACTCGTGTACACTCGGGATACAGATATCATTTTTTCACCTATGGCAATCGCAGCTAAAAGTCTTGACTGAAGTTTATTGCTCACTTAAATTGGATTCTAGCAGTGCTTTTGAATAAAGTTTCTGCTCACTCAGCTCGAACACTACCAGATGTGACACTTCTAATATGAAGAATCTTGAAATCCAGGAAGAATAACAACATTTCTGTTTGTGGTGAGCAAAAACTGTTGTGTAGAGCAATTCATGTTTTCTTGAGGTCTTCTATAATGCCAGCATTTATGCTGTAGTCATGCCCTCTACTATTTGTGTTGTAATGTACACCACATATTGTTTGAATGTTGTGTGTGACCATTCTGCCCTCAAATTTGGAGTTGATATTTGAACAGTTTGAAGCATCAGGACTGTAGCAGTTTTGAACTTTACTAAATAAACACACTCAAATGTAGCCCATCACTGACAAAACATACCACCAACCAACATGGAAAGGATTAAGTAATAGATGGGGTTACAACATAGGTCTCCAACTTTCCAAGCACATGCTTTGCTGATGAGCTAAAGAGAAAAATCCTTCACAAACTCAAAAATTATTAATTGCACAGCACTAGTATTGCAGCACAAAAAAACTTGCTTATTATATGTTGGTTATGGGGAGGCACACATATGGGGAGACTACAGATATGTGGAGTTGTCTGTAATTGCATTGGTGCCACAGCCATATTACTCATCAAGGTTTCAGTTGCTAAAACATTAGGAATGTTAAAAGCAGAGATGAAGTGGTGGGCACCACACAAGGCAAATGAGTCAAGCTGCATGATGAATGTATTCACATACACACATACACACACACACAACAGCTGGGGGTGATCTAAACATAGATGTGACAGGACAAGATCATGCTTGTAGGAAGGAGGTTGTTTCTCAAAAATACTTAACTTTTTAAATAGAATTATGGAAAAGAGTGTGCCTGGCAAAATATCCTCATCTTTCTATAGCACATCCTTCCCCCATCCCCTCTTAAATTACAGAAGGCACTTGCTCCTAAAAAGGTTAGCACTTCACTCATAGTGAAGAGTGACTGTGTTGAGAATGGAGTTAGGGTTTCATCCTTAATCTTCCTACCACCCACTTATGGCAACTTCTTCCAGTCCTGCTTTGCTAAACTGAAAACAGATGCATCTTTTTTATGCTCTTTGGTAACTGATGATTTCTACATTCCAAAAGATCATCACAGTAGAATGTAACTATGGGGAAGTTTTACTCTGATCCTCCCAAAGTTCAGGGGAAAATGCTGATAACCCAGACAGGAATACAACTTCCCACATCCAAGCACATGGGAAAAGCAGCATACCTTATGTGGCTAGAAATCTCCTGCTGCATGCATATACAATGGATTCCTCTTATTGGAATCACTTTGGGAGATGATGATTTGATTTTATTAACCATCTGATTCCATTAAAAGGAGACCTGCTTTTTTAAGAACACAGATACTCACTCCTCCCTCACAGCCCCCTGGCCCTGCTCATGCCTCTCATTTCCCATCCCCTGCCAGCCTCTACAGCTCTGCTTGTGCCCCTCGTCTGCTACCCACAGCCCCCTGGCCCCCCAGCTCTGCTGGAGGGGGCCCCCAGGTGCCAGGGCTATGGGGACAGGGACCCAGGTCTGCAGCTCCCTTTCCTCAGCAGGCTTGGGCGGGGGCAACTTCCCAGTGTGGCATGCATTCCCAGAGGGGCAGGGAGATACCTACGTCCCCCAGATCTGCATGGGGTGGGGGCGGGCATAGGCAGTGAGGGTAGCAGTGCAAGGTTGTGCCCCTCAAAGCTACTGTGCACACAGGGGGTGCATCACTGTGGAACCTGGATCCCACCCTCTAACCCCAAATGAGCTGCCCATAACCCCGGTCCCACTCCCCACTGGGGCCCCAACCCTGCCCAATAGGGCTGTGCAAAATTTCGCTAACTCTTTTGATTTGACACAACTCATTTTCAGCTTGAAACAGCAAAATCAAATAGAAATGAAGGGCTTTGAAACAGCCTCAAAACAAAACTAGTCAAAATATTTTGACAGTTTTGAAACATTTCGAGTTTCAAAGCCAGCAGTGAGGTGGTGGGAGACAGTGGAGAACCAGGGCTGCGCTCCCAGGCTTTCCCTGTCTCCCACTGCTGGTCTCCAGGAAGCTGATCACAGTGCAGGGGAAGGGAACTGAGTCCGGGCTCAGTTCCCCTCCCAAGCACTGTGATCGGGTTGGGGAAAAGAACTGAGCCCGAACGCTAAGTTCTCCTCCCCAGCCCAGTCAGGGATGGGGATGGGAAGTCACCCCAATGATCAGGGCTTGGGAAACAAATTCTGCCGAGCTGTGCTGACTTCCCAACCCCAGTGCAATGGTGGGGCTGGGAAAATAAACTCAGCCCAGCTAAGCTGAGTTTGTTTCCCCAGCCCTGATCATCAGACTGGGGTTGGGATCTCAGCCCAGCTGGGCTGAGTTCATTTCCCCAGTCCCATCTAGCTCTGGGGAGGGGTACAGAGCACTTGAGCTTAGTTCCCTTCCCCAGTCCCAGGCAGTAGCACCAGTTTTCCTCACTCATCTAGCAGGCAGATGAGAGAGGCTGTTTTGAGCTTCCTCATTATAGCTAATGGGTGAAACGTCACAACAGCATCGAAACAGCCTCACTGTTTTGACAAAGCAAAACAACAGCTGTTTCAAATCAAAATGAAATTTGAAACAAAGCGCTATTCCATGGAACCCTCAAAACTCAAGTCAAAATGGAATGGTGCCGTTTCACACAGTAATACTAACCAACTTCCTCCCTCTCTCCCTCCCTCCTATGCTTTAATTCCCTCCCCCCCACCACACTTACCTGCAGGAGCTTCTCTTGAGGCTCCTATCCATGCACCTGGTTTCCCTGCTTGACCACCTTCCTCCTGCTGCCTCCCAGCCCTTTGCAGCCTGAAACTCTGCCAGCCTGCAGAGAGCTCCTCACAAAACTACAAAATCCCCAGCCTTGTCCAGTAAAATGATTCCAAAAACGGAAAACTCTGATTCTAATATGAGTGATTTTTACATGTAATAATATATAAATGGTTTTGGTTTTCCCATATTGATTCAAATAAGTGGCTAGTTCTATTAACCAGCAATTCTATAAAGTGAAATCCACTTTATATCTATGTACTATTTGCCTCCCACTGAATGGAAGTACAGCCCAGATAGTTATAATGGTTGTGTGGCTGTCATCCACAGGAAGAAATTCATTTGGACTTCAGTCTTTTTAAGCATCCAAGTAGTCTCACTGATTTCATTGAACTATTCTCATACTTCAAGTTATACACATACTTAAATGTTTTGATGAATGAGGGTCTTAGGGCTATTACAGGATTCAGGCTCTGTTCTGAGCCTATAGTTTGTCCTTCTGAATGTCAGGAAGTACCTAGCTATGAGGAGTGGAAGTTCATTAAAATGCAGATTAGGAACTTGGGGTTTCAAGAATGAGCCCAAACCTATATCCCATTAAAGTCAGTGGCAAAACTTCCCAATACATGAAGTTTCATTATAATGGAGGTCAGCAAAAGCATGTTCAGCTAGCCTCATTGATACAGTGAATTTTACAGCGCACTTTATTTGACAGGTCTTTGCCTCCTGGTTTCTTGGAAGGCATTAAGATATCTTTGTCAGATCTTCATGGGTATCACAATATTAAGTTCATGCTCTGCTACTGTCTTCTGCCATTACTTATGTTATTTCTAAAGCAATTATGCAATTAATAATCATAATGATGATGATGATAATAACCCTTTGAGCTTATTTCCTACATGCTGATAATGTAGGTATATGTCACTTTCAAAATCTATAAAGGCATTAAACACACAGCACAAGTCAGAGTGAGATGTGCTCAATGTATATAATCTGTCAAACCTGGACATATCCACACATGGCTAACAAGAGAACTCTGTGGATAGATATTGTGGCTGGACTCTGGGTCATATCCATTGCACTGAAGCTGAGCCTTCATTTATAAGTTGGAAAGTATCAATCCTGCTAGAAACTGGAATAGCTCCAGTATTATTACCCCACTCCCAAGCTACCTGGTTAGTGAATAATAATGCCCAGATCTCTTACAGCTCCCAATACTCTAAAATACCTCTTCCCATGAACACTCTCAAATACCTCTTGTCTTGAACCATTTACTGTCACCTCGAGATAGAAGAGTCACTGGTGAAGCTAAGAACTATGATATGCATTATAAAAAACTTACAGTTCATCAGCCAATGTTTAAACAACAATTTTTGTTTAATTGTAATATTTGACTGAGGATTAAGGATCCTGTGCTACAAACAGTCAGCTATAGATATCAGTAATACCTCAATAGCAGCAAATTATTACAGCCACATGTATCTGGTTTACAACATAATTGTTAGAAGTCAACCCATTCTCTCTCACTTGATCAATTCAAAGGAAAAAAAAATAAGATATGGCCATCTGTTTTCACATAGCTCAGCTGTTGGTTTTAATTGAGCTCTAACTCTTTCCATCTCTTGCAACTCTAACATATTTATCCATGTGCAACAAGTAAGAAGTTGTTTTACAATCCACAAAGTATTTGCTATTTTATTAATATTGTGAATGTGTATTTTTCTTTACTCACTTGCAAATCTCCCAGTGTGTTTCCTTTCCTGCCTGTGTTATATTACTAGATCCAATGGGATTTTTTGTCAAATGTTTTGCCACTGCTTTTTACTTTTTTTTTTTTTTTTTTAACAAATATATTATCCTTGGACAGATTCAGAAGACATGGCTATGACTTCATTGCCACTTACTTGAACAGACAAATGTAAATTACCATGTCATCGCTATTGTGAATTATTTATGTACAAAAACAACTAGTAGTCTCATTTTATTTGAGAATTTGTCATCTTTTTATATAATTAACTTTTTTTAGTTTTAGCTTAAGATGGTTTGTATGCAGAGGAGGAGACTGGCAATTAGGAAAGCCAGTTTGACTTCTGGTTCTACTACCAATCTTTACAAATCATGTACCTATCCCTTGGTAGATTTTCATGGAAGACTAACAATATAGAGACATATTTCTATTCTGTATACAGATAAAGAAGCATCTATAAACTAATACCAAAAGAACAGATAATAAAGGTAGTTGTGTGTAGCTAAGGAAGTACTTAAAAACTTTTTCTTGCAGGTACAGAATCATTCTTTTACATTTGTGAAATACCATATGCACATTTTATGGTATTCTAGAAATTGCTATAATGACCACATAATAAATATAAGTATAGGGAGCATTGGCAGTTACCTATAATAGCGTTAGTTTTTTTGGTGCAGGGTAAGTCACAAATAAAATTTGAATGCACAAAACAAACCAGATAAACACAAGAGAAGGAAAAGCAATTATGACAATATTTTAAAAAGCATAATGAAAGAACTTGCAAACAGAAATAACAAAAATGGATGAGCAGATGCAAAAGGGGAACATTATATATCTTCTGTGTTTCAAAAAACATCAGAACAACACTAGGTAAGAGTGGGCATAGGAGAAATCACTGTGATATGTAAAAATACTTTCAAATGTACAGTATCTTTTTTCCGGTAGTGTGAGTGCACTGCAGCGTGGAAACAGATCTGGGCAGGATGCATTACATTTTTTCTACATGGGGGGGCCATTGGGAATTCACATTTTAATTTGATAGGTTATTCTGAGATGAGACCTCTTATTTTATTTCCTTTCAATTATTTTGTCAATTCTTCATGCCAAGCACAGAATGAATGTTCAGATCACCAATAGCAGCCTAAACAATGCACTAAGCTTGAGGTGAAAATATGGCAGATAGTTACTTAAAACATTTTGGAATTCAGGTTTGAAACTTTTGGTTAACATTAAGCACCCAAATTTACATTTGCATTCCTTAAGAGAAATCACCTATCATTTTCAGCATGCTAATTCATCCCACAACCCAGTAAGTGCTTGATTTTGGTATCGAGGGGCATGTGTGCATGGCACTTTAAAATGGAGTAAATGCTTTAATGGTCTCAGTGTTTGTACGCCTTTGCAGCATATTGTGCATTAATTCTAGCCACTGTAGGAAATTTAGCAGCATAATGCACCTTAAATGACTTGGGGGCTTTGGGGGAGTTTTAGTTTGCTGCCACTATAGCCGCAGAGCAAAGCACAGGGCTCCGTGCAACTCAGGGGTTCTGCAGGAAGCCCTACAGGCAGTCTGCCAGTTACCAAGAAAGGCCACCAAAGAAAAGTGGGGAGCCTGATCTTTTTTGTTTGTTTGTTTCCCGCCTGGAGCTTGCGTGCCTGTCTGAACTGCGTGGGGGCCAGTGTTTCCCTCCACGGCTCCGGTGACCCTTGGGACCATCCGAGCTGGGTGCCTGTGGACGGGTGCTGCTGATGGGAGGGGGCTATCGCTGCCACGAAAGGAAGCACTAGCCCTCCCCTGCAGCCTAAGGACTGCTCCACCTGCTGGCAGCTTGCACGTCCCTCCCCGCCTGAGAGGCAGGTAAGTCAGCAGGATTTAATTGGCCCTAAATTGAAGCGTTGTTTTTTAAAACCCACCACGTCAATTTAGGGGCCCCGTTTTGTGCACAGGTCTAAGAATGTTGGCTGTTATGTTTACATAATGGAGTGCTGACCGAACAAGATAAAGCACCCTTTGCCCTTTTGAGGGAGTGCAAAGGCAGACTGCGGGGGTAGGGGTGGGGAGGTGCACTGGTGCAGTTGAGATCCCTTTCATTCCTGCTTCACCCAAACTTTACAACAAGCTGCTGAGAGGGGCAGCTGCATTTCTATTAGGAAAGTGTTAAGATAGTCAACTGACTTTGTGGCTCATTTATCATGTCCCTGATTCCTGTTAATCTCTCTCTACTCCACAGGTGTGGACAACCTTCTATCCTCTTTAATGGTCTTTCTTGATGTTCCATTATTCAAACTATCCTTTCTTTGGCAATTTTTTTGTCTATGAGCCATTCTTGGTAATGTTTCTCTTCTATTTCTTAACTCTGAGGATTATTTTTAGCTCTAGCTGAAAAATTTAACTGTGATATGGTAATATTAACTCAAGCATAAAAACAACTGACAGTGAAGTATTGGAGTCACTGTTAAGACACTAAAGAAGGATCAATTTTGTTTTATAAAACTGAATAAGAGATGTACATTTAACTATAATGACTACAGGGCTAATGTTGCCACCTTTTGTCTATTTTGACAATTTTTGCCTCATTTGTTGGGGATTTTTAACTTTAGAAAACCCAACAGTTATTTGTTTTTGCTTTAATGTAAAACAATATAGTGCTAGCCCCTAACATATTGGTAAAGTATCTGTTTTTTTATTAACTGGAGAAAAATACATCTTTTGTTTTATTAATGATTTGCCATACCATCTGTACCCTTCTTTTTAAAATTCTAGATCCACCCATGCGGGAGTGAACTCCTCTCTTATGAAGAGTTCCCTGTGGCACTGGGAGTGGCAAGCCTTGTAGCACTCTAAGCAAATGAAACCCATTTTTTGTAACACGTTTGAGTAAGGACAAGTACTATATTGCTGCTGCCCAAATATATCGTGCAGGGAATAAAATGCTCTTGGAAATAAGTCCGTCTGTCATTAACATGTTCCAACTAAATTCCCATAATTTTGGCCAGAGGATTTTTGGTTCATTACAAGATGCATGGACTAAAATTCTACCTTCTGAGCTATGTAGAAAATAAGATAAAATGTACATAATTGTCTTTTTACTTTAAAATGTATGCGAATCTCTATATTTTCTATAGGTACAGGCTGACTGTAGATTATGCTTCCATGCCACAGGTTAATCAACAGTTTGTTTTGTGGAGATTCAAAAACATGTTTGTCTTTCAATTATCATAGGGAATTTTATAAATAATAAATGCTTCTCCAACCCAGGAATCATATGGTGTTGATTCAAATCATGGGGATCACTGGGGAAAGCATTACTTATGCTTCTGTCTTCACTGAGATGTGAACACACTTAGTGCCAACTAGCCATATTTAGGCTTAACATCAATGATAAAATGACATGATACTTAGGCCTATACACAGATTAGAAGACCAATAAAATTGCCACAACACTAACACCCCAGACACAAACTGTTCCCCGTTTCTATAGAATTCACCTTGGGCCAGATTCTATCACCCCTTCTAGGCACGCAAGTGGACTTAGGCATTTCTTTTCTACCCTGCTCAAGTCCCTGAAACAAACATGCATGTGGTAGATGGGTCCTCCTCCCCCTTACTGTTTTTTTTGTAATTCAGTCTTACAGGTAAGATGACATTATGTTACAAAAGTAGATGTGCTAATGGATTTTGGACACTTAAACAGGGTGGAATACCTAGGTGCCTAATAAGTCAAATAGAATCTGTCCTCATCTTACTACATAATGTATAAGAAAGTGATTCACTCTCCAACAGAATAGGTAAGTAAGATTTTGCAAGATGGGTTAGGCTACTATTAATAGCTAGATTACAGTCTTGTAAAGACTAGATTTTTTCTATTCTTTCTCTCAAATCATTTGTGGTTGGTAACCAGAGACCCTCTTCCATAACAGCTTTGTAAAGGATGTTGGTATAACATTATATTTACCATGATCATCAATAGTACTTAATAACACAACTGTAAAGAAATCAGTTCCTGAAAGTACTGCTTTTCTAGCTTGTCATGTTCTCCTTGTAATGATTTACCCATAAAGGAGATTACTACTTCAAAATTCACTTAAGGCTTCATCTGGGTTGAACAACTTAATGAAAGAAACTATAAGAAAAACAGTGTCTAAGAAATGTTCAGCTTCAAGCTGAATGTTTACACTGCATGCTTGGGCTTCACAGTACAAATGGAAATTACCTGTGGAGGAGAGAGATGATTATTATTTTTCACAAAAGTCACCAAGAGTGGCTATGATCACTGACAGACAAGGTTCCTTGGGTGAATTTGATATCTTTTATTAGACCAACCCAAATAGTTGGAGAAAAGTTATTAAGCTAGCTTTTGGGTTCAAAAACCCTTTGTCAGGCTAAGGAAGTTCAGCAGTTGGTGTGTGCTCTTCCTGGATGGAATGTTTTAAAGAAGTAGTGGGAATGCCTTTCTTGGTGTTTTCTCTCTTTCTCCTGTCCTCCCTTGTCACTAACAAATTTTCTCCCCTGCACACATATCTTCCCTTCATTTGTACTTCTTTCCATGTAGGCTAGGAAGATTATTTTCTCCCAGAACATAGTTTTTGGTTTACAAATATATGCTTAGCACCTGAACTAAAAGGAGGGCAGGCTGGAGTGGTTTCAGTAGAAACAAAGGAGGATTAACCAAAAAAAATTACAACAAAGATTACAGTTCTGAGGGCTACAAACTGGCAATACAACTTGTTTCAAATGTAAGGTTTATGGACAAAGATAAGGAGATAGGGCTGAATCGGGAGGATCTCAGGCAGTGAAAGGGATTGCAGCTTGCTTTGTTTATTTAAACATTTTCCTTTTGGAAGTTTCCCAGCCCTGTTTTCTTTGCTGTTCAGAATTATTTTTCCTGCTTCTCTGTACATTTTGCAGTTTCTCTGCTTTATCCAAGGGAAATGAGAAACAGGTAGAGCATTCTAGCAGCTGACATGCAGCTTGAAACATCCATGTAGAGAGTGAGGCGATTTTCAGAAGCCAAACTGAAAGGATGGTACTCATGTTCCCAGTACAGCCAAATGGGAAACTGTTTTCTTCCATGACTCTTTGAGATGTCAAAACCCCTCTACTCCATTACAAACAAGATCAAAACCAAGACCTGTCCAAGTGCTTTTGTGAAACTCCAAAGATTCCCAGTCCTGGTAAAAAAATGTCTAACAGTCAGGACATTCTTTTCTCTGAGATGTGAGAAATACCAACACAAGCCTGTTCTACCTGATTCTAGCCGATGACTCAAGGCTGAGTTTCTCAGGTGAATGCCCTGGCCAATGGACTATTCACATGCTTGTGCGCTTTCTCTCCCTGTCCCTCAAAATTCTGAACCTACTCTAATTTACACCAGACATTGGACTGCAATCCAAGTATGTAGTACGACTATGCCAATCTGCTTTATGATTGGCTATTTATTTCTCATAGCCATTCAGAAGCAAGGACTGGGTTGGATGAATGGTCTGTAAGGTGGATAGAAAGCTGGCTGGATCATTGGGCTCAATGAATAGTGATCAGTGGCTTGAGATCTAGTTCGTAGCTGGTATCAAGTGGAGTGCCCCAGGGGCTGGTCCTGGGGCTGGTTTTGTTCAAAATCTTCATTCATGAGCTGAAGGATGGGATGGATTGCACCCTAAGCAAGTTTGCAGATGACACCAAACTGAGGGGAGTAATAGATACATTCCAGGGTAAGGCTAGGATTTAGAATGAGCTAGGCAAATTGAGGATTGGGCAAAAAGAAATTTCATGAGGTTCAATAAAGGACAAGTGCCAAATCCTGCACTTAAGATGGAAGAATTCCATGCACAACTATAGACTTTGGACCAACTGGCTAAGCAGCAGCTCTGCAGAAAAGGACCTGGGTTTTTCAGTGGACAATAAGCTGGATACAAGTTAGCAGCGTGCCCTTGTTGCCAAGAAAGCTAACAGCATATTGCAGTAGTAGAAGTGCTGTCAGCAGATGTAGGGAAGTAATTATTCCTTTCTCTTCAGGACTAGCAAGGCCACATCTGGAGTACTGTGTCCAGTTTTTGGCCCCTTACTATAGAAAGGATGTGGATAAATTGGAGAGAGTACAGTGGAGGGAAAATGAAAATAGTTAAGGGGTTGGGGCACATGATTTATGAGGAAAGGCTGAGGGAACTGGGATTATTTAGTATGCATAAGAGAAGACTAAGGGGGGATTTAATAGCAGCCTTCAGCTACCTGAAGGAGAATTCAAAAGAGGATGGAGCTAGACTGCTCTCAGTGGTGGCAAATAATAGAACAAGAAGCAATGGTCTCAAGTCGCAGCAAGGGAAGTTTAGGTTAGATATTAGGGAAATCTTTCCCCCTGGAGGGGGGTGAAGCACTGGAACACGTTATCAAGAGTGGTGGTGGAATCTCCATCCTTTGTGGTTTTTAAGGTGTGGCTTGACAAAACCTTGGCTGGGACGATCTATTTGGGGATGGTCCTGCTTTGAGCAGGAGGTTGAACTAGATGACCTCCTGAGGTCCCTTCCAGCCCTAATTTTCTATGATTCTATCTGTACAAAAAATCACTGCACTTCAAATGGCTGAGGTAATACACTAGGCTAAATACCAAATAATAAGATAAGTAAAATAGTGTTGTGTGTTCATACTATGTTCACATAGCAACTTTTGTATGAATACCTACCAACCTTGCCTCACAAGTTATTAAGAAATTTCATAAACATAAAAATAAATCTGTTTTAAAATGTGTGTGACAGTTTTAAATAAGGGTAGCACACATCCCTAGCAAGCCAGTACCTCAGTAGTTGGCAAATCAATTATTCCAAGATATCTTTTAAGTTTTTAGCAGAACTAATCATGTACCTTGTTATGGGAGAAGTTACTAGCCAGTCTAACTCTTTTCAGGCTTATCCATCCTGAGAAATTGAACTGGATGGTGGGAAATCCATAAAGGACAAAATAACAGAAACTTTTGACCTGACTTCACAGGAGTAGAAATGTTCCAAAATAACTTCTGCCTAAGAGCTGATAACTTCCTAGAAGGAGGAAGAGGAGGAGGGAAAGAAGGTCCGGCGGAACCACAGCAGCAAATTCTCCCAACCAACACAACGTGTAAAATAGTACACAGATGTCCTGTATAACAGAACTTCACCTCACACAACAGTGCAGTCCTTCTGCCTTCCTCCTCCATAGCTGCATGGCAGGGGTTGGCGAAGTGCATAGTTTCTGTACCTGCAGAGGCAAGAATGGGTTTTCCCCAGTGACAGAACAAGGTTTCCATGCTGGCAATGCAGTAAACTGAAAAAAGAATATCCTAAGATTTATTAGAAATCCTGGATATTTTTTAAAGGACTGCATTTTTTCTCTTCCTAGTAACTGTGCTTCCTGGATACAGTAATGTTTGATTTTTCTTGTCACAGTATTTCCTTTGTCAAGGGAAGCTTTTATATTTTTGATCCAACACAGTTTTCACTTCAGCCCTGAAGAGAATTAAAAGAACATTATTAAACCATCATAATGTTTAGCCCTATTCTTACACATGCACACACAAGTTTGTTTATACTATGAAAATATTATAGATGTCTATGCACAGGGCAGAACTCATAACCACTTCTGAGTTTTACAAGGTGCCTGGGAGTCAACAGTGTCTGTATATCAACAGGCCAAAGGCATCACTTCTGAATTTCACTTCTGATTTACTAACACTTCTCCCCTCCCCCTTTTTTAATATATTGGCCAACTAAGTGAAGCTTTTATGGTGGCACTTTCTTCTGTTGAATAATTATCACAATTTATTATAAAAGGGTCTGGAAAGCAAAGGTAGATTCAGAACATAAAGTGTCTAATCTTTTTTAACCTCTGAATGTATAAAGATAGGTTAAATAGAATTTAGCAGTTGAAAAAACAATGTCCTTTATAAAGTTAGGAATGCATATTTTTCTTCTCCCATGAAAACATTTCTTTATATAT
>JAGPOW010003648.1:67306562-67335327 GCA_030014935.1 Caiman crocodilus
TATATTATAACAAAGTGTGGGGGAGAGAGTGAGTGTCAAGGACAGGCTTTTCAGATGCAAGATTTCGAATTAACCTCTTTCTAAGAACACTAAATGTGTACTGATCCCATGAATTCCTAGTTGCAAGCTTTCAAATCTTTTACCCTTGCAGAAATGCATAGGTTAACTATCAGTTCCTTTTGTTATCTTTTTTTAATATCAAGTTGCAATTACACAGAATGAGACAGAAACCAGGACAACTCAGTAGCCAAAAGAAAGATTTTCCAGAGCACTCACTCATCATTATGCAGTAGAGCCATAGAGTAGTTCACATGTAGGACACAGAAGAAGAAGATGACTTGTTAAATATTCAAGATGAAATTCTGGCTCCATTGAGTTTCACTGTTGATTTCAACAAAGCCAGGATTTTTACCCTTAGTTTTCTGGAGTTAATATGATCACACACTTTTTGCCAGGAGAAAGATTTTTCCCAAATAATAAGAAAGCAAAGGCTTCTACTTCTGTTATCAGAGTTCATGAAATGAGCTAGTCTCTGTCCAGTTCCCAGACTGTCACACAGTACTAACAAAACCATCACAGCCACATCAGGCAGCAATGACCAAAGTTTCAGAAGCACTCACCATCCTGAAATAACCACAGAGGACAATGGGAGCTATTGGGTGCTGCCACTTCAGAAAATTCTGCCATCAGGACCTAGCACTTTTGTTGACAGTCTTGGCAGAGACATCCATGACTAAACTGATATGGAGACTCAAATATTTCCTAACCTGAAAAAGTTGGCTTCTATAGGAGACTGACAATGCAGTCATCCTCATGTCTGATCTTGCCCTGCCATTGTCTGTTTTTTTTAACTGTTCTGTAGATAGAAAGCTACAATTTATTGATTGTCATATTCAGGCACCCTCAGCTCCCACTTTTTACTTTAAAGCCCACATGGACCCATCAGAGAGTCTAAATATTGGTGTATTACTTTGTGAAATGTTATGTTCTCTGATGTTCTCCAGGAGATGAGATTGGCTTATCATAATTATCCCTTCTGGTAATAAATATTATGATTCAGGTAATTCATTTTAAGCATCCATAATTGACAGTCTCAGACACAGGCTCCACAGTGACCTCTCTAACTGTTGCTGGAGATAGCCCCATCTAATCCTTATTAGCCGGGAGAACAGGTCACATTTGAGATATGAGAGACAAATGAAATAATACTTTAAAGTTTCAAGGCACTAGCCTGAGAAAACAAAGTGGTACCTTCTCTAGCATTCTGCATGTATGTACAGACATGTATAAAACATATATTTGTTTTTATAAGTAAAATGGAGTGTGGAAGCTGAAAGAGTTGTTTTAGGGAACAACAGCAACACAGCTAAGACATAGTCCTTATGTAAGCAAATCTCCTATTGAGGAGAGTTTTATATCCTAAAAATGACTTATGAAGGAGTAAACAGAAATGAAAGAAGTATGGAAGACAGCAAAAACAAAAAACAAAAGAAAAGAAAAAATCTAAATAAATAGCATTACCTCAACCAAGAATGCTCAGCACACATCTAAAGGAAAGTGGATGGGAATTTTGTCTTATTCATCAAAACTGCAATCGTAGGCGCCCTTAATGATAATGTTCTTTATTTTATAAATTACATGATAACCATAAGTTGTTTATCTCTTAAATTTAAAACTGAAACTGAAGAATGTAATCAGTTTTGTGGTTTAACCAATTTGAAAGGGACTTGACCTTTCACTTGCCTCTCTCAATTACCTAACACCACATTTTTAGACAATGATACGTTTTTGGTTTGGAATATGATGAAAATGAAAACAGAACAAAACAGCAGGAATCTCTCCACTGGATAAAGGGCAACAAAGCTGGAGATTCTATATCAAAGTGATGATGGTGCAACTCCGTACATTCTCAAATAAACAGTTTGCTAAACATTTCTTCAGCCTATTTGCCTTTCAACTGACAATTTGTAAGATAGCATGATTTGTACTTCTTAAATACTGGGAAAGAACATTTTTAAAAAAAACCCTCAGCAATATATATACACACACACACACACACACACACACAGACTGCAGAATCAGGACATCCACAGACAAAAAATCCTCTACTGATGTGGAAGCAGTGTTTACTTTGGGTAGAGCATGCAGACATGTATAACGCGCTTTGGTCCATAATGCATTGTAGATAGCCTCATTTCCACGTCTGCATAGAATTCCACTTATTTCAGGAGGGCTTCAGGCCAATGCTAGTATCAGGAGTAGATTATATGATTGGGGACATAACTTACACCCTTCCCTGCTTACAACACTTCGTACCTCTTTCTAGTCTAAAGGTGCTAATGTACACCATTATCCGTTTTCCATACCAGTAAGTTTTCCAAGTATTAACTTATTTTGCAAATGTTTTATCCTCACCATTACTTATTTCTTCCTTGGAAATATTGGGTGTTGGCTGCAGCCCAGGCTGGGGATTTTGCGTGGAATGTGCCAGGACTTAAACCGTCTCCTAGTCAGAGGGTCTTGCCCTTCCACTCAGGGTCAGATCAGTTGCCCTATTTGGGGTCAGGAAGGAATTTTACTTCATGGTCAGACTGGTATGAACTGTGTAGGGTTTTGCATACCTCATAGTGGGAATTGTGACCTCTTCCTAGGATCTCACAAGCATATTTTAACAACCTTTGGTTCAGTAGGTATATTGGTTGCTGTGGTCCTCCTGCTTTACTTGTGGCAGATTAGAGTGTTACGGCTGGATTGACTGAGCAGTTTTGCTAACAGGTTAGACAATGGATTTGCATAGGATGGTTTAGATAGGGTTGATTCTGCCTCTGGCAGGGAGGCAAACTAGATGACCTCTAGAGGTCCCTTTCATCCCTACTTCTGTATGAGCATTTTTACACATGCTCCGGGGGTGGGGAAAGGATGCT
Source organism: Caiman crocodilus (assembly GCA_030014935.1). Lineage (NCBI taxonomy): Eukaryota > Metazoa > Chordata > Crocodylia > Alligatoridae > Caiman > Caiman crocodilus. The sequence goes on from JAGPOW010003648.1 coordinate 67,309,487, forward strand.
TTAATTAATAGACTAGCTATAAGAGCTGCTCTAATTAAAGCACCCAGAGCATCTTGCACATCAGTGTGTTCCCGCTGCCATTTTGAAGGGTGGGGACTTTATCTAAATCTTGTTTAGCAAGCTTTATTTAAAGCACCCTTGCTGCCATTTTGCAGCTGGGGGATGCCGATACACTAGTCGTGGAGGCTGGCTGGAGGGTGCCAATTCGAACACTCCAACAGACTTGATTAATTGAGCCTGCTCTGACGTGCTGTACTTACATGTTGGAGCAGCCTCCCAGAACATGTACAGGCACCCTATGATTCTGTAGTTCTATTTCTTGATATTATCTATTGGAAAAAGCAGCAACATAAACCCTAATTGATCCAAAAATAAATATAAAGTGAGCTTCCAATGGGGGTTACATATCAAAGCAGTTTGTTTTCCTGCAACATTTTGGAGGAAACTTTGGAGGCCAATTCTGCTTTTTTTGCAAAGAATCTAAGACTGAAAATATTATATTTTATGTTTTTTAAATTGCAATATATGTACAGCATACATCCAAAATTTATGATTAACTTTTTTTTTCAGATCAGCAATCAGTAGATCTGCTTGTTTCAGATCAGCAATCAGTAGATCTTATATTCATAAGACATATGTGTACATCATTTACTTATTCAATGGCATATTATTTTGAATACCACATTTAACTGAGACAGAGGTCTGACCCAATGTCCAGTAAAGTCAAAGGAAGGATTCCAATCAACATAACAGTTATTGATCAAAACCACAGGGCACCTATACACATGCTGGATGCCTGCTCTGATGCGAGCTAATTAGCACATGTCAGAGCATACTCGATTATTTGAATCTGCTGGAGTGTGCTACAGGCAACCCCTGCTTAGCACTCTTAATTGGTTCCAGAAAAAACAAGCATTAAACAGAACTGTGCTAAGCGAAACCCATTTTCCCATAGGATTTAAAGTAAATAAAAAAATTTGTTACTGCTGCTTCTCACTACCACTGCCACTTCAGCTATGTGTCAGCACAAGTCACAAAGGAAGTTCACAATGAAGGAAGAAAGTAAAACCAGGCATTTGATTTGTGACAATGTGCATGGCACACCAGTTACTTTAAGAGAAGGCAAGCAGTATGAGAAACCACCTGCAGGTGTGGCAGGGGCCAGTTGGAGTCACCTGACCAGAAGGGAGCTAGGCTTGAAGCATATAAGGACAAGGCCTGAGCAGGTAATATCTAAAACTGCACCTCAAACCAAAAATCTCAAAGACATTCTCAAGTGTTTTCCATCTGCATAATGTCAGCACTAATCGTGAACTCGTCATCATTTTAAACAGCTTCTCAAATTTGAAACCCACCCAGTTGATCTTGGAGTCACCCTTGACCAGATTTTAACTTATAAAATCGCATCTCCAGAAAACAGCTTTAAAAAAAAATAAAATAAAATAAAATAAAAAAATCAAGAAATAACCTACTTGCCAAACTTGCAGGCTCCACTTGGGGTGCCAGTGCATCCACACTATGGTCATCTGCTCTCACAATGAGTTATTTAGTTGCAGAATACTGTGCACCTGCATGGGCTCGTTGGTCACACAGCGAAGTAGTGGACAACCAACTGCATGCTACAATGTGTATTGTGTCAAGCACACTGTGTCCCGCTCCATTCCCATGGTTACCAGTCCTCAGTAACATTGCTCCCCCTCATCTCCACTGCACAAATGCTGAAGTAAATTTACTAGCCAGACTCCATGATAATCTATGATAATCCTATGCTGCCAATGCAATGCAACATATTCTACCCACCAATAGCTCAGTTTAAGATGTTCAGCATAGACTGCCCTTTCAAAACCCTTTGACTTTTCCTTACTTACTTGATGGCTTTTCCTTACTTACTTGACTTCCTTCCTTCCTTCCTTACTTACAATCAGTCACCATAGGCAGACAAGGTTCTTTGAGCAGATGTGATATCTTTTATTAGACCAACTAAATAGTTGGGAAAATTGTTCAATCAATCACCATATCATCTCTGACTCTACAGTCAGTCGACCAGGATTTAACTAGATACACCATTATTGGGCACTTAACCATTTTCAAACTGGACAGCGTCACTATGCTTCAAACCTATACCACTGGGGTCTTTACAATGACAACACATTCTCTAGTGGAAAAGTGCAAACCATGTCTCACATAGTTGACGACTCATGTCCATTTGCTATGCTACCTGGTTACCTTTAAGCTCTTCACTTTAAGATGTCTGAAACAACATGCCAAAACCACATACACTAAATAAATTACCCCCATTTTACAGATAGTGTACCTAGGCAGAGAGATTAAGCGATTTGTCTGAAGCCATCTATAGCAGAGTCAGGGACTGAACAAACATCTTCCAGGGCTGACCCACAATTTATTAGGGCCTCCTGCAAGATATAGTTTTGGGGCTCCCTGATGTGAAGAAGCCAGCAGCGATGTGAGGGGGGAGGAGGGAGGAGTGGTGAGTGGCCAAAGAAGCTGGCGGGGGCTGGCAAATGGCCGAATGTGAAGCTGGTGGCGGCAATGCAGAATGGTGGCAACCACTTGTCCACCCCCCCACCCCCCACTTTGCTATGGCACTGATTTGGAGCATTCATGGCCCCAGAGGGACCCTTGGCTGCAGGGTCCCCTGTGGCTGTGGGTTCCACAGGATAAGATGGGCTGGCCCTGACCATGTGAATCCATTGCTATAATTTGTTTTATTTAAACAAAATTGATGAGAAGGGAATCTAATATCACCATCTTCCTACCCCAAATCCAACAGCAGGTAAGGAAGGAGGAAGAAAGGGAAACTCATTCATTCATGAATCACTTATTCATTCATTCATTCATTGGCAGTCATACATCTTGAGAGACCATGGGATTGTACCATGGGGTAGGTTACTGGGTACTACCACAGCTTCTTGAGTGGCTGAGGAGTCTGATATGTGACAGGCAGACCCTCCAGAAAGTTGCACATACAAACTTAGTTGAGCCTGCACTAGTATGCCAAGTACCATTTTGTCCTACCTGCCTCTGACACCTCTTCTCTAGCTCATCATTGACCCTCTCCATCTCAGAGCAATGTAAGCCTTGTTGGAATAGTGCCCAGAAAACTACAGCTGTATGTCTACCTACTGCATTATTGCTACTGTCATCTCTATATAAGACAGGGCATGAATAAAATGAGGCCCCCCCTTATATCTTCCTCATAGAAACAGTACCATATTTATTTTCTATATTCTTTTTAATGCACTGAGCATTGCAACAAACAATCATTTGCTAATAAGGGTACATTCAACAGCCATCTTTCCTTCGTTGCTAGCCAAAACATCTAGAAGGAAAAGAGAAGGAACAGACAAATCATATAGCAGAAGAATGCCAAAAAAAGAAATTTGGCTTCATATGACTCTGTGGTTCACCACACCATACTTAAATATTTCAGCAATAATAAAGGTTACATATAGTTAGCTGTCAGCATGGACCAGTTACCATCTTTTTAAGAAATGGGCACTAGAATAAAAGTTCTGTCTTCCTAGCCCAGATTAGTGAGGTGGCAAAGTATTTAAATAGTTAGTCCTATAGTTAAATAGTTAGCTAACACGTCAAAACTATAGTGACTGAATTATATTAATAAATTAGGACAACATGAAAGAGACAAGGAGAAAATAAATTTACATTAATGCACTAATTATACACCCCCTGCTCCTCAGGTGTTTTATTTCTCTCCCCCTCCCCCCCAACACAGAGAATTTTACTCTTATTGAAAAGAATTTATATTCTGCCATATTTTTCACATTGCTCCAATTTGCTTGGTCACTTTGATCTGTGCTCCATGTTTGCAACCCTTCCAAGCATAGCATCATCCACAAACTTGAGCACAATTACATTTTCACCAGAGGAAGCAACAGACCAGAAGAACCTTCAAGCATGGCACACAGAAATGTTAACTATCTCTGCAGAGTCCTGAGATAAGATAGAATACAGCTTTATTGACAGTGCCTGCCCTGCAAGTGAACAAACTACAGCAATGTCACCACAAGCCAACATAATAATGTTCTGTTAAGAGCAATCTTAAAAAAGAAATGTGTCCATTCTGATTAGCCGTTATGGTTCATATGACATTTTCAAAAAGACCATAGGCTGCTTTTCTCACAAATACGGCAGTAACCTGGCCAAATTTTCCTCTCCCTCCCTTGTGTAGTGCATTAATCTTCTTCTAGAAAGCACTCCTGTGTTCAGTGTACTTTCCTGGTTGTTGAGTGCCTGATTTGCAATGGATAAAACTGAATTTGAAGGAAAAATATTAATGAATTTCTAACTAGCACTTCACTTTTATTTTAGAACTGTGCTTACACTCCTACTCTACTCATTTACTTTGTCATTTTTATTTTGACATATGTCCCATGATGGCCTTCAATTAAAAAAATACACATTTACCTCAACAAAAGGATCACCTCAGGAATGAGATTGTCATCTCATTCTGCACTCAGATGGCTCAGTGGTACCATTTGCTTCAGGACATCTATAAATCCTATGAAACACATCTATAACTGACAACTTGTGTGCATTAATAAAACCATTAAGCATTATCATTTAAAGAGATTAAGATTCATGTTTCACAAAGCATCATAAATCTTCTGGTTAAATATATGCATTGCAGCTTCTAAGGTACAAGCCACCAGAAAAAAATATATACAGTAGAATACCAAACAACTGCATTGATTGGAACTGGTTTCCTTGCAGTTATGAAAACATGTGCTACAATGATAACTTCCCAAAACACAATTGAAAATACAGAAGAATAAAAAGACATTGATTTAGAAGAATTTTATTAACAAGATTATGGTACTGTGAACTGAAATATATTCATTTTAATTCAATATGAATGGGGTGGAGATGCAAATAAAAGGTTTTGTTTGCTTTTTGATTAATGACACCTTGTATGACAGTGTGCAATTGGTAGCACTGCAATTGCTTGGTATCTTGCTGTACTGCAGAAATCCAACACATAGAAGGAAATGCACAATAGATTAAAAGCACCTGTGCTCCCACAAATAGTGAACATGCAGGTTTTGTGCAAAGAATTACTTTGGGTGTTGAAGACAGGAGAGGTTAAGCAGCTACAAATCATTTCATTACAGTAACCTAGCTACAGTTATTTTCTCTGCATTGCTCCAGTAGACCCCTACAGAAGCTCAATGGTAACATTGCTGTATATCTGAAGGTTCTGAAACAGAGCCCAATTCCCAGCCCTGCCCTGTAATAGATGAGAATAGCATAAATTCAGGGAACTGAATTATGGGCAGGCTCATAGGGGTCCTGCACACAGTGAAAGTAATGTGTGTAACAGCAGGAGGAACTAGGGGGTAGTCTGCAGAGCTGGACTGACAATTTGAACTACAACTCCCTGAACTCCCAGGGGCTGAGGGGCAAGGGAAAAGGAAGAGGAGTTTGAGGCTTGAGTAAGGGGAAAGAGAGCAGTGGATTCTGGTCAGCCCTACACAAAGGAGAGCACCAGTGGAGCTAGACATCTCATTGGCTTGATTAGCCAGGACTGTGAACTGAAGGAGCTAGACTCAGGCTATTGTTTGAGTGCTCTAGAGACTAAAAGCTTATTTGGGGACACCTCCAGAGGTGTGGATGGGAAATTAAGGTACTGAGTGTATATTGCCATGGTCTTGATGGGTTTTTTTTACCTTTAACTTGTTCCCACTCTTTTGACCATTGGCTTACAACTAACCCGTATGGGAATTCCCCCTTGCTTCTTGTGCCAGTTTCCTGGGGCTGCAGGGTTGGAACAAATTGGTGGCAATGGTGAGATTCTGATGCAAGGCTATCCCACAGGTGAGGCAAATGGGGACTGGTGGTCATAAGCTATGAGGTACAGGGAAAACTGTTGCAGTGGGTGTATAGGGGTTTTTTTGTATGAGCATTTGATCAGAGAAGATGAATACCAAAGAGGAGGTGGTACCCCCAATAGAAGGGAAAACACACACTCCACCTAGTGTCTCAAGGCCTACATTCAATCTGGCACTCTATGTTAAGAAGCAACAAGAATGGGGTGACTGGCATGAACCATTTAAAATGGCAACTGAGTTAAATGGGTGGAATGAGGATATAATTCCTCATTCCACCCATACAATTCCTGAGCCTGTTGCTCACAGGGAGGGTCAAGGAGGTCTACTCTAGGCTCAGCAATAAAGCCAAACAGAATTAAAACACCTGACAGGGGCCTTCAGGAATGATTTCAAGCCAAGTGCAGGTCCTGATTGAGAGCTTGCAACTTTCTTTAATCATAAGAAGACTTCAGAAGAACAAGTGCAATAGATTGGCCTTGCCCTGACGTGATTAGCTGTGAAGACCTTTGCACAAGCCAGCCCAGAGATACAGGATCTTTTAGCTTGTGACCAGTTCATCAGCAATGCCTTCAGTGGGGAGAAGTGGGTCCAGCTTTGGTTTGGAAAGCCCCATAGGCTGGATGATGCCATAAAGCTAGCCACTGAGATGGAAGTGGTGAGAAAACTGGAAGCCCTAGATATCCAAGGCATCAAGGCAAGGGTACATGTGCATGTCGGGAAGGAAAAGTCAGGCACACACATCCCAATCCCAGTTGCAAACTCATACAAAAAATGGTTTGCAAACTGTCATGGAAATATTAGGAGAGAACTGAAATTAACTGACATTTAAGAAGAGTTCAAGAAGAGTATGGAAACCCAGCCCCAAAGCAGACATGCAAAGGGAGATCCTCCTGGACCACAGTGGCTGGAGTGTCATCAGGAGAATGCTGATGGATGCTGGCAGCCATGATCACTTCTGGAGGGAATTCCCACAGAGAAGGTGGCATTCAGAGCAGGGAAATTGAGGTTGGCAGGGCTGGGATACTGCCTGGAGAGAAAGCTAGAAGTTCCTTGCCAGGTCCTCCTAAACTCAGGTGTCCAGGTACCCACTGGACATAGCTGAATATGAAAGCAAGCTATAGCAGAGGCAGAAAGAAGCCTTCAAGCCTATAGGCTAGTTGTCAAGGCAGCCAATGGAGAAATGCTTCCAATTCTGGAAGAATGAAGTACAACCATCAGCTTCCAAGGCCTGCAGCTGCCATGTAAAATTCTCATAACAAAAGATGCCTATCAAGATGCCTTTTTACGCACCAAGTTCCCAAAGAATTCATCAGGTCACTATGAACACTTTCTGGGGAGGCATTTCCCCTTGTATACTGCAGATGCCCAAGTGAGGGCACACAAAGTGGCAGTGGAGAAAAATCCAACAATACCTCTTAGAAGTAAGATGAGTTGATCACCAACAAACTGAAGAGATGGTGCTGTGAAGAGGAGGAGGGCTTATTTGAACCCATGTTCACTGATGAATTGGAATTATTAGTGTGAACTGCAACAGGTAAGAGCCACAGGGGTGAAATTCCTGTATGTGTTGCTAACACATCAACAGAAGTTGAAACATGAGTACAAATCATGTCTTCATAGCCTGGAACCTAATTCTGTAAAGGCAGTGCAAGACGTCCTATTGGAATATGCAGATATATCCAGCCATGGAGACCATGATCTAGGGCATAGACGCTTAACAAAGATTCTAGTTAACATTGGCAATGCTTAGCCTAACCACCAGTGGCCTAGAAGAGTACAGTTCCGTGTCCATTCATTTCCAGCAGGAATTTGATCAGCAGCTGCAAGAGACAGAGGAAAGAGGCATCACTGAGCGCTCTGTGAACCTGTGAACTACCCACAGGGTGTTGGTGTGGAAGAAAGGGGAAGGCATGCAGGTCCACTGTGGACTAAATGATGTTACTGTTAAGGATGCCTACCCCTTACCTTGAATTGATTACATGCTTTGGCCAAGAGGTCTAGCTGGATGGTTCTACACGATTGATCTAGCTAGTGGGTACTGACAGGTGAAGGCGCACACAGAGACAGAGCTAAAGCAGCTTTTTGCACTAAAAACGGACTTCTTGAGTTTAACTTTATCCCATTTGTTTAACGTTATCCCCTTCTAGTACATTTCAGAGATTGATGAATATCATGTTAGTGTAGTTATAAGGGACTTCCCACCTGGTGTACCTGGATAATATTATTGTGATAGAACAAAAATTTCAGGACCACTTGCTGAAACTGAAAGCAGTGTTTAAGAGAGTGAAGGAAGCCAACTTAAAAATTAAACCCGCCAACTGTCATCTTTTCTTCAGGGACTCAAACTTTTTTAAATATGTTATCTCCAGGCAGGGGATAGGTCTGGATCCAGAGAAGATGGAGGCTTCGACCAGGGAATGTCAAGATGCATTTATATAGAGCTAAAGCAACGGTTGATGTCATCCCCCTATCTTAGCGTACCCTGACCCTCAGTTACCCTTCTCATTGGATACTGATGCAAGTGACATTGGCATCAGAGCTGCTTTCTCACAAATTGAAGGAAGCCAGGAAAAGGTGCTACCTCTTGATGTTGTCTCTGGAGTAAATATATCAGATAAATTTAATAATCCAGCTAAATACACTACAAAGATGGCAGGATACCTAAGTTCAGTTAGTCAAGCTGTTAGGAAACATCAAGGGAAAGGGAGAGATGGAGGGACACTAGTTGGAGTGGTTCAAGAGAGGGAGAGCCCTGGGAGCCACACAATGGCCTGTAAATTAAGTGATTAGCAGCTCATTAACATGCGATCAGAGGCGAACCATGGAGACAGGGGAAGAACACCTGGATACTTCAGCCCTGACCCAAACACTGGAGGGGGAGGGAAGGGAAGACAATGACTATAGAGCAGGGTTGTCAACTAGGGGTATTCATAATCCCAGGGGTACTCAGACAGGTCATAGCAGGTACACACAGGCAGATGGGAATGAAGTGCACTCCAGGGTGTGGCAGGGGAGACTCCTCCAGTGCGTTTGCCTCTTAGCAGTGGGAGGGATGCATCAAGCACATGGCACATACAGCACCTCCGCAACCGCACCCATCTGTATTGTGGGGAGTGTTTTGTGTTGGCTCCTGACAATGCAAGATTGGCCAGTCAGCAGCACACAGAACCACAACTGACCATAGGAACGCAGTGCAGCACATGGTGGCCAGTGCATGCAACCCCCCACCACTCCCCTCCCTCCCAGTGGAGGCACTGGCACTACACACACCCCTGGGAAGGCACGGGGAGGGGGAATGTCCCTGGCTGCACGCTGCTGTGGGCTGGGGCCAGGGCAGCACCAGGCTGTTCCCAGTGCGGGTGTTGGGCCGGGCAGCAGTGGGCAGAGTTCGGGGTGGGGGGGCTATGGTGAATTTTGGGGTGGCTGCATCCCCCCATAGTGCATCCTGCCCCCCCCCCCACAGTGCAGGAGGGAATAGGGCAGGGGCAAATCATTCACCCCTGCCCCACTCACTTTTGCAACCTGGGGATTGTCCCACAACCATTAATGGGGCCCCAGCCAGGCCAGGTCGTGGGACAATCAAAGTGCAGCAGCTCATCCAGAGGCATGAGTGGGTGAGTGCTGTGCCCCTGGATGAGCCACTGGGCTTCAATTCACCATGAATGGGGCCCACTCCCTCCTTCACTGCCATGGGGGATACAGATTGAGGCCCCCACAGTGAGGGAAGGAGGGGGGCAGCAGCAGGGCTGGGCCATAGCCAGGCCAGGTGGTGGGACAAGTAGAGGCCCGGGTGGTGGGGCCCAGCTGGGGTTCCGCTGAACTCAGCCCTGCCTGTGCCCCACTCTCTCATTCACCATAGGGAGCATCAATCTGTCCCCACCATAGCCCTTTCGTCTTCTTCCACCCATTCCCCCATAGACTTACCTGCTGTGGGGGGAGGGCGTGCACACATGTGCACTTTGCCCACCCCCCCAAATAGTTTTTTCTCCCTCTACCTATGCAACTCCTGCTCCACCCCCACTCCCTTCCTCACCACAGGGGGGGGGGCCTTGATTTGCCCCCCACCACCACTTAAAAAACAGAAAAAATATAAAGGGGTACACAAACTGAAACTTTGAGACTGAAAGGGTATAATTGTTAAAAAAGGTTGAAAACCCCTGCCGTAGAGGGAGGACAGAGATGCTGCAGCTCAGGGCTCCAGAAGCCAGAGCACTGCAACTTAGATGCAGAGCACCAGAAAGAAACTGCCTGGCAGGGCATGGTAGCCTACTGGTGAAGTTTGAGTACTCAGAGAAAGAGAGAGACTGCAATTAGAAGGGATATTTACTTTTTGTTTCTTTTTTATTATTGTGTTGTGCCTGAGTGGGAAGAAATTTCTATTAAGTGAATGCAAATACTTAATACTTTTTTTTTAATTCTAAAGCTGATCCCATGGCATAGAAGTAACTATAAAGGGGAGGAAGAGATCACAGGGTGCCTGCAGGTATGGTATTAGATCCTGCCACCAGGTGAGGAGATTAGCTTCAGAGAGTGGTTACCTGGAATTGAGAGCAAGTAACAAGAAGGTGGACTGGGATGCAGGAACAGGGGCTGGAGCTGTGGACCCAAATTAGAAGGTCCAGCCAGAGAAAAAGGGGTCAAGGCCAGGGAGGCCAAGACCTTGGCAAAGTTTATGAAGGCCAGAAGGCCAAAATGACAGGAAGGATAGTAACATTTCTCTGTGACCCCCAAATAGGACAATACACCCAGCAAAAAGCTACCCCGCCTCTGCCACCAGCCTCCCGAACTTACAATGGAGAAATACCAAGACATGGTAGGTGAGATAGGAGGCAAGGCAGGGGCCAGGGGTCATGAGCAGGTGACTCAGATGGGCAAGGGACTGCTGAGAACAGGCAGAGTGTGTGTTACCTGTCACAGTGGATAATGTAATATGAATGCAATGTGTGTAACTGCAGGAGGAACCAAGGGGACAGTCTGCAGAGCTGCATGCTGACTTTATTTGGACTACAACTCTCTGAAACCCTCAGGGGCTAGGGGGCAAGGAAAAAAAGCAAGAGGAAGCTGGAAGCTGGAGTAGAGGGAAGAGCAGAGTGCACATGGAACCTGGTCAGTCCTACATAGAGAGACGTACAGTGGAGCTAGAGATCTCACTGGCTTGTTTAGCCTGGACTGTGGACCAAAGGAGCTGAACTCAGACTTGAGGTCAGCTGCAGGCAGCTGGTTGAGTGCTCTAGGGACTAAAGCCTTGTTTGGGGATTTCTCCAGAGTTGTGGGGGGAGGGAATGAAGGTGCCACAGAGTTGATGTTTCTTTACCTTTTACTTGTCCCTTCTTTGGCCTGTTGGATTGCGACCTTAACCCCTATGAGTTTCTATATAAAATTGGGAACTCCCCCTTTCTTCTTGTGACAGTTTCTGGGGCTGTAGTGTAGACACAGTATTATCTCCAACATGAAGAAATTAGAACGAATAAATAGCCTTTAAATATGCTTATGGTTGATACCATAGTCCTAATATAAAAACTTTTATATACAAAAAGAATCCTATCTTGCTAACCCAAGTTCACATCTGAATTTTCTATTGAAAGAAGGAATGAGCCTATTATTATGTTCTTAGTTTTTCCATGGGAGGTTCTCTTTTAACTAAAGTTGGTGAGATTTCAACCAACTGGCTACAACACCTTTTCTGAAGTTATGTTCACACATTTTGTATAATGCAGATTGTGTAATATAACACCCTAGCTATGCTCCATTATGGTTCATTATGAGGTTGGAAATTGCTGACACTCAACACTTCTGTCTTTATAGTGGTCTATCATTTCAAATTATGCCTGCAGTTCAGAGCAGTCTATGTAGTCAATATTCTGAGAACCAAGTTCTGGCATCATTTTTCACAATGAATTACACCTTCATTCACAAGTGGTCCCAGTTCTACCCAGTTCTGCTTGAGTTCTACCTTAGGTAATTATATTAACACCTTAAATTCTCCCAAGTTTCATAACAGTATTCTCATTTTTGTCCCCAACTGTTTAATAGTTTGCAGCAACAAAACAGAACAGTTGTCATACTCCACGTGAATTTGGGTGGCATATTGGGATTGACGATTTCTATCTCAGGCTATGGACGGGCATGATATATGTTAAAAGAAAGCCTTTCTCCTTGCACGAAAAGAGAGTATGCAGCCATTCAAGGGGTTTCTGGCAGAATAGAACAGGCTCTTCTTCAAGAAAAAGTCACATAACTCCTTTTCCACACTAACCTGAACAACTGTACATTTCTCCTACATGGCAAGGAACACCAGTATCCCACAATACCCTGCTCTCCCTAAAGGAGAGCACCAACTCTCTGAGAACCTCTCCAGGGATGGTTCCAGTCATGGAAGAAGGCTCTCCACGCCGTGCACTCCTCCAGGTCACCCAGAAGCTGGGCCCAGTCCCTGTAGGGAGAGAACTTTCCCCACAGCTCAATCCATCCCTGGTACTCCAGAGGCAAGTGGAACCGCACTGCCTTTGCTCCCTGCCCCTGCACCAAATAGGGCGACCTCAGTTTCTGCAGGGCTGGGGAGTACAAAATATGACAGGAGTAGTCCACAGCCCTATCAGGTAAATGACTGCCTGTGGCAGCTGCCACTTTTCAGCAGAGAATTGAACTGGTAGTTCAATTTGAGTTCAGTTCAGATCAGATGCAGATGTACGCAGTTGGCTTCGGTTCAGTTCTGGTTCAAACCACCAAAAAAAAAAAAAAAAAAGAGGTTCAGTCACTAGTACAAACTGGTTCAAATCAAAATTATTATACCCATAGCTGATAATTAACTGATTTCAGAATAAGAATAGGCTTTTAAAAAAGAAACATGTTTTACTTTGTAATACTTATTTAAAGTTTATACAAGTAATATTTTTTCTTTAATTTGACTGCACTTGACTTCAATTTTACATGACTTTGGCAGGTTTCTGCATTGTCAAAACAATTACTTGTTCATGAACTATTTGTTTGAGCAAACTAAATCAACATCTTCTAATCGCTGCTCTGTCATATTGGACCTCTGCTGATAGAATATATCTGAGGCCTGAAAATATTCTTTCAACACTCACTTGTGTTGCAGAAACTGCTGTTACAATTTTTGTCAGTTGATACAGTTCAGGCATGGTTTTTTCTGATACGTTTTTTGATGTTCCAAGTATTTTAATACTTCCTTCTCACTGAGATGTGGATCATCTGCACATGAGGCAAGATATGATCCTATCTTTTGCGGGGAGTTCTTTTGTTCAGCTCTCTTTTTCTCTCTGGAGATTTCATCACCTGATCTTTCACTTTCAGACATGTGCCTTTGATTCTATGATATAATTGACCACAACTTCTTCCAGTTGAAGTATTTCATTTAACCAATACATGGAGAAAAATGGAAGTGTTGCCTTGGCTGGAAGACTTGATGATATCTAGGATCAAGGTACAGACATGAGGGAGAGAGATTTTTCTTCTTATTCTTTTTTTCATGGAAAAAAAGGACTGAGTGATAGAGGATGAGATTTGATGTTTCCAATTGGCATTTTAATCAAGCACTATCAGTTACCCATTGGTAGTTGTTCATATTGAATATTTTTTCTTGTTATTTTAGCAGGCTTCACTGAAATTGCTATGCCTTCAATAGCATCCCATTCTGCCCTGTCCCTGCTCTGGTTGGGAGGGGGTCAGAAACAGTGCATCCTAGCTTGTATTGTACTTGACTTCTTGGATGTGGGTTCATCAGGACTGCAAGCATGTTGTGGTCATTTTAGTATGTTTAGGAAAAGAGGAAATGCAAAATTTAAAAAGTGCAGCATGCTCTTTAGGATGCTGTCTTTGAATGTGCCTTTCCAGACTGGAAGTATGGTTCCCAGACATGACTGCACCGCACTCTGGTTCCCCAACTTGGCAGATGGAGATATATATGTATGTGGAGGGGTGTGTGTGTGTGTGTCATTGTCACAGTTAAATAATTTTCTCACAGGATTTTGTTGATTTCTCCCCATGATTTATTATCAAAGCACTGTAATTAATTACAATAATTTTATCAACAAAAGGGGACCGGGATACAGACCATAGGGATTAAGAATAAGAGTCCACTAACTGAGAAAGCAGTCATGTTTATAGTTATTCACATACATTAAACTGAATTGGCTATTAATAATATAGACTAAAAAAAGAAAAAAAACCACCATGATAGAAACTGCTAGTTCAGAGAAAATACTTAGGATTTACTATAAAGCTGCCTGTCTGGTAGCACCCTCATGTCTATGTGCTATTCTATTTTTGTGTGTCACAATAAACCAGTAGTTTCTAACATTAAAATAAATCTTTAAATGTTGTTTTAATGAAGACTGAAACTGTATTTTAACCAATAACTATTTTTTTATTCACTTGAGTTCCCATTCCAATTCAGGTTTAATAGGATAGGATAGCTCTATTCCAGTTCAAGTCAAAATACTGGTTCAGACTAGTTCTTTGGTTTCTGTTCGACTCCCTGCTTTTCAGCAGCTGCCAGTTAATAACCTATGCAAGGGAGAGCACAAACTGCCAATCAATGGTTCACCTTTGCCATTAGGGGAGACCAAGGAGAAGTCCTCCAGTGCCCCCTAGCAGGAGAGTTCACTTATGTAGCTCTGCAGCCAGGGGGCCAGAACACATGTACAATCCAAATCACAACCTATTTTTCTAGTGCAAAGTTTCACAGAAATTCAATGAATGCCTGTTGACACCCTTGTTGTTTGCCAAGTTTTAAGATCTCTGGAGAAGGGCACATGCAAGATAAGTTGTTAATATTTAAAAATACTGTATTTTATTTATCACCTAAAGATTCAAAACCATAAGCTCTGCCACAGAAGGAGTAGCTTGCAAATTATTTATAATTCTGTAGAGTGAACAATCTAATGTTAAACTAGAGAAGAGCACTAATAATAATAATACTCCTACATCACGTTGCCAAAAGGTTAAAGGGAAAATAACTCCGGACCAAGACATTTTATCATTGATTCCAAGCCAAATGTGCATAGCCACATTATATACCTTGAAAATAATTTTATGTAAAAGAATTTTTGAAGGATTATTACATTAAATTTAGTGAATGGTGGAACTATGATAAAAATAAGTGCTAAGTATTTCAGAAGGCAACATTTTAGCAAAACAGCATGCAAAGTAAAGATGAATCCAATTTTTAGTACTGAAAGACCAAGCAGTGAACAAAAACAATGCAAAAGAGAAATACAGTAAAAGTAAAACAGGCCTACATTTAAGAACTAACTTCCATAAAGTGGCACTAAAAGCTTGACCTTAAAAGGCAACGAGCACAGCAAGCTAGAAAAATCTTTTACGAATGTGCTTAGTGTTCCTAGAGTCCATATATACTTGATAACCCTTGGACATAAGAAGTTTCTCCATCATACAAAAGTTGTTGCAACAGCAGAAAATGTCTCTCTCCTACACTGAAGTATTTCATGGGAAAAAAAAACATCAGAAGAACACATTATCCCCAAAATAGCCAATAGACTGGTAGTTAGGGCACTCACCCAGGATGCAAAGACTAATGTTCAAGTCCTTGATTTAAAACAAACCAGAACAGAAATGTGAAATTAAATCTTCTCTCCAGCCCTGATAAGAACTGCACAAATGTCAGGCACTTGGTTGTTTTGGGGTAGGGAGAGAGTATGTCTTCAGTTTGTCTCAGAAATGTATTTCAGTATCTGAGAAACCTTTTTTTGTTGAAGCTGGTAGTACATTTCTATGAAAACAATTGCATTTTTGCATAACAACCCAGCCAGCTTTCATATACAACTTCAGAAGAATTACACAATCCTAATGTGGTTAGATTAAAATATGTATTTATGAGCTCAGGGTCAGAGCATTCAGCCTCTTTCAGGGATAAATTCTACATGAATATTTAATATAAATATGTAATGCATCTCTATGGCACGGGAGACCAGAATAAGATCTCTAAAGAACTCCAGTGACAGATCTTAACAGCAAAAATGATATAGTAACAAGTGAACTTAACATAAATTATGAGTGCCAGATACAGATCCATAAATTTATGCATTAAGTAAGAAAAATGGATAAGCCATAATCCAAGATCATTATTTCAAAAGAAACTTGAAAAAAACCACAAAAGACATTTAATTTAGATGTAGTAGAAAAAATGAACATCACCATATTATGATATCTCCATCAGAACTTAGCTCATGTAATCCTATCTTCTAATCGACCCTATAGAGTCTGATCAAATAATATGAAATATAAAAACACCTAAAGGATGCTGGATCTTTGCCTACAGTAGTGATACTTACAGTAGAAGTTATGTCTTGCTTGTGGGTTCCTCATTTGGTGATGTAATTTTCAGAAGTCACCATGCTTTTGTTCTTACATAGAGCAGTTTCTTCATGGTTCCTTTCAAGTACTCTTCAGACCAAATAGTTTCCACATAATACATTTCCTTCTTAATTGTATGTAAATTATGTGCTTGGAATCCTGTACAAAACACTCAAGCACGTATACAAAAGTCAATCAGTCAGTTGTCAGCAATATTTGGCATCTTCAAAGCCCTTAGAAATCATAGCTAACTTTATACTTGCAAACACCCTCCTGCTGAACAGAGTAGTCCACTAATGAATTAAAGAATCATATCGCAAGTAATCCAATAGATGCAAATAGATGATGACTCATTTTCTACAAATGGAAGATCAAACTCATTGATCCCGTGTATTTTGTCTCTTCAGATTAGGTATCATTTGCACAAAACATGAATATGCAGTGTAATTATTACCATATTAATATCCCAAATATATTCTACAACTTCAACATACCTTGAAATTTATAGTGTTTTCCATTCTTTAAATAAGAAAGTGAGCTACATTCTAGACATCTATTTTTAAGCTCATGAGTACACTAAGCAATCAAAAAATTGACTTGTCATTCCTGTAGCACCATTCTTGAACTCTATTTGAGTTGAAAACTAGTTGATTTTTCCCCAGTCCTAAACAAATGTAATTTTATTCCAATTTTAGGGCTGTATACAAACATTTGGGGAGGTTAGAGGGAAGTTAGATCAAGTAAAAATGGGCATCTGATGCAACTTAGTTTGCCCAGGTGTGGACCTTGAAGTAGTTAGCTGGATCATTCTAAGTGCAAACTGTACAGAAGTTCAAGACAGTTAGATCGGTCTAAAAATGGCCAACCTAATCTAAGTTAACCCAACCTCTAAAATACACTCATTTTAGATGAGGTTGGCCATTTTTAGATTGATCTAACTGTCCCAAGCTTCTATATAGTTCCCTGTGCAGCCCCAGAGATGGGGAAAGCCCAGCCTCTGGCTCCAGTCCTAGGGCTCTTCCTCCCCACAACACACATACTCCAGATGAAGGACAACCTCCACCCACCACCACTACCCCTCTAAACCCCACATCTCACAAGCTGCTCCCCATGCCACTTTACCAGTATTTGTCTGTGTCAGAAACTGAGGAGGTAACTTGGAGTAGACAAGATGGCGGAGCAGGGGTTTTGTTCACCAGAGGGGAGGGTTTGTTTGTCTGACATTCAGGAGGACCCTGGTCCCAAACTCTCCTATAGACCCCATTAGACCCTCTAATCCCCCTGTGGATTCTGCCTGGCCCACCAATTCCCCAATCCCCAACAGCCCCATTCAAGACCCTGGCTGCCTTCCCCAATCCTCCCTGCTAGCCCCCATTCCAACTTATCTTCGATCAAGTGGCCATTTTTAACTCAACTTAACCCCCTTAGCTCCCCAAATGTCTGTAGATAGTCTAAATTTTGTAAGTGCCTAAGCTTTTTTATCTTTAAATAATTCTGTTTGCCCACTGCTTTGGGGACATTCAGAAGTCATTTAACCCACATTGTTTTAAGGAAAGCTCCTTCCAAATGGAGAGACTAGAGTTATTCATGATCATCTAGAATTTAAAAAGCAAGTCACTCTGATACTACAGCATACTAAACCTGTAGAACTTGTCTGTGTCAGATAGTCAGACTAAAACCTGTGGAAACAGAATTGCCATAATAAAGTCATAACAAAATGCAGCAGTACCGTTTTAGGCAATGGATTGATCTAGTAAGAATACAATCTGTTTTGGAATTTCTAGGCCTGTAATATTAGATACATAAACATGTGGGATTAATACAATAATAAATGTGATAATAATTGTTAAGCACTGTTTTCCAATACAACTCCACAATGCAGACAATAAAGGCAACTAACTTTGCAATCAGTAAGAGGGAAGTTCACTTGAGACTTAAAAACAAGAATAAAGACTCCTGGTTATAGCCATGCATATCCTTGTCCTTGGTTTGGGATTCCCTACCATGTTGTTTCATGACATTTGTGGGAATTGGTGAACAACTCTGGAGGTGGTAATAACCATCTAAAGACTTTGCTCCCCAAACGTAAATCTGCAATTGGACCTAGCTTTGTTCTCTCCTGAATTCAAAGGAAGTGTCAAATCCCCATGGATTTCAGAAGGAAGCATTCCCAAACAGAGCCATATACACACCTGCTTTAAAGCAAAATTCAGTGCTGGTAAACAAGTGTGTCATAATATTTTTTTTTTTTACCATTATTATGCAGTCTCTGTGGAGACATGTTGTTCGAATGCAGGACTATGATTAACATTTAAGTGTTTCAGCAGTTCTGAAACTGCCTACTCTCATGATTTTTTTCCTCATGAGGTTTTGAAAAATGTGGTGCCTGGCTTGCAAACCCAGATCTTGAACTCAGGTAAATAAGTCAGCTTTCATATTTGTTTTCTAGTCCTCAATTGCCAAGAAAAGATGGAAAAATAGTGAATCTTCAAAGCTGAAGAAAAAGACCCTATTACTATTTTCTTTAATATTATGATTTTTTAATAACAGCAAACCAGGTTTTTTCAACAGGTAGGGGAGAATATAGGATAGAAAAACCATATATATATTGGTAAATCTGTTTTGCAGAAAGTCTTGGCCTTGTGCTCTCTTAGTAATTAGCCCAAACACCACAGAAAAAAGTACACCTTTTTCTGTGTACTTTAAACAAAATGGGCACATCCAGAGCAGTGGGCACATGCATTTCTCCAGGGACAAAACTTGTCACTAGGGAATGTCCCTGCACACGCACTCTGGTGTGCAGCAAATTGCCCAGGTGGGGTAAAAGAGGCCAGGCCCAGTCGCTGTGCTGGTTTCAGCAGACCTACCTGGCATCCTCCCGGGGCTGCAGCAGTGCCCAGGTGCCCAGAGCCTGGCCAGCAGTTGAAGTGTGGTTCAGGCCAGCCAGACTCCGGTTTCGGGTAACATGCTACACCCACGTGTGCCACCCCACTTTCTTTGTTGCATTTGTTTTAGGTCCTGGGATTTAATTATGGTTCCACGCTGCAAATATGCAGCACAGAAAAGCTTTTCATATGCACTGCATGCAACTTGTGCTGCCTTCAAAGGCTTTTGCATTTGGATGCACCCAATGGCTCCAAGTCCACTGTGGTGTTGCAGCTGTTCCTTTATGTTTTGGTTCAAAGCCAAAATGCTATCCTGATCTCACCAACCTGAAATAAAAGTAATCTCAGTGGAAGGGCATCTTGTTTTCTCCTCCCTCTAAGGAAAACAAAACATTCCTAAAGTTTGCCACTGAAGAATCAATGCAAATCTGTTTCCCTGAGAACTATATTATGACTTTTAGATTATAAACAAACAAGGTTGTTATTGGGGCTCTATATGAGACATAGCAGATGCTAAAAAACTTTTAATAATCCCTGCAATCCAAAGGCATTATTATCAAAGAGCTGTATTTCATACAAACTTAGTGTTCTGCTCTACTTTTGAATTGGTTTCTTGGCTTCTTTATTGATACATGAAGTTATTCATCTAGGCCATATATTCTCCTTATTTAAGACAATTTTTGATAATTTTAGTATTAGATAAACATATACTTGGCCTGATGCGCTACTGTGTTGTACATCTTATCTGTGGGATGAATTTCCACAGCTTCCCCATGGCTATCCTCAACCATGGTGCTGTATTTCCCAAATGTGGTGCTTGTACTTCAATTAAATGTTGGTACATTGAACAAATCAGATAGAGTAGCCAGATTTGATAACTTGGTATGACTTAAAGAAACTCCTCTGAAACTAGTCGAACTTCAGTACTATAAACCCAGTATAGGAAAAAAAATCAGATTCTGTGATCTGATGACTAATTAATATGTTTTCTCGAAATACCTGAGAAAAATGCAGATTTTCTTTCCAAAATTGGATGTCAGAAAGAAAACAAGAAAACAGTGAATCCTTTAATAAATTCATAACAACACAATTGTAACCATAGCATCATCACAGCTCCATCATGATCTGGTGTTTAATATTTCATGTTAGGAAAGCTAGAAAAATCTCCCCATTGCACCAATATTTCAGTTTTGACCTCGACATTTCAGTTTACTGTTACACATACACAAACACGTGCCAAGTAGCTCTCTAGACTCTTCTTTAAAAATGTATTTATAGCACTCAGCCCCAGAAGTCATCAAAACCAAACAAGGCCACTGGAGCAAGAAGTAAATACTTCCACATGTTTGTCATACTTTAAGGAACAGTTTTGGTTTAGGTTTATTTTCTGCTGGTTTCTGTGTTTAAATTAGGTTCATCTGTGTTTTTTCCAGTATCATATGTAATCTGCATTTATGCATGCGTTTTCCACTCATCGGAAAGACTTGCTTGGATGGAGGTTATCAATCCTTGCAAGCCCTTAATACTCGGTGATCACACCAACATCTTTATTCTATACGACATAGAGAAAAGTTGGTGTGTGATTTCTTTGCACTCCTTCCCTCTTTTACTAAGCTTTAGAGTGGGAAACCAGGCCTCAAAATGCAAAATCTATGCAGCGTGCGCCATAACATGCAAGGGAACTATGACTCCGAATACTGCATTGTAGAAACATTATCAAAAAGTTTCCTTTTCTGTCCTCTGCCTTCAGTCTTACAATAGGCCCCAGAAGCATCCTCTCCCTGACAGAAGTTGTCAACCTGCCATAAAAATTGGCTAATACCATATTAGCTGACAAGACACTGCATAAAAATTGTCCAAAGTAAAAACCGTCAAAAGTTTTAAATGCTTTTTGTAGGCTGATGGTAGGAGACCAAGAACACCAACAGGTTTATAACAAATAAAAATTAATGACTTGTTACCCTTCTCCAAAGAAAGTAATAAAAGTCTTTCCTGTTTACAGTGCTTAACAGGGTTCAGGTCTTTGTTACACAGAGGCCAAGCAGCTATCAATAGAGAAACAGGAAATATTTGCTTGTCCCTTCTCCCATCACAAACCTATTAATAATTAACCTCACCAGGTTCCTCCACTGCTAGACTAAATCAGCCCTACTTCCATACTTGCATACTTCCCATCACTAATATGCTTTGTATTTTAAGACAAATATGCTATTGATGGTGGGAGGGGGAAGGGGAATCAAACCATTTGCTGGGGATAGCCATCATATTTTCTTAGCAATGATTACAATATATGGGACAGATTGTCAAAATACTCATCACTTATTAGCCTCACTCTGCTCTTTTACAGAAAAAAAATAGTAGAATGGAATTGTAAATCCCCTTCCCTTCCTGAAGTCTAGTGAAGAAAGAGGAATAATAAAGCTGTTTTCCTGGAAGATAATAAGGTTTTTTTTCCTTCTTAAAATCACTTTTAGATTAAGGATTTAACCACTGCAGTACCAGAAGATGAAGTTACTTCACTCTTTCATGATACCTAAATTAAATCTGACTTCACTCCGTTGAAGCAGGCATTAATTTCTTCAAATACAGGAATGCACAAAACCAAGGTACAGAACAGCAAAATGTACCTGGCCCAAAGTTCCAAGCAATTCATTAGCAGAGACAGGAATAGATTTTCTAGACTTCTGATAGTGTATTGTAGCCACTAGGCTCCATGCCAGTTATGTACAGTTGCCTACAGTATGCAACAAGGTTCTACTAACTAACATTGCTGAAAGCCAACGTAGGTGTATTTTTGACCAAAGGAATAAACCAAAAAACTCTGAAGGGTGCTAAACTCAGATTCTGGCATACTAGACTCAGAAACAAACCAATTCCAAAGACAACAAACTTGCTTTCAAAGAGTTCTGTTAAAGATTCTGAAAAAGCTGCCTAAAGTATCTCATACTTTTCCATGGTTGCTAACGCTGTAAGTTGTGAGATGGTCAACAATGGTCATTGAGGCCACACATT
This sequence comes from Caiman crocodilus, assembly GCA_030014935.1. Classification (NCBI taxonomy): domain Eukaryota; kingdom Metazoa; phylum Chordata; order Crocodylia; family Alligatoridae; genus Caiman; species Caiman crocodilus. Next base: position 67,331,586 of record JAGPOW010003648.1, read on the forward strand.
TCAAGAGTTTTAAAAACTTCATGCCAGGTGCATCTACACATGTAATTCATGCAAAACAATAAACTTCAGAGCATTTTGAGCTGGAGTGAACTGCTCCTGGATGCAGTATCTACACAGGCACCCAGGACAGCAACATTTGAGCTGCGGTGGAACAGGCACAGGCTGATAGGGGGAACTGGGAATTGGCCCTGTCCTCTGAGTGGCTGTATCAGATGGTGGAAGGATTAGCTGGGACACAAGGTACAGAACCAACGGAGCCATGTGGCTAGGCAGGAATCGGCCCCACCCAGTCACCATCTACACATGAGTTTCAGCACAATTAAGTACTCCACCATAAGATAGCACTGTTGGGGACTATATTACAGTGGAGTTAGTTTACAGTGCTCAAATACTGGTGTACATGTAGACCGTGATGGTTTCCTACAGGGCTAGTCAGTCTACTCTACAGAAAAGTACACATGTAGATGTACCCACCAAGGTGAAAATTGCACCTTGACTTGTTTTTGAGGAGGGTTTTGTTTTTTCTTAAATTCATGGAAGTGATCATTGCAACTTTCAGGATAAGTGTAGATACTACTTAGAGAAATTTAATCAAGTCAAGTTCTCCAAGAGTTCAATAAATGATTTGTTTACCCTTTAGCAGTACTGTGGGTCTTCGGTTTTAGCTTTTGACTCCAGTGGACACAGGAGATAAGAAGGTTTATACACCAATGGATCACATTGTTACTATTTAACAGACAGGGGGAGAAAAGCACAGGAATTGAATTGCAGATTTTAGCTGCAAATGGTATTTTTCTTAAAAAGTCTTGTATACATACACTGGCAGGAAAATGTCTATTGTGTATAGTTGCACAATAGAAACCTCATGCTGCACTAGAAGTATATAGGCAAAACTTCACTGTTCATAAGCATTCAATGAGAGCAAAAAGATATTCAAAACCAAAAGGAAATACTTTCGCTCCACGTAGGTGTTGTTGGTACAATTATATTCAAAGGTGGAATAGACATTTATATGAATAATAGCTAGAGCTGTAATAGGTTCATGCTAAAAAGATCAAGCAAGAACCAAATATCAGTTCATAAGTAAATCTCTCAGGATTTGAGATGAGGCTTTCATATGTAGATTAGTCTGCATTTGTCTGCTGGGAGAGAGAGGTCTCTTTAGTCCTTGTTCTGAAACATTTGTGGTAGGCTGTTGTTGAAGACAGGACACCAAACACATGGGTCAGACTCAACATGACAGTTCCCTTGTGCCAAGGTCTGCAAGTGGATCCACAGGTAGTACTCCAGTTATGTGCACCAGGATGGATATTTTTGATCCTCGCAGGACAAGCAGTGTAGAAACTTAAGTTTCTGATATTATTCTATATTTACTCTAAGGTTCTCAGCCTTCCTAGATGGAAGGCATTCCTTGGACATTGCTAGCTCTTAGCTTTCGCTCATTTTTTGACTATGGAAAAATAGAGAGCAATTCTTCTGTTACAAAGAACTAAGAGAATGGGGACTTAACCATATACCACACCAGTTAGAATAGTTTTGTCACTATAGGTTCCAATTTGAAATCTCTGGGCATTTACAGATGTGTTCCAGGAGACCAGGAAAGTGCTTTAAATAGCACAGCTCTGAGAGCCATACTAATTAAAAGCACTGGAGCATCACATGCACCACTGTCCATCCTCACACTGAAAAAATGGCAGAAGGGCACTTCGAACTAAAGTTTGAACACCCCACTACCATTTTTCAGCATGGGGACACTGATACACATGATGCTGGAGTCTGCTGCAGCGTGGTAATTACCATGCTCCAGCAGACTCAGTTAATCAAGTCTGCTCCAATGCACTGAAATTACAGCACGTCAAAGCAGCCTTCATGCCCCTGTACAGGAGGCCTCTTGGTTTACAGACAATTCACAAGATAAGTTTCAGCAGTGCTAACATTGTGTGGCACTCCATTGTTCATGACACCTCAGGATGCCTATAGCACCCTATTTGAGAATCACAGGTTTAAGATTGCCCTGATTCTGATCTTGGTTATCAAGTACTTAGTAGAGAAGTTTCTCTGGACAAAAATATACCTCAAAGGTTTAAATGCCCCTTCTTGATGGTAATTATGATTTACAGTTTTCATTATAGAGCCTAGGAACCCTGTTAAAAAACTGGGACTCTCATTGAGTCAGATACTGTACAAGACACAAAAAGGAAATATCTGACTCAAGGAGTATACCACCCAGCTTTAATACAAGAGAGGTAGGAAGGATTATAAAACTCAATAGGACAATACTGGTCAGTGTGCTATGCTATAACTACTGCATATAGGTGGCCTAATCATTACTAAGTTTTTTGTAAGCATCAACATTGAGCAAAGGGATAAGGGATGGCTAAGGAGGAATAATATGGAAGTTTTGCAACCGTTTATAGGAAGCTCCTCTAAAGTTTTGTGGGGATTATAAAAGAAAGCACAGGTAATGTTTAAGTATGGAGGTTGACATAATAAGCTGAATGGAAGTCAATAGTGAATGACAGATGATCAGTAGAATGTAGATAAGCCATGAAGGGCCTTGAAAGGAAAAATAAGTGGCTTATATTTTATACAACAGAAAAAGGGGCTCCCGTTGTAGTGGGATTAAGAAAAAGAGGTAGTAACAGTGACACAAAGACTAAGCAAACAGACATCCATGCCCACAAATGACCAAAATTGGGGAAGCAAAAATAAGTAGTATACATTTGTGCAACTTTTTGGAGGCAGACGTGTTTGTTTTTTGGCTGGATAGTGCGGGCAGCCCAGAGTTACCTGTGCTCTCCAGCTGCCCCAAGAGTCTATGGTAATGAATTTCCCAGCAACACATTGCGCCGCTGTGCCCCTCCTCAGGGTGCACCTCTAAAAATAGGGAAACTTGCAATGGCACATCAGGGATTCCCCAGAAGTGTCTCTGAAAGCAGTGAAATCCAAAGTTACCCCATCTGCAGAGATGTACCCTACATGCAGGACAACAGGTGACATCTGTTTCATTCAATGAAGCAGATCAGCTGTGCCTGGACACATCCCAGCACAGATTATCTGCTTCATTTGGATACATCTGTTTATAGGCTTAGTTGCCAACAGAGAAGACATATTTTTCTAGAACGGGAAGAAGAATACGTTGGGAGCAGCTAATTTTATTGCCATAGTACTTAAAACCAAGTGATGGATGTATATGAAAGGATGCTAGGATATACTTATTAACATTCCTGATGAAGTAGGTGTATCTATCCAATATAACAACAAATGTTTTGTCTGATGGGCAGACATAGTTGCTATTAGGTAAAGGAAAAATTTAGGTCACCACTTTGAATTCAGTTCAAGTATTCTGCAATCTTAATTTTTTTAACACTGGCCTTATTCTGAAATTCATCAATGGTGTCCTGCAGGTGCTTTTTTTGGACAACAATCAGTCCATCCTTGCCAAAAGAGACTACTTTACTTGATTTTCCACTTGCTGAAGTTTAAAAGGTCATGCATTTGGTACCCTTCAAACAAACTACTTCCTCAGTGAAAAAAGAGTTTATACAATTAGCAATGGAAGTGAAGAATACCAAAGGTAAGTTATGTGAATTTCTCAAAATGTAACCTGGGCAGTACTCCAAGAGATACCCCCCTCTCCAATTGAAGGGATCAAAGCAGGTGCACAAGCACTGTGGGAGGTGTAGGGACTCTCCTCCCCCTATAGAACAGAGCCAGACCACCAATGGGGACTTAACCATAT
>JAGPOW010003648.1:67335427-67349156 GCA_030014935.1 Caiman crocodilus
ACACTTACAATCATAGACATATTCATCCAGTTGACAAAAGACAGGGTTAACCAAAATGTAAAACACAAACAGCAGAACAAACAATACTGGTTGGTATTAGTGGAAATACAAAAAACACAAAATACAAAATGTCAAACAAGGAATATAGGGCCTAGGTACCTGGAGGGGGAGAAAGGGGGAATATATACAATGGCCCCTTTCCACTGCAAGAGGAATTTCTCCTTGTTAACTCACTCACACCAAGTCACCAAAGTTGGGACTTGAACTCAGATCTCCTACAGGGTAGGCAGAAACTCTGCCACAGCCACCAATGCTGGCACTACTCCAAGCTGCTAGGGGTCTTGACCTTCCTGGAGCCCCGTCCCCATGTTGAGCAGCCTGGCTTCTGGTTGGAGGAGCTGGAAGCAGAGCTGGGAACCTCTCAATTCGCTGCTCAGATTCTTTCTGCAGCTGGGGAGCCTCTCCTGTAGGCCACAGTCTCTTGTAGGGGATCCTGGAGCCCAGTGGGGAGCCTCTCCTGCCAGCTGCACATCACGCTGCTGAGGACCCTAGTGCTGCCTGCAGGTCCCACTCCTTCAGGCTCTTCTGGGGCAACTGCTCCCACCCCACTGGCTCAGCTCTTGCAAGCTCCTTGAAGCTCCTTCCTTGTAGTTCCTCGTGGTCTCCTCCCCAAGTCAGCCGTGCTGCCCCTTTTGTCCCCCTCCAGGTGACCCACAGGGCCAATCAGGGGACATAGAGGGTGAGTCTCTGGGGACTGATTGGTGAGGAAAGGGAATCCCAAGTCCTCCAATCATCTTTTGCCCTTTCAAAACCCCTGGGCTAAGTCACTACAAGCCAGCCCGTCACATCAGCAAGACAGGCAGTCTTGAATAGAGATTATTTGAATATGCTAGAAAAGTACCCAGGCACTTCTTAAAGTTAGGAAGCTGCCTCTTGGGTAAGAAATCAGAGTTTTTTTGGGTGGGTAGCTTTTTCCCAGTGGCAGGCATTTATCTCTAAGAAAGAGAGAAAAGACAACCACACCACCAGTTCTATCTTCAAAAGCAGCCAAATTTGCACACAGAGATAAGATGAATAAGTCAAGTCCAGTTGAGTAGTTGAGAAAAAGTTTCCTAGTGACTTGATTTTACTCCCCTGCCTTATGCATGCCATTTAATTCTACCCAGGCTTCATCCTCCCACCAGAGACTCTCCTTAATCCCAAATCAGACTTTCTTCACATGGAAATTCAACACAAAGCCGTTTAAAAAAAAACAATGGTTCGACATTTTTTTCTTTCAGAAATTCTTCATCAAAAAATTATTTTTTTTCCTTTAAAAAAAGACTACTTAAAAAACAACAACCCATAAACAAAAAGCAACTGTTTTTCTAATATTTATGGTGAAAATTCAGTTTTACCCCTTTTCTCTTTTCCTTATTGAGTGAAAAAGAATGAATGTCTGAGAGTTTACATATATGACTATATGCCCTCCCCACTCTTCCCCTCCACCCCCCCACACATGCATATGCTTTTCTTGCTTTATCAGTGTTTCTTTTTCCATTCCAACCTTTTTCAGAATTAAGGATCTGGAGGAAGGTTGCAAAGAATGGAAGGATGTAAATAAAAAAGAAAGCTATAAGGAATATAAAAAGAAACAAATAGGCAATAGGCCTGTGTGAAGCCCCAAGTATTCAATTCAGATTCAGTGGGACAGCGATTCAATTCAGTGATTCAAGCCACTGTCTTAATTTGATTCAACTGAATTGGATTAAAAAATTTGGCACCGATTCAGAGATTCAGCCATAGATTAAACAGGCAGCAGTCCTTGACCATGCTGGACACAGCTGCCTCCAGCTGATAAGTCTGTTCTGGTGGGCAGAAGGAACGGGCATGGGGAAGGGGGTACATCAATGCCTCCACAGCAAGGGAGCAACTGGGGCTGGAACAAGTTGCCCAGCCAGGGTGGTGGGGGCATGGGACTCAGGGAGGGGGGCTCCCACCACTGCATGCTGCCATGTGCTGCAGGTCCAAGATGGCATGCGAGCAGGCGTGTGCCCTATGATCTGCGGGGGGCAGGCTGAACTATGGATGGGTAGCAGAAGGCACTGGGAGTGGGAGCTATGCCCTCCTGCTGCTCACTCAGTCAGGGTGAGGAGGCGTGGTATGGTACCACTGCACTGCCTCAGACAAGCAGCATGCAGCAGTAGAATGCCTTCAAGGCAAGCTGTGGCTTCACTCCAGCTCAGTGAGCAGCAGCAGGGCATAGGAGCCAGCACATGCACCTGGACTGGTGTGGGCTGGCAGCAGGGGCTATGGGAAATCTTAAGATGGCTGCTGTCCTCCCGTAGCCCCCACTCTACTGTGCGCTGTGGTGCAGGGAGAGCCAGGGCTGTGTTCTGGGTTGTGGATGAGGCTGAGGCTCTGCCCTTCCCTTCCCTCCCCCCACAACAAACTTACCAGCTGGAGGCCACTGTAGTCAAGGACTGCTGCCAGTTTAGTCTATGGCCAAATCAGCTCCGAATTGATTCAGAGGCTTCTGATTCAATTTGGACCTTTTAATGGGTCTCCTCATTCAGTTTGGATTCAGAGATTCAGCTGCCAAATCAGGCTGAATCTCTTCTAAATTGAATCAGCTATCGATTTCAGGTTCCAAACTCCAGGTGGTCCCAACCCCACCCTATGGCTCCAGTGATCACTGGAGCCTAAGTTATTTACCAAAAAAAAGAAAGAGAGAGAGAGAGACAGACTGCCCTTAATGGCCATCTAAGGTACTGTTAATACCAGGTTATAATGGGTAATATATGTTCTACGTGGGTAGAATTCATTCATAAAACACAAATACATTAAATCTTTACACCATGCTCGGGACATTTGACACACAGTAGTTTGAAGGATAGAATCATGTATGTGATATTTTGATTTTGGGATCAATTGAAGAAATCCATCTACTTCAGTAAACTGTACAGAGAAAGTGCAGGGAGTAAGAACCACATCCAATCCCAGCTCAAACTCAATAGTACAAATGCTTGACAGAAGAGAGGCTAGATAAAGACTGTTGTAGAATGGTGTAAAAACATATTACATTCACGAACAACTTGCAATAATGAAAAACCTAACTCATTTTAAGATGAACCGTGATCAGTTTACCGGAGGATAGGAAATAATCATGTTGCCCTTAAGGGAACTCTTGAGTCATAAAGTCCAGTTTCCATTCAAGCTTTTGTTTTATACTTCTTCAGTCTCCAGTATCCTGTTCACCCTTAAAATTAAGTAATTCTAAAACGTATACCTACCATTGTTGTTTAATTGACAGGTGCTGATGTCTTCATTCAACTCTTCCTCAGGCAAAATTTCATTTCAGTCACTAAGTTTACTTAAATGGAAGTTTACTAAAATGAAAGCTCAGTAAGGACGCTGGGAGTTGTCTCATGTGCTCATTTGGCTAGTCACAGACTGTAAATTATGTGAGTGCTTGTATTGCTATTAGAGAGAACAATGGGTTTTAAGAAGATTTCCTGCAAGGAGCTTCCTCTTGGTGTTTGCTTTGAGTCACCTTCACACCTTTCATCAGTCCACTTACTAGCTTATTAAAAAATACATAAGTAGTAAAATGTTACCCACTAGTCATTCAAGATGTTTCTAGTTCATAAAGCAAGATTTACCCAGAACCTCAAGTGAAGACCCCCTTCTGCCAAGATCTTACAACTATAAAAGGGATGGCAGTGATGACAATATTAATAAACAAATAGTTGCAAATTTGTTATAAACAACTAAACTGAAAATAAATGTGTATAGCAACACCAAGATTAAATATATCTTACAGTCCTCATTTCAAAACTCAGCATGATCAGGTCAAATAATGGCCTGATGAATCACTAAAGGCACTGGATGCAATATAGTAAGCGTCTCACCTGTTGGGCTTAAGATGTTAATTAGAATTGTTGTTGCACCTCTATCAGTTTAAGTCTTTTACATCCATGCCCATAAAACAAACCATGGTTAGATACAGTAAATGAGGAGAGGCTATAAATAAATCTAAACTGATCAAATGTAGTGACTAAGTAGAATCTATATAGGAAGGCAAGGCATGGGAACATTGTATGTTTCATTAACATATCCCACTACCTTACTTAGATATATTCACCATCATAATTACTACAAGAGCTCTCCACAAACTGAAGATACTCCGTGCTCTAGGAATCAAACCATCGGTACAGGTACAAGGTCACTACATAGATACAGACAGCAATGAAGGAAAATAGTTCCTTAATACTTAGATTTGTTTTTGTTAAATAAGCTGCAAATATTAAAGATATAAGAGGGCAAAATGCATCTCATCCATTTTGCAAGTGAGTATACATATGTGCGCACACACTTTTGAATTTTAAAAACAGTTTCAAACAACTCTTTTACAAAAAGTTTAGATTTACCTAGACATGTTCTTGCTTTTAGTGGGTTCAGCCAAGTTGAGAAAAAAAATGTCAAGATTATATTAACTTCACTGACTTCAACAAAACTATGCAGTTAGTTTGGTTGCTAGAAAAAAGGTAATAGACAACACATAAGGTGTTTCATTTGGTTTTAATGATTGAGGTGGGGAGAAGATAACCTGTAATGCTATGGACAACTATTCTTTCAGATAATTGATCAGGAATTAAGCCAATCTTAAAAGCAGTCTCTAGTTCCTGCACTTCATTGGAGGGTGAATGACAGCTGTAATGACCGTGTTACAGGATGATGGGGAAATAAATTGCTCCTGGACTTAAGAATTGGGTAAAAAATTGGGACACTAGCCTATCCAGCTTCTCAGATTTTGGCCAGGCACAGCAAAGACTTTGGAGGTTGCAACTTATTTGTTGCATAAGCATTTACATTATTCTATTGAAAAATACAAAAATAGTCTTTCCGCAAATCAACAGATATACTTTTATCTGCTTTTAAGAAATCCAATTTGCTAATTTTAGTCGTTTTAGTGACAGGGTCAATACAGCTATAGCAAGATGCTAAAAATTGAATTTCACTACTCCTTTTACATTGTTAACGCAATGGATTATGCATACTATGCAGCTACAGCTTTTTAACCCCTTTAGTTATTCAACTTGCACGGACTCAGTCCTCAGCTATGGAGACAATGGGATTCTACATAAAAATCCCCAGGATGAATATGAAACATAAAGATTATATTTGCAATCATTTGTGAAGTGAAAATGCCCCTAAAGTTTAATTAACTAACTTCTGTTGGTGTTTTAGAAAAGTACATGGAAGCATCCATGTACAACTGGAACCATGATCTTAAAATTTATGCTCAGCATGTTCTAGAGCAGGAGTCCAAAAGACAGAGATGGCCCACAGCACTGTATTAATCTGGCCTGCAAGGCTACCTACAGATTCGGAAGTCTGGTGATGGGGAGCAAATCTTCAGATCTAAGGGGGAGCCTGGGGTCTTGCTCACTGGATCCAGTGCTCAGTACCAGCACACAGGGCCAGGTAGGGATGACACTGGGCCTCAGGGCCCAATCCTGGCACATTGGAGAAGGAGGCTGTGCCAGATACATGGGACACAAACCCAGCATGCAGGAAGGCAGCAGGTGGTGCTGGGCCACTGTGACCCAAACCTGGCATGTGGAGGGCAGGAGGGGGTAATGCTGGGCTCTATGGCCCTATCTGGCCCATATCATAGCCGAAAAGATTGAGCACCACCATTCTAAAGGAATACAGGAACTTTTCTGCATTATTAGTCAGTAATGTAAAGGTCAAATAGCTGACAGTCTGCATTCAAATGTCTTGAATGCTGCTGTCACTTACATTAGTATTGCATTAGGTTAAATGGCTCTGTTTCGTTATGGGAACAAGACATTAAGAAATTGTAATGAGCTCATCTGATGAATATAACTGTCCTCAGCATAGCATTGCTGTAGTAGGACAGGCTTAACAGTTTGCCCTGATGGCTACCTTTCCTTCAACTCTTTTGCCTTACAGTAAGATCCATGATGGTGTTTTGACCAGAAGCATCAGCATTTTCAAGGAAATATTAAGGCACAATGTATTGAACTAGGAATTAGTCAAAGCCTACCAGTTTGCTTAATTACCAGTATCACTGAGAACTGTCCTGTAAAAGGCATGGTTGTCAAGGACATGGCATTTGCCTTTCTCTGAAGGAAGGTAAATATCCATTGGTTCTTTCTGAAAGATTAAGGGAAGGATCTTGGCACTTGATTAATATTTGTAAATGGTACAGTTCAAATGTCTGAAGCTGCCTCCTCTGTAGTGCCAACAATATAGCCAATAACCACAAGTGTCTAACTCTTCATTTTTCTAAATGGATTTATGTTTTCCTATGGACTTCACAAGCTTTGAATCAGGCACAAAATAAGCTGTCCTTCATAGGGTATATGAGAGTCAATGATCTAAAATTATAAATAAATAAATTCACTAAATTGGTGCTAGCATTCAATAACAAAGAAAGTCAAACTTTCTGCCTAGCAATGAAAAGCATCAACTGTTTCAAGATTCTTGTATCAACACTATTCTAAATTATATTCAGGAGATATAAGGAAGGAGTAAACAGCATTGGCTTTCCAGTCACTGCTGTACACATTTGGGACACTTTGGGAGTCTTCAAGTGTAAATCTGGTTAGTTTTGCATCTGGCTTGCTCAAAACATTGAAGGTATATTAAAGCCACTGAGAACTATACTGTCTTCCATCACCTTGAATGACTTTGCACAAGGTCTTTTCATCCCAGACAAACTTCATGAAAGGACAATGCTGATTTCTCTGTGCCTCCATAGACAATACCATTCTGCAGATAGATATATAAAGCAAAACAGAGCCTCCATCCTCTCCCCACTCACCTAGTAAAGAAAAGAAATACTAAACACAGACTCTACTCCAAGACCCAAAATCAACGGCTTAAGAAGGGCCTAATATGGGCATAATAGAGATTTTTCCCCCTCCTCATTTAACATTTCAGACTGGGTGGAAGCAAGAATGAACACACACAAGATTATCAGGAGACAGCAAGTTACATTGAAGCCAGACTACTTCTTACTGTGTTTTACAGTGCCAAGCACAATGGGCTCCCAGCCTCAGTTCTGGATATACTTATTCACCAGAAATATCTTAGAGTTACAGTAATATAATTAGCCTGCATCTTCTTTTAGCTTACCATTTACAAGTTAAAAAAAGAGTATCAGCTTAAAAACCCCGAAACCTTCTTGCCAACCTGTCTTTGGAAATTATTGCATTTGCAGAAAATCCAAACTGCTTGTGTTTTTTGAAATCTAATCAACCATCCCCAAAACACTTGCTTTCAAAAACTAATTAAAGTTGCTAAGTGATAACAATGTACTTACCTATCATAATACTTTAAAAAAAACCCAGGTACTTAAAAGCACAAAAATGAATAATTAAGACTATCAATCTTATGCTGCCCACAATATAGCCAATTTGTACCTATTTCATCACAACTCCATTAACAGTCACCATGGATTGTTTTTAAAACATATTATTTTTATATCATGATGCCAACATCTAAATATTTTCACTACAGGTATAAGTGGTGTCTGGATGAAAGCTACTGAGAATCAACTTCATTAAAGTTATTAGAGTTTTCCAGAGAGTGTAATATTTACTCAATATTTAGAGCTAGATTTTAGTGAGCATTACTCTGGTGAGAGGATAGGAGATGCTGGAGACATACCGACTTAAATTATAGATAGTAGAGATCAAGAAGGGTTACAAAAGGAAGCCAGAATACAAGAGAAAACCAGAATACAAAAGGAGCCCTGTTCTTTTAAACCTCATTATAGTCTCACTTCTCAGGAAAAGGAAAAGAAAGTCACTGATTTCCAAACTACATTTCACAATTAAGCAGATAAACTGATTCAACAGACTGCACATGGGTTCATGCCCATGCTTGGCCCCTTTAACACATTTCTGCCCAAGGACAACTGCAGGATTGAGGCCATATCTCATCATCTGAACAATCATAACTAAGAAATACTAAAAATTGATACATGACAGATTTTACAAGGCGACATAGTAAAATAAACTGAATTATTGTTGTAAATTATCCATTCAGCTCCATATGTTGTGCTCCAGCCCAAAACTGGATCCGTGCCCGGTATGTAAGAGCCAATACGAATACAAGGTGTGGAAGTTTGAAAGAAAAGAGTTTTATTGCCAGCAATAAAGGTGCAAGGTAGCAAGCACACTGAATGTCCTTTCTGGGGTATTTTTATACAGACGTTTACAAGGTTTCACAAGCGTACTGATCAGTAATTGGTTACAAGGGAATGACGCAAGAAGTTCTCTACTGAGCATGTCTCTATACCCGTGTTTAATCCATGTACCTCATTTACATACATGTATGTTTCATTAGCATACTTTCTCTCCACCTAGACGTGCTTTTTAGTATTATAATGAATTCTTTCACCCACTTTCCTGTGTATCCTTTGAGGCCTCTTGCCTGGTACACCCCTCTCCTCCTTATCATTACAGCTGGGCATTTTTTCACATAACAGTCTCCTCTTTTATTATGTCTTGGGAGGATGGTTCGAGGCCATTCTCAACACATATAGTATGATTTGAACCTCTAGATGTAGATTTTGGGTCCAGCCCTAAAAATTTTGACTACTGAATGTAATGTTTATTACCACAGCCAGTACTGTCAGGAGTGCTAGCAAAAGCAGGTCACAAATTAGCCTTTATTGAATATTGAAACTAAAATAATTTGTCTTTACTTATTTGGGGGCAAAATTGTTCCCTTGTTCCATAAACAGCTCTCCAACAATGGCTCCACATGCTGATTCAGGGGAATAAAAATAGCCCTTTGTGCTCAAAGAAGGAATTTCTAGTAACTTTTGTTCAAACACTTATATTCCCTATGCAGAAATATTCTTGTGCCAAGAACCATGTAGCTGGATAATAAAAATGTGCAGTGTTTTAGCAAAAAGTAGTCAACAGATAGCTGAATATCATGACACAGATAATCTACTAAAGTGGTTTATTTAAGACATAATAGCTGTGAGATCATGGCAAAGCACACAATTAGCTAAGAATATTACTGGTGTTTATTTCCTTTCTTCTTGCAGCAAGGCACTGAAATGTGCCTGCTCCTTGAACAGAGCAAGCAGCTTGAGAGGCTGCTTGAAGGTGGCAGAAGGGATCGAATGAGGGGCTCACCTGACCAGAAGAGAGCTCAGGCTGGAGCTCTATGGCTAGGGATATTACACAAACCAGCTTAAATTATCAGAAACTGGTTTAAACCTGTAACAGAACCAAAGTTCAGTGCATATAAACCAGTTTCAAAATGGCCAAAACCAATTTAAAATATACCTAGAGGAATGTATTATCAAAAATAAGTAATTTAGTTAACATCAGTTTGTTTCATTATCAGTTCAATCTACACATCTTAGAGAAGCCTGTGAAGATTGAATTTATTCAGCCTGTTTTTTTGACTGTCTGTATTTAGCCTATAAGCTCAGAGCCTGCACTGATCAGGGAGTCTCTCCCCAGCAGCCATGAAGTGAGGAGCTCCTAGCTGCAGCGCTCCTGAAGGGACCTGGATTGAGCTAAACAACGCTGCAGGCCTGGGAACAGAGGCAAGCTCCCTGGGCCAAGAAATACTGGGTTATAGGCAAGCGACCTTTGTTTTATGTTAACTTCTAGAAGGTGCCTACCAAAGGGTCCACGTGCCCAAGGAAGGGCCAAGCTGGTCTGAGAGCCCAGAGGAGGGGCTGCATGCAGGACTAGAGGGTCCATGAGTCCAAGGGGACCAAGTGTATAGGCTAGGGTATACACACTAGGAGGTGAGAGATGAGGAAAGTTTGCCCTCTTAAAAGGGTAGGGGGCTTCTTCTGTTGTTTGTGTTTCTGTTATAGCCTAGGGGCTTATGGTTTATGTCACTGTTTATATCAGTGGTTTGTGGTGAGACTGTAAGGGATAGGCACATGATTACCCTGAGTCCTGCCAGGGGCAGGCTGAAGGCTTGAGCTACTGTTGAGTCCAGAGAAAGGCAGCATGCAAGGCTGCAGAGCCACACAGGGACCAGGAGCCCAGAGCCCAAGAGAGGTGCAGTCACATGAGCGATTATTGAGCCCAGAGTGGGCACAGTGCTACATTAGAGCCACAGAACGAGACAGGGGCCCAAGAGAGGTACAGCCACACAGGGGCCACGGGCCTGGGGACTGGAAGGGACAAACTAGAGCTAGCACCTCAAAGCCAGGTCCAATACAATGGGCCTGGGCTAAAAGGCATAGCTGAGAGGAAAAGTGTAGCAGGCAAGAAGGTGACAAGTGAACAATGATATGGTAACATCCGTGAGGCTTGGGGCATGGTGTAGAAGAAAAGGAACCACACAATTTGCCCTGAAGGCTACAGGTGCTCCAGAGGAGCCTAGTCAGGCCAGGAGGGACCTACCAGGCCAGAGGGCTGGACTGAGACCCAGTGGTAAATTGCTGTGAGCAAGGCTTACTCTAAAGCTTCTGGCACACTCCCTTAATCAACCTTTACTATTAAGAACAAGGCATGGCAGGAAAGCAATCTAGGTAGAGTAGCATGAGAGTTTGAGCTAGGCAGAAGCTGCAGGGCCATGTGGCGGGTGGGGGGGGGGGTCATGGCCACCTGTGTGGCCACAAGACCTACCCCGGCCCCCAATTATCAGGTGTTGGCTACAATTGGAAGCTGAATTCCTAGCTTGGTAAGAAGATAGTTTGATTTCATTTGGCAAGTTGTCTATTCCCATGACTTTTGTGGTGTGTAGAGGTATAAATGTTGCAGAAATTTAGCCTATGAAATTAGCCACTTTTCCTGATCATTTCTGATGAACTGTAGAACGTGTGTATGAAGAGCAAGTTGTTTTTAGAAATATTCTTGGGTTCTGTCTATCAGCAGTTTCAGAGGACTGATAACAGACAGCTTTAAAAACAGGATGGGCGCATATATCTGTTCCTTTTTGATGGCTGCTCTCTCCTTGCTGAAAGCTGCAAGAGAAAAGTTGCAGGGAAGAAATCAAGATTGGATAAGCCCTACATACAAACTCTTCCTCTTAACATCTACTCTGTACCACTGAGAGACACTCAGTTAGACAGACCCATGTGGTATTTCTTATGCTCTTAGAGTCTATATCACCAAGGAGAGACAGAGACAAGAGTAATAAGATGAGGGAGCATGCACTGCTTAGTTTTGTGCTGCAAATTACAGGGGAATAGATGGAAAGTACAAAACAAATGCTTGATGTTAGAAATGCTGAGAAATAAATGAGTGATTTCCTATGTTGCTGAAGAAGCAGAGCAAGTCAAAAGGATGGTTCAAAAAGAGGTTGTCTGTACATTTTGCTATGCCATTTACTCCATAGATAACATGCATCATTGTGCAGAGAACGTACACAAGACTTGAAGAAAACCCCAGGCTTAAGTTATTTTTTAAGAGTACATAAGGATGCTTCAGGCAGAAATGATCCTACCCTATGCTATTTTATCTGAGGTCCCTTTTAGCCCTATTTTTCTCTGCTCCAAGAGGGTTTTGTACAAGATAAAAGCAGTTTCATCTTCTGGACCTATTTCTGTTTGGCTTTGAGGCAGAAGAATTACACCCGATTTACATCAGCATGAGAGAAATTAAAAGGGTGCCTATACGCGAGTGCAGAGGCTGCTCTGACATGCTGGAATGCCAGTGCATGAGAACAGACTCAATTAATTGCAATTGCTGTGCTCCAGCAGCCTCCCGTGTCTCATGTATCAGCATCCCCACACTTAAAAATGGTGGCGGGGAATACCTGCTGCCATTTTTAAGTGTAGGGATGCTGATGCATGAAACACAGCAGCACTTTAATTAGAGCGGTTCTTGGAGTCACTTTGAAGCACTGTGCCCCACCCCCATCCCTGGAACATGTGCAAAAGTGCCTTTAAAATCACCATTTTCAAAGGCTATACCTGCTTATTTGCATTCTATTTCTGATATGTCTTTTCTTTCTACAGATTGGTGCTCTTCAAAGAATATGCTGATCTTCTAAATATCAGGTCCTTCTCAGAGTTCTTCTCAGTATTGTTTGCCCTTGGTGGAGTTTTCAGCCTCACGTGATAAGTTGCTGATATATTTTAAAACACATCTTAAAATTAAAACCATTTTGACTGCATCCACACACATGCAAATACTTGGTTCCACACCCTGTGCTGCTGCTACCTGTCCCCTGCTAATGCCTGTGCCATGTGCCCTCTGGCATGTGGCAGGTTAACCCAGGGGTGATAAGGCTGCTGGGGCCAGGTTGGCCCCAGCGTCCCCTACCTGGGGTTCTGGAGGCCTCCTGGAGCTGCAGCAGTGGCGATCATGCTCCCCATGCACTACTCTGCTGTTTTTTGAGTGGGTATTTTTTGACCCCTGGATATCCAGGGGTAAACAAACAAACAAACAAACACAGCCAACCAAACAAACAAAAATGCACTGCTCCCTTGCAGCATAGACAGCAGCTGAATGATGCATCTGTGGTACCATGTACCACATGGCTACAACTGTCTGGACATGGCCTTTCTATATAATCAATTTAGCTGTGGCACTCAGATTCTTGAAAATAAGAAGTTATTAAATTCATAGCAGGTGTTCAGCACTTACAAGCTGAAAGAAACACACGCTTTACAAAGTGAAGAAGAGTCCATAGATAAGCAAGCTGTAGTTTGCTGGCTGAGGCACAGCAGCTGTTTTATACCTGACATAAGGAATAAGGGACTATAAACACAGTTCAGTCTCTCTGCCTTCAGCAGTATCAGAGAAACATGAAACCCAGATCTGTTTCAGGAAATTCTTTCCTAGTCTATGTGAACTAAATTAATACAAGCCTAAAGAATGCAAGAAGTATTTGTGCACCGAACACACTATGCTTTAGAATAGTGGGTCAAATTCAGCTCTGGTGCGTGAACATATTAAGCAGGAGTAAAAATGGCTTACTATAAACTTGCATTCTGATACGAATAAGGCCACTGGACTAATTGTGGAAACCTAAGGATAAGTCCCATCTTAGCACAGTTCGGTTACTTGAGGATTGGAAAGTTTTTCAGCAGAGTATTTCTAGGTTGTCTTGCCAGCAGAGAGCACATCTCACTGTTGCTTCAAATGCAGGGAGTGCTCTCTTGTATGCTGCCCACCCTAGCACACAGTCCCTCTACTACAGGAGATATATGTAGCATTCACAAGAGTGACAGCTCACCAAGTGAGCACTATTAGCTTAAATTATCCTATGCTCTTTTCCTCTATGGCCACCGCACCTGTACAACTACCAGGCAGGAAGGCAGCATCTAGGGCTGAAATGCCACAGAACTTTCAGGAGAAAGGAATTTCCTTCAGGTCATTTCTCTCTTTTTTGACAAAAAGACTCTGCTTCCTAGTCACAGACAGAAAAGCCTTCCTGAGGATCATTCTACAAAATAATGAATTAACAATAAAAAGTTTTTCAAGAAATCATCTCCTCTTTGAAAATGATCTCTCTCTATTCTATTCTCTCTGGGAAGAATTGGAATAGTTTCTCTGGTTTATATATATTTTAAAAAGGCCAAATCACAGATTTCCCAGCTTTAAAGAAAACATATATAGCTTAAGGAAAACTAAAGCATCACATCTCTTGCTTTAAGGACACAGAACATCTACTCATAGCAACTGATATATAGTTTCATAGTAACTAGGGTCAGAAGGGGCCTAGAGCAGGCCATCTAGTCTGACCCCCTGCCAATGGCAGGAAACAAGTGCTGGGGTCACAG
>JAGPOW010003648.1:67349256-67386047 GCA_030014935.1 Caiman crocodilus
TCCAAATCCTAGCCACCCTAACTGTGAAGTAGTGCCTCCTAATGTCCAACCTAAACCTGCTCTCTAGTAACTTGTGACCATTGGTCCTAGTTACCCCTATCAACCCCTATGAACTCTATCATTATTTACAACTTCCTTTAAAATCAGCAACACCTCTTTACAAGTCCTATTACAATCTCCAATTTCATCCAGCTGCATTACATAAAATGAGGCACTTAAGCAGAGGATTTTTTTAGTTACACATACATCTGACCAAATTTTGCCCTTTGTTATGCTGGTTAAATCTTCCCCCTCTGCTAATTTCACACCTAACTGCATGGAGAGTTAAGAATATTTACCCGTGAAGCATTAGAATTTTTAATTCCATATATTTATTATTAAAAAGACTACCCTTCCGTTCCACATGAAATCAACAGTGAAAGCACCATCAAGTGAAAATCAGATCCACTGAATCTAGTGAAACAGCACTGACTTCAGGGAAGTATTTGAAAGCAGTGTTTCTATGATGCAAGATCACACATCTACTACCTTTATCCCAAACACTAGTATTTCTCGCTTCAATAACTCAATGAGATTCATACTAAATTTGTGACTAACCACGTAAGTTATCAAGTCCTTCTTTCTACAACAAGGCAACAAGGATAGAGGAGAAGCAGTATACATGATGCATCTTGACTCTAGTAAAGCTTTTGACCATTTCACACAATATTCTCATAAGTATGTCAGGAAAGGATGGTTCATATGAAACTACTGCAAGGCATGTTAGTAGAAAAACTGTACCCAAGCAACGTCTATCAGTGGATCACTATTAAAATGGAAAAGATACATCAACTGGGTCTTCACAAGGTCTATCGTGGACTCCTACGATCCAATTTTTTCATTAGGGACTTGGATGCCCTTATTAAAACTTTTAAATTATAGAATGATAGGGTTGGACATTACCTCAAAAAGGTCATCTGGTCTGACTACCAAGATGATAGCAAGCAGGGAGGGGTGCAAACATGCTGAAGGAATGGATTACAATACAAAATGACCTTGATAAACTGGAGAAGCCTGAAATGAATAAGATGCAGTTCAATAAGAACACATGCTAAGTACTACACTTAGGCAGGAATACTTAATTGCACCAAATTCAAAAAGGGAAATGATTGATTAAACAGCCATTCCACAGAAAAGTATCTGGGATACATTAGTGGAACAGAAACTGAAATCAGCAATGCCAAACTACTGTAAATGAAATCAAACATCATACAGGGATGTATAAATAGGCATGTCCCATTTAAAACATATGAATCAATCCTCCATTTCACCCCTAACTAATAAGGTATCAGCTGGAGTACCACATCCAGTTGTGTCAGCACAAGAGATGTGGGCCAAAAGGAGAAAGTCCAGAAGAGAGTGATAAAAATGATTCAAAGTCTAGAAAAAAATTAAAATAATTGAGTTTTGCTTATTCTACAGAAGAAAAAAACTTGGATATGATAATAGTATCCAAATATGTAAAAGGATATAATATTCCTCTGTGATCTAAATTATTCTCTATATCCGTTATGATAGAAAACTTAAGTAATAGGCTTAAACTGCTGCAAGGAGTGATTTAGGATGTATCCTAAAGAAAACTCTTCAGCTATAATGGCAGTTAAGCAGTGGAACAGATTACCTAGGGAGGTTGTGCAATCTCCAACATTGCAGGTTTTAAGAATAATTCAGACAAACATCTATAATGAATCTTATATATATACTGGAGTAATAGCTTTGGGTAGGAGGATTGATTAGATGGCCTCTTGGGTCCCTTCTGACCTTCATTTCTATGATTTATCGAATACCATTCTTCCAGGAAACTTAAAGTAATGTGGTATTTCATGTAATTAATACTATAGCCAGAGTTTCCTGATTTAAGTGATGCCAATGGTGTTCCTTCATTTTTATTGTAAAAATTAATTTTACTTGATATGTAGGTAACAGAGGAAGCAAAGTGAGTAATGTCACTCAAAATCATGAATATTTTGGATTAACTTGTGCATAAATTCTCACAGAAGGCTATCACCATCTTTTAGATATATTTTGCCAAATTCTCCCGCTGGACCTTTGGTACATAAAACCCAGAGAGGCATTAGAAAAGTACAGTATAGGGCTCCTTTAGCCATGCTTGGTGAAAAACAGGGTGACACCTGAGGGCTGAATTCCCACCTAACTCTATCACATTCATCATCATAAGACAGGTTGGTTAATATTAATTATGTGACATTTTAACAGTAGGAAGAAGATCAAAGCTCTTTATGTAGACTCCAAAGCAACTAGACACAGAACTGCCTGTAATGTATACACACATGAAGTGCTGTAATTAACTTCTCTCTAGTAAAAATTGTGACTTGTACATTTTTAAGCCCAAATGAACGGAATTTGGAAGTCATAATGCACCTCCTCTGACCAGGCTTTGCATCTACTGAAAAGACTCAAGATGTATTCAGAGACAAAGATATGGTCTTTCTGCAGCTTTATTCATCATCTTTCCCTTCTTCCACTGCTCTAATGCTCACGCACATTTTCTCTGAAAACAACAAACCTGATAGAATACAACTTGAATCACAGACCTTCTGATATAAATATATTTGAGAATTTTTTATTCAATCCTTGAAATTTTGCCACCACTATATAAGGATTCATATATGGGGACTGGGGGTAAGGAATCAGGAAATCACCTTGGTTGATATGACTTTAGAAAAACTGTACTCAATTGCAACCTTCACGAGAATGCTGCTACCTCAGAGCAATTCCATTTATTTTGGCTGCACTACTGCAATTTGTCACAAAAATCAGAAACAGATCCTGAAAGCAAGCTATAATTCAGCATTTCTAGAAATGAGCTTTTCAGCACCAACAACTCTTCATGGATTTTGCCTTTTGACTATAAAGTAAAACTGTAAGGTTGCATTAAATAGTCTGGATTTTCTCCATAAAATAAAAATAAGCCATATGAAAAAATGTCAGATGATTGAAGTATATTCATAGAACAACTATATTACATACAGTATATGCTTACCTATCGTTATCATGAGTACACTGGACATAAGAGAGAGGACATTCTGCCTGTATATGCTGAACACACTGTTTAAAATAAATGGTTGCAGAATTTACTGCAGATGGTAGGATTCAAAGGTATCTATTTGTGATTCCTTTATCTTGTTGCTTAGGATTTCTGAGAAGGAAATTATGCTGATAATTATTTTCTCTAGAAATTCAAGGCACAATAATCACATTAAATCACATCAACTGATGTATGTATTTTGTTATTTGTTCTGCTGCTCCATTTTGTCAGGATGACTATCATATTCAATATCCTTAGTTTATTAGCATCCTGCAGTAATGTATTTAAGTTGGAGATGTTATTGTATCTTTGTACTGAAGAAGGAAAACTAATACAATGAAATTCAAAGGAACCCATATATCTTGGGTGGAATCCTATTTCACTGTATAGGTCCAAACAGCTCTTACCCAGTTCCGTAACTGTCGCTTTGACATGTATGCACAGTTTGCAATCCTAATCCATGTTCAGTCTGGATGCATAAGCACTCGCACAGCTACTCAACACATGCAGTAGGCCATGCAAGTCACAAAATAGTATTCAGCAAAATCCCCAAATAAACCAGGAGGACCCTTGAAAAAGGAGGATTCTCCCATGTTTTTAGCTTGATAGCCAAGTGGTTGGGCACTACCCAAGGAAGCAGGAGACCTGGAGTCTAGACTCCCCCCTCCCCAGAGCAAGGTTTGAACCTACACCACTCTGACTTTCCAGAGCAGTTCCTAAATACCAGGCCACAAGTTAGGAATTATCCAGTGCTCTCTCCAGCCCTGTGTCTGGGGACAGAGATATGCAGCTAGCCCCTGAACAACCAAGAAAGAGAGATAAGTCTCTTCCTCTCAGAGGGAAGAGAGGGTGTAGGGTTAAGCGAGATAGATGCTGCTCTGAAAGAGAAGGGAACCTGGATTGTAGCCTTGCTCCCAATGGGGCAAATACCCGCATTGCTCACCATCCATCTCATCCAATGAAATTAAATGCCATGTGCAATAGCTCATCATCAGGAGAATGATTGGAAAGGGAATTAGATAATAGTGAACCTGTGCCCTGGTAGTTAAATCAGAGACAGGCAAGTTCAAAACCCCTCTGGGTAAGGAGGGCCTAAAACCTGGATGAGAACCTTAACTACTTGACTATTAAACTAAAATCCCTCTATGCCCCAATTTTAGGACTTACGTGCCTGTGTGGACCCCGAGTGCAGTCTATTACACATGCTCAGTAACATGTGGGCATGTAAGTGCCGAAATGGCAGTTATGCCAGTGGCATTTTCCGAACTGCATAAGTGAGGTGAAATAGGATTCTGCCCATTTGTGTGTGTTTAGTTATTAAGCAATATATGCAATTTCTTCAGATTTTTGTTAATTTAAATACAGTTTAGCAGCAGATTCATTTTACAATAAAATTTACTCAGTACAGGCCAAATCCTAGGGCCAGTAGTCCCAGAGATGCTGAACCCCAAGTACTTCTGTGGCCTATAGAAGGCCTTAGTCTTTGGAAAGACAAAGAGAACAGACTACATGTCCTCTAATGCTTGATGACGGCAGTAATACAGGCTCTCCAGCCCACCTGCCTTGTACTGCAATGCAATGCAGAGAAGCATTCTGCACTTTGCTTGCCTAGCATCTGGGGTGGGGGACATGAAGTTGAGGGTTTCCTTCTGCTGGAGAAAGTAAGAGGGAACTATGAAGCCAGGTAGCCAGAAGTCAGATTCCTGGTCCTGACATGAAGTGCATGCCAGACACCTGAAATAGAGGCCTGGAGAATGGCTTGTTCCCACACTTGCTATACTGAAGGAAGGGTACAGATGAAAGGGAAAGGATTAGGAAAGGGTTTCATAAATGTTATCATGATCTTGCAACCCACTTTTAAAATTGGATGAACTTTGCTCCTTTCTCTTGACCCCTTTCCCATCAGTTTCAACCTTGCCTATCTGAGGTTATACCATCATTAAAAACAGGCATAAACCACACATTTCACTCTGAAATCTAAACTTTCTCCAAGTTTTAGATTAGGGATATTACATACTCATATTGAAGAGCCTTTAAATGAGAGAGCAATTTCCTTTTATACAAGGATGAAGTGATGCAAAAGTAGAGGGGGATGAAATGGTACACACAATTCAGTGCTTGGCTTAGTCTCCTAAATTAAGTATTTTTTAAAACATTGTCCAAAATCTAATTCCCATTTTCCCCAAGGTAATTTCAGTTCCTAGATCACTCAAGCTTTTCTGTAAACATTATCCTGGAGCTTGTTCAAGTCACCAAAATTGTAACTGGTTTGATCAGGGCCTGTTGTTTAAAATATAGAAATCTGTGGCCTGACTCTACATTCACTCAAGTATTAGCCCTCAAGTATTAACTTCTCTGACACTGTCATAATGTAAATGTCAAAACGGGAACTCAAAAGCAGATCTCGACTCCCAGTCTTCTGCTCAGATCACTTCAGCAGTTAGTTAAACTTATCAAAATACAGATGGATCACAAAGCCAGCAAATTAAGATATTTTCAGCATTACAAGTTGTTTCTGCAGAGTATGAAATCTTGACTAACACAAATACATGCATGTTTTAGTTTGCTGTAGTCACCTCTCTTCCTTTTAAAATGTTTCATTCAGTAACTTCCAAGCTAAAGATGTGAGCACTGAGAGCTTGAACCCTCAAGTACGGAGTTTAGCAGCTTCGACAATCACCTCCTTATTTTATACACAGCTCAGTTTTGTCCTGACACTAGAACATTTGCTAAAAAAACTGTTATACTGTAGGTTCAGATTTCTACAGAAGTTCTTGCTTTTTCAACACTGTTATTTTTAGCATTTAAAATATCAAAGCCATTCATGGTTTGCCATCCTTCTGATCTTCCTTTTATATCTTGGGGGGGGGAGTGATGATGCACAGCATCAATGCAATTCATTCCCTTAAGTCAGAACTGCAGAGATCTGAGAATCTCATATTCCTCTAATAGGAAATCCTTCTTTCGCTTGTGGCACTGGAGCATGAACTGAATGAAAAGAGTGGGTATAATGGTTTTAACAAGTATGCCAAGTTAAAATTTCAGTTACCTTCCCTACTTTAATAATCAAGAAACCTGGTACTGTGCCAATTAATGTTATAGTTTCTCACATCTTATAGTTATGCTTTTCTGAATGAAGAAAAGTAAAGCCTGTTTTTGTTCAGCCATGTTACAATAAAGAATATTTCTTGTGAAATAAATGCATGGACATTAACAAAATGGCATTTAGAAAATAGCTAAGATCATGAGCAGACATTTGTGCAGGTAGAATTAGAAAGCCAAATTAGTTTTTCCTTATACTTAAATATATATTAAATAAATAATATACATACATATATCCTCAGTTAAGAAATCAGACAGAGAATTTCATAATATGGGAAACAAGGCTAGAAGTTTGGCTAACCAGTTTTCATTGCCACCAGGGGCTATAAAATTAAGTACGTCTGTGCACATTTCCTTTGACATACTAATTTAAATAGCCTTAGCCTCATTTATATTCTAAACTAATGGGTGATGGTTGGCCTGGATTGCCTATACACCCTGAAGGATGAGGGAGTGGATGACTGAAGGCTTGGATACACTAGACTATAACATAATTTATAATATGGCCATATGCTGTTGAACACAAGTACTTTAAATATTTATACCCACTTCCAGAAAACTCTACCTTTAGAGGTTGAGGTAGAGGGGCTATGGCACAATGAGAATCCAACTCTGAACGTAGATAGGGACAGTAGTATTTAGCACTGTGTTTGTTACCACAACTATTGCTCGAATTCATGACGCAAAAGTTGAGAGAATGACTTTGTATGGTAAACCCTTCAATCCCTCTCCCTAGTCCTTACCACCACCAGGTGGCTCTAGTCCCTCTCTGATGCATGCTGGCCCTCCTCTGACACATACTGATTGTGTGTGTGTGTGTGTGTGTGTGTGTGTATATACATGTATACACACACACACACACAAAATAGTAATTACACAGTATATGATTATATATATGGTATAGTACATGTTGTATGATATACATTAATATATAATGGTACATTGTTATAATAAAGTATATAAATAATGTACTGTTTCCCCATAAATTTGACTGCCAGTGAGGGAGGATGCTCACAGCAGGTTTGCTTTCAAATCCACAGTGATGCAATGAAGCCAAGTAGGAAGTTGTCTCACACACAGTTGTCATTTTTTTTTAAAAAGGAGCTTTCCAGCTAGAGAAACAGGAATGCAAATGATTCTCAGCTTGTAATTATTTGACTAGATTCACCCCAGGTGATACACAAAGATGAAGGTTCCTCCTCCTGAGCATGGATTTGTGCCTTTGGGAACACACAGTGGTTTCTGTTGTAAGAGTGTAGATTTATGCTACATCACAATCCCTACAGAAGGCCTGTCAGGGGAGACAGACCTACAGATAATAACAACACTGTTTTTCTGCCAGATCCACCTTGTTTAAGCTATGTTGTTTGCCTCTGGATCACCTGTTGGGAAAAGGTCTGCCATGATCTTGTATGACTACAGTGTCCTTCAGGTACCCTATGCCTTATACTAAAGTCTTCACCAGCAGCTACAGCCATAGATTGACATTAATCAGTATCATAGATCACATATATTACATTGAGCCGTGGTCTGGTTGGGAAGGTAGTAAAAACAGCTTTAGTGGAAAATGTAATTAAAGAATCAAGACAGCAATAGCTGTGCCTTTCATTTTTCAAGTAGGTATTCCTGCAGTAAGTTTCCAGGAGAAAAAAAAAGCATTGACTAAAATTGTTTACTGTGCTCCATCTGTCTTAGCTTAGCTTGTAGCTAGTGTTTGAGTTATTTTGGAAGTGCCTATTTCCTCCTTACTCTATCCAGCAGCTCACAAGCCAGGCTTGTGTCCTGCAAAAAAGGCTATCCTCATTCCCAGAAGAATGAGTCAAAGTTTTCCCTTCATGAATGAGGAGGCAGAGATGAGAAGTGCATTGTGGATAATAACTCTGCCCCCATCATTACTAAGAGGTAGTGCCTTAAACTTCATGCCCAACACTTGGAAGGTAACTGCTAGGAATTTTTTAGACAACATATTGGTGCAACCAAGGTAAAGCAAGATATAGGAACATGAGGGTATGTGCCGTTGTAAATAAAGATAGTGGTAATTAGAGACCAATAGCCCTTAGATATCCAAGAATGTCACTCCCAATGACTTCTGTAACCTATATGTAGTGCTAGATGTAACCTATATGTAGTCAGAACGTTATTAAAAAAAAATCATCCTTTTCAAAAGACATTGTTATTAAAAAAAATTGCCATTTTTATAGGATTAGTAATGCTGCTTAGCTATCAATACATTTATTGCTGCTCTCGGCAAGGATGAACAGATTTACAGCTGAGTCCAAAGCACAGCCAACTATTTGACTGCATTCTTTTCCCTTTTTGCCCTCTGCTTGGGTGGCTTGGTTAAAAGGGACTTGGATCCAAACTAGTCCTGAGCTTGGCTTTTCAAAGGTAAAACCCTCCCTCCCTGCACAACAAAACAAAACAAAACGTTTTAATTTGTCATAAAGGCCAAAAGCACAAAGTAATGGTACAAGTCATTACTTACGCAGCAGGGTAGATGTACATGAAGCCTGAAGATAGGAAAGCCAGGCTCATCTAGTAACAAGGTTCTTGCCTAGAAGGGTTAGCCCTCCTTTACCATTCACCACATCTGGCAGATGGTAGCGCAGAAGTGCACCTTATGGAATAACTGAATCAGAGAATTCTGCACTTCCAATTCTGTTAGATTGTAAGGTACACCTCTTCCTTGCCCTCTGTCTGACTTGAGACTTAACATGGCTACCTACCTCTCTCCATTTATCAAATCCTTGCAGCTTAACTTAGTGAAGGGGATTCTCAGACTGATGAGGAATAACCCACTCTACCAGGTTGCAGGCTAGCATCACAGCTGCGCCATAGCTGCTACAGCAGAGCCTACAGTACTCCAGTGCTTCTTGTCCATCACAGAATGATGGCAAATGGCTGGATACAGAAGTTTTACCATAAGCTAAGTATAACTGTGAAGGTTAACACAAGAAGCCAGAGAATTCACCAGCCCAAACCTGCGAGTAAAATACAGAACACTGACAGGGCTTAGAGTACAGATCTCTTGAACAGGCTCCCTGAATCCTGTCTTCCCTTGTTGTTCCACACTATTTCCCGTAAAGGACAGACTGGGATTTGCCTTTAGAACACAAGCTGGCACAATAAGGAACAAACAGTACAATACCACAGAGAAACAGAGTAGCAGGTGGTCATTGTAGCCAAGCCTGATGTTAAATTTATTCCTAATGTTATCTGTCAACAAGCTATTTAAGGCTTGTGTCTATATTTTTATCCTTCCTGCTGGTTTGAATTTCTGGTTTATTATTGCAAATTAATGATAAAGATATTAACAAGATAAGCTTCCTCCCAGTTGCTGGAAACATGTATTTTGGAAACATTTTGCTCTCAATTTACTATTGCTAGACATGAAAGAGATTCCAAGAATCGAATCATGTTATTTATATATTAGATGAAAAACAAATGGACAGGCATTCCTGCTAGACATTCAATAAAAGAAAGGACTATAAATATTTATTTTGATTATGATAATACCTACTGAAAACATACAGAGGGAAAAGAGAACATGAGATACAGAAATATCAGGGATTCCTGTCTACAAAGAAACCACTGTTGATCCTTGTTCAATATATTAAACCTCCAGTTTCAAAGCATACTGGGCCCTCATGACCCCCATTAAATGCTGCTGGAGTTCTGTTAAGTTTTCAGCACTTCTAAGAATTAGATCTTACAAACTTCTGAACAGGTTTTACAATGAAGCTGAAATTTTCATTGAGAATAAATACATTTCCATGCTATCTACCATGGGTGCATTAGCCTTTGCTTACCATGTTGATGATGAGCAACACTCAGCTGCTTTTACCTCTTATAGGTTAGTAAAACCTCTTAGTTTAGTAAAAAAAGAGGGTTTCTGAGAGCTTGCTTTGTGTGCAAGACTCATTGTCCTACTTATGGCTCTCTCTATCCATAAGTACAGGGAAACAAACACAAAAATTAAGCATGTATATGAACGGTGTTCAAAGTTTTTGCTTCTGTTTTGCTTGAAGCAAAACCTCAAAACAGTGAGCAACCTTAATGTTGCTCTCCTTGTGTTCTTAAGATATGGCGGGGGGAAGCAAACTGATAAATGTTTTGCTTTTGGTTTGTTTTTAATGAGTCATTCTACTCAGTATTTGCATTAGCAGGTCTCCTGCTGCTGCTAGATTCCTCAACTATGTTTGTTTAGTTGCTGTGCCTCTTGAAAAGTGCAACACTTGATTTTTTTCCCTAGATTGTCTTTGTACTTTAGAAAAAAATTAAAGATTTAAATGTTTGAACAACTGATTAAGCATCCAGTCTTGCAACCATAATGTGAGTATCCCTAGTAAAATCAATTGGACTACTCTTTGGGTGCGTCTATACATGCGCTTTATTGCGCAGTAGCATATTTTACTGTGCATTTAAGTGTTGTGTAAAAAAAACAAACCACACACTAATACGCAGTAAAATAAGCTATTGCATATTAACCATCACTTAAAACCATGGGCATTCATTACTGCCCATTAAGGCAGCCTAATGCGCAATTTTTTAGTACCTCACATTGGAGCTACTAAATTTAATGCACATTAGAAAAGGCACCTTAATACACATGTAGATGCACACACTGAATAAGGATTGAAGGACCAACCTGATATAGTCTTATTTCTTTGTGGGGGTTTTCTTTTTTTGATCCAATTGAACTGTTCTAGTATGAACAGCAAAACAACAACACACAGATGAAATGCAAGTACAATCAAGTTCAAAGCTTTCTTATTTCTTCTTAGGCTTCAAAAGGAAGACAAATCATTTAATACTGAGCTCTTCTCAATACAAAAGGCTAATTACAGCTACATTTAAACCATTTTGAGAATCCCCACCTCCCCTCTCCTTCAAATAAAGAAATCTAACATTTTGAACACTTCAGAGAAGTTTCATGTTTGAAGCCAACTTGCCGTTCACATTGACATTTTGTCATAGTTCTACAATGTGATATTATAAGAGCTCTTTCTTGAATAAAAGTGGGCCATGGGCAAGGTTGTGATATGTTGGCTAACACAAGTAGAGAAAGCTAAATCTATTAGCTCCCTTCCAATTCTGAGTGCTGGCCATGTTTGCCATTCAATCTCCTGAATACTAGTTTAAGAAATTTGCCCTCTCAGCAAAGCTTAAGTCCTTTCTCTAGGTTTCAGATACACAGAAAGGGAAAAGGAGAATATCTTAGTAAAGCCCAAGGCTAAAACCCATCCACTAGATTAAAAGGGAATAAAGGACTCAGTGCTTACCTGTTCATAAGGGTGGTTGACCAGAGATCTTCTCTGACTGAAAGTTTGGGTGTCAAGAGAAGCATTTGTAAAGCAGTTCTTCAGAGTAGTATTATTTTTACCAGATCAGGTGTTAATGTTGTTTTTCCTGCTTTTCAGTAGATTGAGGAGAGAAAAGGAAGGACTTCAAAGGACTACAAAAAACTCCCACACCTTTGAAAGAGTCAGTGTGTTTAAGAACAACCTTTTCCCGATTGCAGAATTAGGGCTTTGTTTTAGAGCCCACTTCTACTCTGAAAAGTGATTGCGTATAAATGGTATCCTCTTACTTATCACATCTGTTCCCTGTGTGAATTCAGAACTGCATCTGCTGACTTCAGTAACAAAAATAATCTTTTTTTTTCATTACTTGTTATTCTTGTAGCACCACCACAACTGAGAGAGAGTGAACTACAGCATTCCTTGTCTATCCATTTACTATGGGATACTTATAAGGATAATAAACTATGTGCTTGCAAATCAACGGCCAGGTGAAACTGAAGGTACAACTGGCCCTACAGGACTCTTTAACTGTGATAATATCCAGAAAGATAAGAATATTTCACCTTAAAGTCCCTAGAAAATATTCAACACAGAATTTTTCCAAGGCTGGAGTTTAAATCTTTTCCTCCCCAATATAAATTCTGCTGGGATATATGTATATTTGGTTATTTTTATCTTTCTTCTTTTGTGGGGTTACCTAGCAAATGAGCATATATATGTCCTCACATATTATGCTATGCCAATGACAAACCTTATGCTCAGTTCTACATTCAACAAATTAAATTCTCTGTTTAAAGATAGAGATTTCTGTTTCTATTGAAGTGAATAGCAAATATAGTCCCTCATTCAATTTTTCCAGCTAATATTTCATTTTAAATACATACACTTAGAAAGATTCAACTATTTTTCTAATCTTTCTAGAAAATCTCTAGTGACATGAAATAGAGCTGCTTTACTAAGCCCATTACACTGTGACCTGCACAAGTGTTGATGGGCATTAGGTGAATTCAAAAGTCATATTTTCAGGCCAGCAGGGAGCTGGAAGACTGAAAGGTAAAAATCTCCCCTCTAATTTTAGGCTTTTCCCCTCCAACCTCTGAGATTCCCCTAGCTCCCACTCCTGGGGCATTACTTACCTGTGGCTACCTATGCTGTTTGTCCCAGTGAAGCAGGAAGGAAAGCGTTAACCTCCCTTCCCAAGCACTCTTCTGGCAATGTAACTCCAAGCAGGAATCCAAGGTGCTGGGGGCAGTGGGACCTGATCTGGGCCAACAAGGGCAGGAGCCAGGCAAGGTGTAGCATGGATCAGAATAATCACATCTCCAACATCACTCAAACTAACTTTTTTTTTTGCATTCTTCTTTCATTCAAAAGTACTCTTTTCACTTGTGTTCTCTGCTTTCAGAAGTCTCCTAGACTTAGTTTAAGGATGTCTGTGTTCCAGTTAAACCACTAGGTGCTCTTTCTACAGCTATTTGACTCTTGCATGTGTCATTTTTCAATCATCATTTTTTTTTTGTAGTACTCAGTATTGACTGAAGATGGCTTAAATTAGGAGTATATCTGCACTGCACTCAGGAATGGTGACAAAAGCCAGGTTGAGAGTACGGTAAAACCCCTTGCCCCCTGTTGGGGCTGGGTTGCCCCTCTACTGCTCTATGCAATTGGATGGGCCCCTGCTGCTCCAGCCATATTGGAACCACCAGTAAGCTCCCATCTGCAGGCAGATGAGGTACTGCTCATCTGGCCCACCAGGAAAAAAGGTTGAGAAGCACTGATCTAGACAGAGCCCAAACAAAAAAAGACTCAAACAGTTCAATTCTTCCCATGCCCAATTAGTTGAATGCTCTAGCATATTTACTCAGTATAATGTTGAAAACACCTGAGGCTGGCCATGTGTTTCATTGCAAGAGAGAGGTTTGTCCTTCCCATCCTGTTAGTTTCAATGGTTATTAGTATGGCACTGTGCCTGACTGAGTCTTTAGAATCAGCTCAGGTGTCTCTGCTTGCCACTGCATGAAATTGGGTAGTCATATGCCTAGTTCCTACATGACTTTTTATTTGTATTTTATAGAGGAGGTAAGGATCATTATGTCCATTGCATAGATGAGAAAAATGAAGCAGAGGGTGTAAAGCAACTTGCCCAAGGTCACCTAGCAGACCACTACCTCCCAAAGTTTGTAGCAAGCAATACTTACTGGATTATTCCAAAACCCAAAGTCAGTAATTATAACTTCTGTCTGTGGGTAGCTATAACTTCAAGGATAGCTCATCAGCAGGATTTGAACATAAAACCTTGTCATAGATCTCTACAGCTTCTTATCACAGACCTTTTCTGCTTCAATGAAAGACTAGCTCCTTTAACATGGAAAAATAGTAGAGCATGGTTTTATGATTTTCTGTGCTGGCCAGCCACCAGAAAGGGAGATAATACACATTGTGCAAACATGTAACAGCGAGCTGTGAGAAATGTTTGTAATGATCACAGGAACTGGGGTCAACTCTTCTATTAAATATCATACTGGGCCTGTCCTCTTGATCATAGGAGAAGAAAAGTAGGTGTTTCCCATAGCTCTTTTACATTAGGCCCTGAAATAAAACTTTACCCACAGTTATCAGAGAAGCATAGAGTCCTGTTGCCAAGCACCAGTACTTAGTGTTGCTTAGAGAATTGTGTTTTCAAACAACATCAAAAAACATCAGATCATCAAACTACATCAAGATCATCAGAAGTTACTTTTGGAAAAAGTAGGGAATATTTACTGCAAAACTTAAGTAGCAAAAGGTATATCTTTATGGTAAATGGAGAGAAGTGGTTAGCTGTGTTAATCTGAAATTAGGCTGAAGGTAGGGCAGGATGGTTCTTTAGGGTATTTTTACACATGCTGTGGGACGTGACACCGGGAGCTTTAATCAGCATGCTGAACTAATTAAAAGCACCTGAGTGTCATGTGTATCAGCATCACTGCGCTGAAAAAATGGCGGTGGGATGCTTTGAACTAAAGCTCATCAAATGTATTTTATTTCAAAGCGTATCGCCACCATTTTTTAAGTGCGGAGACACACAGCGACACTGACACGTGATGTGGAAGGCTGCCAGAGCATATCAATTTCTATAATCCAGCAGATTCAGTTAATTGAGTCTGCTCCGACATGCTGGATTTCCAGTGCGTTGGAGCAGGCTCTGTGCATGTGTATAGGAGACCTTAGAGACTAACTGCTTTAGAGAGGCAGGATCTGTTGTCTACAAAAGCTTGTACCTCTCTGAACCAGTTCATCTCGAAGGCACCACTCTGCCTTACTTTCTGCCTTCTTTATGGCATAAAGCAGTGGCATAAAGAGATATCAAAGTATTATAGCCATGCTGCTGTGGTGGTTCACATGAGCTAATTACTGCCACTGAGGAACAGGGGTAGTTAACCTTGGCAGAGCACCATACTAATACATCTATACTGGTTCCATACCATGAGCTAGATCATGTATTGCTACATGATACTGCTTTGTAGTTTCAGCATACACTAAGTGATCCTTGATTTATCATTTACAGTAACATTCATTTTGGATGAGTTCTGAAATGGGAGCAAGGGAAAGTTCTGCTATGGTGACCTGGAACAGCATTGTAACTTTCTACTGAAACTCACCACAGACTCCTCTTTTCTGCAGTTACTTGTGCTCTACAACTTCTGCATTTGCTGGAAAACAAGTTATACCAGGGGCGGGCAATTATTTTGGGTGGAGAGCCGCTTACTGAGGTTTGGCAAGGTATCGAGGGCCACATGACAGGCAGCTAGGGGCAGATAAATATTCATTTTCTAAATTTTTTAGGGGCCTCACTGGCTGGATAGAATGGCTTGGTGGGCCATATCCACATTTTGCCCACCCCTGAGTTATACCAAAACCCCCTCCCTAGAACCTGCTCAATACCAGAGGTAAATTCACCACTGAACAGAATAGCATTCTTCTGTTACAGTTAGATCACAGCCAGCAACCACCTGTTACTACCAACAAATAAAGCTACTCCTTTAGGTCACATGGTGGCGATATATGATTTAGACTGAAGGTCCAGAGTTTAACTCAGAGAAGGAGCTGTCATACAGTCACTGCCCACTTCATCTGAATATAGCGCCTGAGCAACTTTGCAAATAACTTTGTTTTTTATAATCACTCCTCCCTCTGTGGATTGTGTACTTGCAAATTTATTCCAGGAATTTACTAGTATTTATTCTCTGTTGAAACTGCATGATCTGGAGGGCAAGAGACACAGATATGTGGATAGGTATATTTTTTAAGACATCACAGAATTCAACAGGTTGTCAGCAGAACATTTCAAATCTCAAGAAGCCTGACTTACACTTTAAGCACTATTCTGAGATGCACATGCTGGACTCTAATGATGGAATATGCCTTAGGGCTTCATCTTCATGCTGGTTCATTACATGTGTACCACTCCCATTAACATTAATGGGAATTTAATGTACTGAGCAAAGGAAGAATAACCCTGTGGAGCCACATCAGGTTCTCGCAATGATTAGCACTAATGAGCTCCTACAAAGCCTGTTTCTAAACTAATTGTGAAGACCAGATATTGATTGTTAAACAGCTGATTAGCATTAACTCTACGTTTTGATGGTCAAGTCACCATCAACAACGCATTATTGCGAGAACAGAGACTGCTATGTTTTTCTGCTGTTCTTCCTTGTTTTGCTGAGCTGTAACCATCTCCTTTCCTCTCCCAGTCTGCCCTCAACAGCTCACTTTGAGGGGTGCATTTTATTTGGAGAAATGGTGTTTCCAAATAACCTCGATCCTATTTTTAAAAGTAGCCAGCTAGGAAAGGTCTATATCTGGGACTGCCTGACTTCAGGTTACTTTTCTTCTCCTCCTGTATTGAATCATTATCACTTAGGCTTGTTCTTTTGTAATTTTCTCCTTTGGTCTAAAAGTGCCTGAAACGTTTACATGCGAGTGTCACGAACGCAAGGTCTGCTAGCAGCTTGAAAGCCCCTCCAAAACCCTACATTTTTCATCTGGTGAACTGCTACTTTTTGTGGCTCTGCCTTTTTTTTTTTCCTTTTGCTACTAATCCCATTTTCTGAAAGCCCCTGGGAGTCGTCCTCTAAGTGAAAGGGCTCTCCAAAGGCAGACTGCTTCCTTGCAAGCTGGCCACACCCACGCCGATGTGTCTAACCTTCGCTTTAGCAGTTGGAGCCTTGGCCCTGAAAATAAAAGGAAAAGAGCAGGAAGTGTGTGTGTATATACATGCGTGTGTATAGAGGAGTATGTATGTAGATAGAGGGACGTGTGTGCGTATATATAAAGAGATGTATGTGTGTCTAGAGAGAGAGAGAGAGAGGAGGGGTGTCTATATAGAGAGGTGTGTATCTATATATGAGAGGTGAGTGTAAATACATAGGATGTGTATATAGAGGTGCGTGTATACATATGGATAAGGTGCGTACAAAGGTGTATGTGCGTGTATATGGATAGATGTATGCGTGCATAAAATGTGTATATATTTGGATGGGGAGTGTAGAGAAAGCTTTTAAACCTCCCTCGCAAGCCGCGCGCGAGGAGAGGCGGTGCTAGGCCGGGCCGGGCCGGGCCGGAGCGGAGTGCGCAGCGGCGCTGCAGGGCCCAGCTTCCCGCCGGCGGGGGTGTGGGAAGCCCCGGCGAGGCGAGGTCGAGGCTGGGCCGGGCCGTCCAATCCCGCGGCGCAGCACGGCGGTTCCCAGGTTTGGTCGCCGCCCCAGTTGCTAGGGCGGAGGCGGCGCCGAGCTGCAGCAGCGCCCGGAGCGGAGCACCACGCGGGGTAAGAGGCCTGTCCCGCCCGTATCGTGGGGTCTCTGCCCCCGAGTCCCGCTGCCCCGCTGGGTGCGGAGGGAAGGGGCAGCACGGGGCCAGCCCCGGGGCTCACGGGACAAACCTCGTCCTGGCCTGCGGGCTCGCTGTCCCGCGCCCAACGGCTACACAGCCTCCCACCGCAGCACAGCAGCTGCGCTGCCACCTCCAAAATGCACAGGTCACCCCTTGTTTTGCCCTTGGCGTGAGGGGACAAGGGACAATGCCATCTCCCCTCTTTCCCTGCTCAGGCAGATCTAGGGCTGGAATAACACCTAGGCAGGTGGCTAGGGTCCTGAAGCGTGGGGGACCTGGGGACCTTTCCTCCATGGCAGGGCACAAATGGTGCCACCCAGCTCCCTTCCCTTGCCCTACTCTCAGCCAGCCTCACTTCCTAGCCCTGGCTCTGACCCGGCTTTCCATGGGCAGCCATACTGGAGTGAGGATGGGGGCCTGGACCTGCCAAGGACCCACTGAAGGGTAATCTGGCCCTGGTCAGACCCTGGGCTTCCCCTCTTCCCCTAACCAGACCCATTTCCCCACAGTAGGACTGGAGCCACTTTTGGGGCAAGACTTCTCCCTGCCCAGACAGACCCTGGACATGGGTCTGAGGGGAGCAGGGAAAGCACCGTGAAGGTATGTTCCTCCCCAGAAGGCAGCACCACCCATTTGTCTTGCCACTGATTGTCCTTTCATGCAACATGACAAAAGGGATCAGCATCTATTTGCGCAGCATTTGGGCTGCCATAGAAAAAACACAATGGTGGGACACATGAGGGGCCAGGCAACATCCATTTCCACCTGGTGTGCCTGTGCTAGACTTCAAAGCAGTAGGTAATGCACTGAGCCCAAAGAGGAAGGGGAGAGGGTTTGCTTAATAGGGGCCTCTGTTTCCAGGAGCTATAGGCTTCCACGATGAAAGCATTTCTGAAGATTAGACCAAGCCCATGGAAATGTAGGTTCAGATGTATTTGGATTCAGGGTCAGATTCCCTGGTGGCCCTTGGGAACCAACCAAAATGCCAGATCTGGGCTCAGCCCAGACCTGCATTTGGGGCAGGTCATGGACACGCTGATATGGAAAGGTGCAGTACAAGTGACAGATAACATCTGAACTCTATAGGAGACCCCTGGGGTAAGGAAGGCAGCCAGCATACTGCTAACAGTGGTTCCGAGGGGACAGTCTAAGGGTGGAGCTGTGCCTCATCCATTCGTGTTGGTGATGATCAGAAGAGATATAAGCTTGATGATCTGAGCAGCTAGAGCAAGTACTAGATGCCAGCCCATTTCCCTCTGGTGCTTCTGAGCTTGTTAAGCCTCAAAAGAATGGCCTTGCTGATTGGGCATATGGTCTCCTCCCCACCATTGCCATGCCTCTGCAGGTGCATAATTGAGTACTTCCTTACTTAAGGTTAATTCTGCAATCTAGGTATGAAAAGAAGCCAGGAGTATGAAAACACAAAATCAATGTGTAAGGTGAGGTAATAAGATTATATAAAGGGGGGAATATAGGACCTAAAATCTAGTAGAACCCAGCTCATGTAATCCTTGACAGGCCTAACTTTAATAAGCCCTTTACAGTTCACTACTGCTGCCTATCTTTTTAAACTGACAAAGGTCTTTTAAGTTAGTCTTTGATTGACTGCAACTGAGGGACCTCCAGCAGAGAGTTGCTTCTACCTTATGATAGATAGTAGAGGGGATTTGAATTAAAGTATCTTTTTTCACTTCTATTGCTCTTACAGCAAAGATCAGTAGGGCTTCTTCATTCTACTGTGTGATCTCAGTCTTATTAATCCAAGATTTTGCTGATGGGTAATGCCCCCGCCTGTCCAACCACAACACTCACACACTGGCTTCTCTTGCTGCTGTACTTCATCATGCTGCTGTACTTGCTTTAAAATTATTCTGGTCCACTGCATGTATTATTAGTGTCTTGCATTACTAACTATATACACTGTCTTTACAAGAAAAAAACCCGCAAACACACACACCAATTTAAGATGCATATATTTAACACTGGGAAGTTTCCTGCTAACAAACTTGGCTAACTGAACATCCAAGGTGAAGGCAGCCATTTGTTCTCAAGCCAAAAACAATTTCCTGAGAGATCTAGGTATGTGGGAAAGCACTGAAGGGGGGGATGACCTTAATGTGCACAGTATTGGACTTGAAAGATTGCACTTATCAGAAGATTGTCATGTTAACAGGCACTTGAGTATATTCAGTACCTCTTTTGAGGTTTTCAAGAAAACTAATTATATTTTTTATCAAAACATTTTAAAACATACAATTGCTTTTTTGACCAATTTTTCATTTTTAAAGGTTGGCTTTGCTGAAAATGTTTTGCATTTTAATTGAAAACCCTTTTTGGTTACCAAGAAATGGAAAAAATGATTGATTTCAACTAACACCCAATACAATTACAGGGAAAAAATACAGTTGGTTTTTTTGGAAGGAAAATTCAGTGTGTCAGCTTCTAGTTTTCAGCACCTTTTAGTACCGTGCAAGTTGGGCCTATAATTAGAAGTCCTATATCTTATTTTTGAGAGCTAAATATCACAAGGATTGTTTGTTATCTATGCTAAATCACCCATCATCATCCAAATGGTAATCTTCAAGAAGATGTTAACCTAATTATCCTATGGTGGTGCCTAAACTATTTTAGTACTATGAAAACAATCCAAATTATAAATCTAGGTTTTAAATAGTTTTTTTTCCTTTTAAATGTAGTCTATTAAGAGTTGACCATTTATTATTTATAATAACACTTCCATTTATTCTAATAAAATTAATGGAGTGGAACTTCAGCTGATATAAACCAGCATAAAACCTAGACAATCAAGAGACTCTCATAATTTATAGAATTTGTAGGTTCAGCTCTTCTTTATGCCAACCACCTATTTCACACATACACTTCTGCATGAAGAATGTTATACAGATTCTATAAACAGAGATAGAGGCATAAAGGGCCACATTCTGGCTCCATAGAAGTCAATGGCAAAACTTTTGCTGATTTCTGAATAGCCAGAATTTCACCCAAATTTACAATAAGAATAATTTAAAAAAACCCAACCAGCCAACTAACCAACCAACAAAAAAACACCGCACCCCCCTCCTCTGGGTCTCTTCCTCCCCCTCTTCCCACTCTTAAAGCCAATATTAGTTTACCTCTTAGGCTAGGATTTCACCCTAAGATGGAGGGAATATAAACCTTCATAGATCATAAGCCCATCATAATTGGTGGGGGGGGACTTTATCTGTAGATATCATTCAATAACTGCAGCACTGAATTGCTTGTGGTATCTCCTGAGTGATTGCTACTGGCTGCTATTACCTCCAGGATACTAGCCTGATCCAGTCTGACATTTGTTTTTGCCTGTATTCCTGTTGAAGCATAGGACATCTTCAGGACATCAGATCTAATCTACTGTAATTGTACCAGGTTTTTGTGTATTGGTTTTAATCGCTGTCCTAGCTACCAGGAAATAAAACAAACAAAATAAGAACCAGCACACTTGGGTAAGTTTATATTTGGCTGTATCCTTTGCTAATTAAGTGGAATTTCACTAATTATCACTTTATTAAACTGGCCACCTGGATAGTTATTAGAAAAAGATTGATGGCCTCATCCAGTTCTTAGCCCTTATGTAACAGGTATGTGCTCTCTGTTATTATTTAGAGGTTATTTTGTGCAGATATGTGCTACAGCATTTATACTAGTGTACTATAAAAAAATCATAAAAAACATTAAAAAATAGAGCTAGAAGGGACATCAGGAGGTCATCTGGACCAATCCCCTCCTCAAGTGGGTCCATTCCTGTTCAAATCATGCCAAATAAGTATTTGTTTAACCTGCTCTTTAAAAATTCCACTGATAGATATTTTACAGCCACTTTAGACAATCTGTTCCAATGTTTTACTGCCCTCATAATGAGAAAGTTCTTCATGTATATTTGAGGACTGTTACCAATTCCCCCCTCAGTCTTCTCTAGACTAAATAATCCCGGTTCTTTCAGTCTTCTCTCAAAAATCATGTTTCCTAGACCTCTAATAATTTTTGTTGCTTTCTTCTGGACTATTTTCAATTTCTCCACATCTTTCTTAAGGTATGTTGCTCAAAAGTGGATATAATACTCCAAGGGAGGCCTCATCATTGCTGACTAAAGTGGAAAAAATCACTTCCCTTTACTTACAAGTGACACACTTTTTTATAGGAACTAATATGCTACGTGGCTTTTTTATTTGTTTGCAAGATGAATGCATCATGGACTGTTTTTTAGTTTGCAGTCCATTATAACTCCAGTTCCTTTTCTGCAGTACTGCAGCCCTAGCCAGTCACTCCCAATTTGCATTTGTGCATATCCTAAATACAGGACTTTGCACCTGTTCTTAGTGACTTGTGTTTGATTAATTTGGGGCCATTTTTACAGTTTAATTGAGGTCATTCCTAATACTTCTTCCCATTGATGATTATTCTTTGAACACAATGATCCAATCAGTTATGTATCCATCTTACAGTACTTTCATCCAAATAGTGTTTCATTTGCTGACTAATGATGATGTCATGGGAAACTGTTGAAAGCCTTGCTAAATCAAGTGATTCATTTCCACTGCTCTCTTTGCAATTCACAAAGTCTGTCACTTTGTTGTAGAAGGAAATCTGGTGGTTCAAGCATGATTTGGTCTTCATAAATACATGTTGGTAGATCCTTATCTTCTGCACCTTTGCTAGGTACAGAAATTCAAAAAGCCTGAGGCAGAATTGATCTAAGTTTTGCACTTTTCTGTAAGCTGCATAGTTTAGATTTGTAGTGAACAGAATACACATTTTCCCTTTGGAGTGGGGGAAGGAGCCAAATCTTAGACTGGATTCTGCCATTTTTAAACTAGTCTGTGTGTGTTGAACATCTGTTCTGTTATGGTTTTAAACTGGTTTCTGATCACTTGTATTGGTAAAAGTGTAATGCCTGTACCTGGCCCTTGATATTCTCTAGGGTTAGAAACAGATATTGCCTTTCGTTGCTTCTGTGCTGTCATAAACAGGCTGAGAGGAGCAGGTGGGGAAAGGGGGTAAGAGGTGGCAGGGGACCTGAGGCTATGAGGCTGATGGAGCAGGAACTGGATGCCCAGAGCAGCAGGAGGCAAGGTTGAGAGAGGTAAGGAACAGAGGCAAGCTGTTTAACCTGTCCTCCTGCCACTGCTTTCCCTGCTGCAGTAGTGAGGGGGTTGTATTTAAGATGGCCCTTCAATGGTTAGATTGTAGGCATGGGAAATTATGACAAACTTATACACTTTCTGTCTGAAACTAATTATTGGGGGGGTCATCTTAAATTCAGGTAAATATGGCACTTAGGTTAGTCTCTGCAATTCTACCTCGCCTTCTAATTCCTTTAAGGCTGTAGGATGAATTTTGTGCGACTCTGTGGACTTAAAAACATCCAGCTTCTGTAAGTAATTTCTAACCTGTTCTTTCCCAATCTAGGTTGATTATCTTCTCCCCTACCCTTGCTGCCAACTGTGCTCATCATTTAATAGCTGACATTATTCATGAAGACTGAAAGAAAAGAGGCATTAAAAGCCTTCTCTACATCTTCCATTATTTGATTGCCCTCCTCAAATATGCAGTAATTGCTGTAAAATTGAACTGTACCTATTCAGATAAATTAAGCAATGCCACTTCATGAATTACTCAATCGTTTTTTTTCACGTAAGGCTAGATGTTACAAGGTATTAAAGATGCTTAGAGGGGTGAAATGCCTAGATGATTTCAGAAGCACCTTGATATCCAAGATATACTCTAGGTCCTTAGCAAACAAGGATAATCCTGTAAGGTTCTGAACACCTGCCCCCAGGCTGCAAGCACCTTCATTTCCACTTTTGTTCATTTGAATAGTAATTTACAGTGGGGCCATCATTCATTAATCCCAGTCAGCAAGGCTGTGCTGTATAACAGACCTGCTTTGGCTCTGTACTGCAAGCTGAATGACTTCTTCCTAAAATCAAAGGCTTTTGTGCCAAAGGAGCAGATGGCAAACCTATCAGTTTTTCACCCTAAGCCAGTGGTTCTCAACCTTTTTTAGACTTAAGGCACGGGCCCCCCCCCCCCCCCCCAGCCCAGAAAACACCAGTTCTTTGCTTGCACTCTTTTTGACTATGGGAAAATAATAGAGCAGTTTTCCTGTTGTATTCACTGCACAACAGATCAGAATGTTCTTAATGCTGTGGATTACTATGTCAAATCCCTGGGTTTCTCTTGTGAATCATATATGCACAACTAACAGTGCTACTATTACTTAGCATTCTGTGTCACCCTTGAATGGATCTCAAGGCACCCCAAGGTGCTGCAGCAGCCTGGTTGAAAATCACCATCTTTAAGCTATCTGATTAGATAAGTCAAATGTATGTGGTTCAGTTCTTTTCTCTTCCTGTGGTTCAGTCGCTTCGCTCTCTAGGCTGATTAATCTTTAAGTTAAACATTCACACTGCAAGTTTAATGCTTTCCTTAGTAATTTAGATATTACCTGTTGCCCTCGAAGATTTATAGCTTTGCATTAAATAACTTGTGGCCTTACTATTTGCAGTATTTCTTATTGTTACTGAAGGGAATACTTGTGGAGTTTACAAATGATAAGTTAACATTATTTACACGTTTAAAGCCATTGGAATGCATTCAAGACAACTGCTGAATGATTGTTAATATTACAGTGTTCAGCTAAATACCATATTTACCTGAATCCAAGATGACCCTGAATTTAAGGTGACTCCCCTTGTAATTATGTTTTAGACCTGGAAAATGTACACTTTTGTAATAATTTGTTATGTCTGGAATCTGTTTTTTTTTTTAAAGGGCCATCTTAAATTTGTCTCTTCCACCACCTGTCCCACTACTACTGCTTTCCCTGCTGCAGTGGTGAGGGAGGCAGTGGAGAAGCATGTTATAGGGCAGGCCATCAGGGGAGCAGTAGGGGGGCAGGTGGTGTGGAAGAAGTGGTGGGGCAAGCAGCTTACCCTGTGCCGCCTACCCCTCCAACAACTTCAGCCCCTGCCCAACAGCTTGAGGCCCCACACCCTGCTTCTCCAGCCAACCCTCTCCCTTCCCTGTAGGGTTTCAAGTTACAAAACCCAGTTCTTGGATTTAACCAAGATGTGTTCACAAAGATGGCTTTAAACCACATTTACAGCTGCCTAGTTCTTCTAATCGGGCCTGGTGTTGACTCCAGCAGAGGTACTCTGGCAGCTAAGCTACAACTAATGTATTTCCATTGTACCTTGGTGCTAGGAATATAATAGTGGATAGAATGGAACTGCTTTGCTGCTCTGCTACCCAGAATTTTTTCCCTATTCAGGAAGAATTCCCAGCTTTCCAGGATCCCTGGATTGTATAGTTCCTTTTCACTGGCCTTTTATATTTTGGAATTGGCGATTGTTGCCCTTTGTTACAGTGATCGCTAGCATTCTCTTCAAACAAAATATTAGTATTGAGAACTGTAAGACATCAAGGTACAGTAGACAGAAAGTACATTAATGTACTGTTGTAGTAAGCTTCTGTGCAGTCAGGCCAATACCACAGCACACCATGGTAGCAGCATCAAAGTATAAAGCTGCAGTTTTTGTCTCCATCTATAACCATCTCTGTGCTGTAGCCACTAAAAGAAGAAACTATTGTAGTATACACGTGTTCAAATGATCTGGGAGAATTCTTCTGGCACCACTGTGATCTCCAAAGCCACCCCTTACAGTCCTACCCAAACAGCTGGTATGAACTATAACAAAGGAATACATGTTCTGGCCCTAACCAACTAAACCTGAACATAAACAGCGGCTATCTATCTGTACAATAAGTCTTCTTTTTTTATTCTGGGTCATATTCCTCTGAAAGGCAGCAGTATTCTGTTTGCCTCTCCCAAAGTAGCACTAGTACCAGCTAGGAGCTCTCTTGGCTCCTCCTGCTTTGGAGCTCCTTCTGTAGCCTCCAGGGACAGACTGCCCACAGAGGGTCAGGTCCTGAGCTTATATACATGGTAAGTCCTGCTCCTTTCTGGTCAGGTGATGCAGTAGCCATCACAGGTGTGTTCATTCTAACACTAAGGACCTTCCTGCCTGACTTTGCAGCTGCTTATTCATTGTTTGTATCTCTTAGCCCCTGACCAGCCTGGCTGTCTGTCCCTTGTGCCCAGTACAGCTGCTTTTGGCTACAACTCAGCTAGAAGGTAACTAGTTCCTTAGCAGTTAGCTTTCTCTGAGCTAGATCACTCTTGCAGTTTCCTTTTAAGTAACATCTTCT
Organism: Caiman crocodilus; assembly: GCA_030014935.1. Lineage (NCBI taxonomy): Eukaryota > Metazoa > Chordata > Crocodylia > Alligatoridae > Caiman > Caiman crocodilus. The sequence goes on from JAGPOW010003648.1 coordinate 67,374,874, forward strand.
GGGACCCAGGTATCTTGGAGGACTATGCTGTGGCTTCTTTCTGAAGGAAACATGTACAGACAGGACACATCTAAATCAGCTCTGCAGTAAACGTCTTGTGTCTACACGTGGGGCTTTATTAGGCTGCAGGAAACTAAGCAACTCCACAGTAGGGTAGTACTTATAAATACTTATAAATACAAGTTCTACTACCCTGCTGTGAGGTTTTTACTCTGCAGCACCACACATGCGGATGCTGATACAGCTGCCTGGGACATGAGGGTACTTCAGTACAGGGGTTGTCTATAGGCTAGCCCCACGCTAAAGCATCCTCATGCCTCAGTAGGCTTAGCCCCCAGGCCCACTACCAACCAGGGTGCTTCAATCCGGCTCAACATGCTGTAGTCCTGGGCATATGTTCAAGAGGTGTGCCTGGGAACAATAAACTCCATCATGATATGCACTGAAGTTTATTGGTGCATCCTAGTAGCACATTTAGATGGGCTTACATTCACATTCCCAGGAGAAACTCTCTGGAGCAATTTAACCCTCGTTGTCCTGGAGGACAACACTGTACACTGTTTTCTTTTGCTAGGTCAACAATTCTCCCAGGAGAAACAAATGTCCATGTTACCTTTGTCAGCTGTTAAAACATAGTATTAGTTGTTGTGAACCAGCAGGTTGCAAATACAAATTGTAGCATCTGGAGAGGATGTTGCGTTCAAGATGGTCACGTTCGAGCTAGCATTTGATATATCAACTGTGATTTATGATCCTAAGGGTTTAAATTTGGAAAAATAGGAATCATAGAATAATTGTTAATAAATACAATCCTAAGAATAGATCTATTTGTATAGATTTTTCAGTTTAATAATCTTATAGAACATTTGTTTATAGTGTAATACATCACATCTTGTCACGGATAAAAAAAAAGTGCAGCCAATGAGGAATAAATAAGCTAATTACCAAAAGTCACTAGGCATGTCTACACATGATGTGAATGGACTCAAACTCTGGCTCATATCATGCTGGAGTTTGTTGCCCCTGGACACCATGTTTACACGCATGCCCAGAACCATAGTATGTTGAGCCAGGTTGAAGCAGCCCTGGTTGGCAAGGGATCTGGGGAGTCAGCCTGCCAACCTGGGGCTACTCTGATCCAGCTCAACATGCTTCAGAGGAGCTGGCTGAGGCACAAGGGTGCTCCAGTGCCGGGCTAGTCAGTAGGCAGCTGTGCAATGAAACACGCTCGTGTCAGCCCCTACACAAGTTTTGCAACTGTAGGATAGTTAATACTTGTGTTTACAAGTGCTAACCTATGGCAGAGGCAATTAGTTTTCTGTGACCTAATAGGGCTGCATGGGTAGATGCTGAGATTTTACTGTAGAGCCAATTAGGCAACTCCACAGTAAACATCTTGTGTAGGTGCATCCACTAAAACATTGCATGAATATTATGAGAAGACTCTTAGATAACAGTCAAATACTGATGTTAATACTGAGAAGACTATAATACCAAACTTCATAAGATGTAGACAGTGGGTTCACAGCCATCAAGTCCGTATAGACCTGCTTACCCCTTGCTTTTACTTGCCCAGGAGGTGGCCACATTCTTTGTTAATGAACAGTCTGAAGAGTGGGGGGATGTGGGCATGCTAGAAGGGAGGAATAGGCTGCAATTGGACCTAGACAGGTTACAGGGGTGGGCAGATAAGAACAGGGGTTTTAATGCTGACAAGTGCAAGGTGCTGCACCTGGGGAAGAAGAACCAGCAGCATACCTACAGGCTGGCCCTTGTCAGTGCAGAGGCAGAAAAGGATCTTGGAATCATTATTGATGCCAAAATGAACATGAGCCGACAGTGTGGGGACACGGTAAGGAAGGCCAACCGTACCTTGTTGTGCATCCACAGATGCATCTCAAGCAGGTCCAAGGAGGTGATCCTCCTCTGTGCAGCACTGGTCAGGCCACAGTAACAGTACTGCATCTAGTTCTGGGCACCGCACTTCAGGAGGGATGTGGACAGCATTGAGAGGGTCCAGAGGAAGGCCACCCACATGATCAGGGGGCAGCAGGGCAGGCCCTGTGAGGAGAGGCTAAGGAACCTGAACCTGTTCAGCCTCCACAAGAGAAGGCTGAGTGGGGATCTAGTGGCCTGTTACAAACTAGTCGGGGGGGACCAGCAGGCACTGAGGGCGTCTCTGTTCCCCCGAGCACTACCAGGAGTGACTAGAAATAACAGTCACAAGCTGGCAGAGGGTAGATTTAGACTAGACATCAGGAGGCGCTACTTCACTGTCAGGGCGGCTAGGACCTGGAACCAACTTCCAGGAGAAGTGGTGCTGTCTCTTACCTTGGGGGTCTTTAAGAGGAGGCTAGATGAACACCTTGCCGGGGTCGTTTGACCCCAGTACTCTTTCCTGCCATGGCAGGGGATCAGACTTGATGATCTGTCAAGGTCCCTTCCGATCCTACAAACTATGAAACTATGAGTTTTATCTGCAAATAGCTTTGCCTTAAAAAGTAAGAAAAGTGTCTCTGCCTTTTTGGAAATAGGTGCTTGACTCTGCTTTCTGCCAAAGCCTACCAGGCTTCCACAGCATGACTACATGTTTGAGAGGCAGTTTGGTTGCTCTTGCCGGCAATCAACCCACTTGTCCAGCCATCATGTGGAAGATATACTGATAAGTAAGCTCCCTCAAGTGTACCAATGTCTCTCAGTTGGATAATACCTAAGAGATCACACATTTTAGCTGAGCCACAGGCTATATACTACAGGAAAAGGTCTGTTAGAGCATTATTCTGTCATAGAGGGCAGAAATAAATACTAATCATTACTTAAGTGAATCTCAGCTACTTAATTGGGACAGAAAAGGCCAATGTAATTTTGGAGCTTTTATTACTGTTTTAGATGCTTGAAAATGATGTAAGGAAATCATGAATCTAAACTATAGGAAAATGTTCTTCCTGTCCCCAGATTTGGTGATTAGCATGACTAAGTGAAAGAGTAAGACTGTAAGTGGGTTGCTTAGCTTGATGTCTTTTCAGGGGTATCTGTTCCACGAGGAGCTCCTCAGCAAGCCTTCTAAAGCAAAGTTCAGCCTTTTAAATATATAAATAAATGCAATAAAATCCCTCTGTCCTGTCCTAGACACTTGAACAGCTCTTTTTATTCTGGCCCCAGCACAGCAGCCTAGCCCCTCCTTGCAGTAAGCCCCTGCTCACTTCTCTGAGAGTATTTAGAGCTCCCCATGGGACACTTCTTGCTTATTCAAAAGCTCCACAGCTAGGCTTTCTTAACAGAGCTGACTGTTCCCCCATAATGGGGCAGAACATCCTGTTACTAGGATGCTTTAGCCAGGGAGGATCATCACTGGACCTCAGACAAAAACATCCCAGTGCCTCAGAGGAAAATAAGAATTATAACAACAAGAAGTTATATTTGTGAAGAGAAAAAAATATATATTTCCTAGCCCTAATTAGATAATGCTACTTTCAACATAGCATCTAGTAGTCTTCCAACTCCTTATCCATTTCATAATTGTAGCATTGATCCCCATCCCCTTCAGTTGGATCAATAATTTCCCAAGAGACAGGAAGAAGCCTATTTTCTGGTCATAGAACACTGTTAAATTCATTTGACACAATCATTTCTGATAAACACGTATTATGCTTTGTTCTGTTTTCTTTTTCCTTCCATATTTTTCAGTATTTTTTTCCTTCACTATCTGTTTTAGGAACTTACTGCTATTGAAGTCACAGTAACAGGTTGGTAACAGATTCAAGGAAGGTCTGTGCTAAAATAATTTGTTTCATGTAGCAATTCCTTCAGTATTCAGTGAAGGAGATTATCCAGACACCCAGATTTTGTGACAATAAGCAGTCTAAATTTTGCTTCCATCTCAGATATGGTGATAGGTAAATTTGTATTTTCATTTCCGTATAGTACACAGCCAATATTTTCAGTTACCTATTCATTCTCACTGAAGACTGAGATAAAGTATTAGTTCTTGGGGCTGTCTATGTTAAACTTCATTCCCCACCCCCATCCACTTCTTCCATTTTGAGTTTCTTTTTATTTATAAAACCAAAAAAGCTCTTTCCAAGGTCAAAGTCAACAAAGCCTTTGACCCTTCTTTCTTCATTTCAGCATTTATTTTGACCAGAGAAAGATATTCCTCCTTACTGAGACTTCTTACAGTCTCATTTTCCATTCCTTGTTGATCTTCTGCTTCTGCTTAATGATCTGCTTGAGGTTCCTGTACATTTACACAGATCCTTTCCTCCGATTCTTTTCTCTCGCTAGGGATGGAAGTTCCAATAGTATTTATACATTTGTCTTAATATAATTCCACAACATTCCCATCATCTTAGCTCTTGAATCTAGTCAACCACCTAAACTAATTGCCTCAGATGCAAGAGTTAGCCCTTACAGGGCATGTCCAGATGAGTGCGCACACATGTTTTCCCAGGGGCAAATAGCAGAAGTACACCATTGTGCTGCTACTTGTCCCCAGGGAACACTCCTGCACTTGTGCTCTGGCATGCAGCAAGTTGCCCTGGGCAGGGTAGGAGAGGCTGGGGCCAGCACCTGAGCTACCCCCAGCAGCCTTACCTGGGGTCCTGGTGGCCTCCCAGGGCTCCAGAGGTGGTGATCTGGCAGCACAGAGCCTGGCTGGCAGCTGGTTTCAGGTGGTGCATGCTGCTGCCATGTGTGCTGCCCTGCTTTTTTCTAGTGTTTTTTTTTTTGTTTTTTTGTTTTTTTGTTTTTTTTTTACAGTAGCTTTTCCCAGTATCAAAAAACTTCCCTGCACTGCTGATTTGCAGTACAGAGAATGCCTGCATGTGTGGCATGTGCATGTGAGCATTGCAGAAAGGTCTCTAGTGCCATATACTGCACATGTGCACTCATCTGGACACACCCATGAAGTCCTTGTTCCCTGAATCTTCTAAAGATGTGCCTGTGGAATCATCCTTCTTGATAAGTATATGAGGATTCTCATTTGGATGCATTATCAGGCTATACTTCAGATGTGTGCAGTTGTCAGTAGGTTCTTATTCAAGAATAATGTACATCCTACATCTTACATGTCCTGTTATCTTCATCTTTCTGTCTTGTTTGGAAGCTCTTACAGGGATGCCATAGTTGCCATGCTTAGGAAAAAGACCTTGCAGGAAGATTAAAAAAGAAAAACCACTGCTACCCAAAATACATACCCATAACCAAATCAAATTCACTCAAACTCCTGATTCCTGCCTTTTTTAACTAGCTCCCAGTGGTTGCTGGCATTTAGGCTTTTATACCTATGAGGCATTCCTACCTCTCTAATTAGGCTTAGTCAAAAAGCCTTCAAACCTCTCCTACTCAGTATAGCCCCTACTACAAACTCTAACTAATAGTTCCCTACACAAAGTACTAATGAAAAATGCCAGAAAAGATAGCTCCGTTTAGGTCTTTTAAAAAGAAAGATGCTTTTCTAAATATACTGCAAGCTAAACTTGCCAGCTGCTACTTTTTCAGGTCCTGTTAATGTAAAGAACCAAGAACAAGAGCCTGCCCTGTGAAGTTAAATTTGCCCTTATTTTCATGTGCACCATGTTTTATTTGTCTTCTGTTCTTGTTTTTTCTGAGTTCACAGGGCCAATTTCCAGGCATAACGCTCCTTGGTATCAAAGAGAATTAATAAGTAACTGTAGTGTTCTGTCTTTTATTCATCTCTCCAGTCCTGCTTTTTCACCTTTTCTCTGTAGACCACCCAGTGACAGGAGATCTACTTTTGCTCAGCAACTGACTAGTACACTTTTAAACGAGGGATTGTGCTAGTCGGAGAGGGGGCATTGGTTAGCTATGCTCCAATTCCCAGTTTCTGAGAGACTGTCTTGGGAGATGCATGTTGAACCCTAACAGCTGTTTAAAGTAGGGATGAATTGAGCCCAGGTTGGTGAACAATGCCATTTAAGAGACCTAGAAATTAAGTACCATGAAATGCAACCAGCTGGATGTTGGTATGACCCAGGCAGAAGATTTGGTTAAAATAAAATTCCAAATGCCTGAAAAAATCTTTGCATTTTAGGATGGAGACCTTTTTCAAGTCTGGCTAAAGTGAGGCAGGACCAGATCTAGGGCTCCTGCCTCCCCTGGAGACAGTGGGGACAACAGTAGTAGCAGGTGGGAGAGGGAATGTGTCACTGAGCACAGAGGGAAAGGGAGGAGGGAATTCTTACTGATTTGGGCACTCTTTTTTTTTTTTTTTCTAAAGTCCCTGACTGCTGCTCACAGGGCATGGTCTGAAAAGGAGTTGGTGGGGAGACACAGCAACCCCCTGAAACTAGGGATCTATCTAAATCATGGCAGAAGTTTGTGGCACAACAGTGCCTTTAACCTTGCTCTTTTTACTGTGTGCCCCACCCCTGCCACTGAGTGCCTGAGAGGCAAAAAGGCATTAATTGCCTCTCACCCATTCAGAATTGTGGGGTGGGGTATGTGGTAAAAAGAGTGAAAGTAAAGGTGCTACTGTGCTGTGAACTTCCACCACAATTTCGGTAGGTCCCTATAATGATAATAGTTGTCTGAAATGATATAGCTCTTTTTCTCCTGGGAAGTAAGATCCACCACCCTGCATCCAAACTTGTGCGATGAATAGAAAATCTCTGAGAAAGATAAGAACATATATCTGCTCAAACCTACTTTTCTTTCAAAGTTATATTGAACACCCCACATTCTCAGCTTTAAGAACCTTATGTGGCTAATTTGATATGCTTTACTTATTCAGTAAGGATTACATTACAAGTAGGCATGCACAATAGAAGGCAACATAACCATCTGTCACTAATGATTAATATGACCGCAAGGTTGATGGCAGAACCTTCATAAAGAAAAATTTTTTTTGCATTATTTCACACTGCAGGCCAGTTCCTGCTAGAGACAAATACTCTAAATGCTCACTGAACTCTAATGGAAGCTGCTGGCATTTCTCCCAACTTGCAGAATCAGGCCTTTTGTCCTTATAGAACAGTCCCTTCTCCCAGCAGTAACTACCACGCAGCCTTCTGCTTTTGATTCATTCTTTTAGATTGTCTTAATATTGTATTTAATTCTAAAGATTAAGGAAGATTCTGACTCATCTTTTCTGTGCATGCCATTATCTGTCTTGTTATGTGTGTTCATTATTACTATTGTTATGTGCATCTAAGCAAAGTACATCCTGTTTTCTGTAACTTCCACATAGAACTTCTAATGTTTTCTTTTCACCTTTTAGTATTTTCCATCTTTTATAGGCAAACAAAAGAATTTCATAGAGTTATCTGTCTGCTATAAGAGAGATCAGATTTTTCCTTCATACAGTTTTTAACCTGAGTCTTTCTCTAAAATAACTTCTGAAAAAATACTTTAAAGTGGACACATCTGCATGTGTATTTGATACAGCACCAGTTTATTTACAAATAAATTACTTGTAAGTAGATGGTTTTGGACAGGTATCTACACATGTAGAGAAGAGAAAGCAGATTGGCTGCTAATCTGCTCCTGTTTCCTGGGGCCTTGAAATGGGCGCTCCAGCTGCAGCTGCCAGCAGCTAGCAGCCCTCTTCAAAAGGCAGCCCCACTCACTGCTCTCTGCCTAGCCACTACCCTGGCCAGGAGCAGCAGGTCCAGTGCAGCTTCCCAGGTCTTCCCAGGGGCACCACCATGCACCTGCTACCTACACTCCATCTGCCTGGCTGGAGCAGGCCTGGGAGAGACGCTGACGGGCTCCAGGATGCCACCACTGAGGCTGCCCTCCTGGGCCTCCAGTCCCACCACCCCTGGACCTGCTGGGCCAGTCAGGACTGGCAGTGGCATGTTGTCCAGCATACCTGGAACAATGAGTACTGGCTGGAGGCCTTCTGCAAGACCCAAGCCACCTTCCTAGACCTGAAGCAGCTCTGGCCATACCTGGAGCAACAACACACCGACATGTGTCTGCCCCTCTCTGCAGATACCCGCTTGGCCTGTGCTCTGCTGAAGCTGGCTACACCCACCAGCCTGCAGTATGTCAGCCACCTGTTTTGCATTTGTAAGTCCACTGCCAGGGAGGTCATCCTAGAGGTCTGGGGCACCCTCCAGGACATGCTTTGCATGCATGACCCTCTGGCATTGGTTGTAGGGGTCCATCCCCTGGGCCTTTGACAGGACCCACATCCCTGTCACCTGCCTGACCCACAGAGAAAACCCCTACTATAGCCAGAGGGGCTTTCATTCCATGGTCCTCCAGGTCATCGTGGAACATTGTGGTGCCTTCACACACATGAGCACCAGCTGAGCTGGCAGTGCCCATGATGCGTGCATCTTCTGGAACTCCAACCTGCTGGGCCTGGTGGAGAGTGGGTGCTTCACACCAGTGGTGCTGAAAATGTGGTGGTCCCACCCCTCCTTATCAGGAACCATCAGCACTTCTGCCCTGGCTCATGCAGCCCTACATGGATCACACATGGACCCCCACCACCTGCCTTGACTTTACCGAGGACAACCTTCTCCAGTCATCATCACAGCCTGTGTGCTGCATAACATCTGTGAGGCCCAGGGGGAGCTTTACCAGGGAGCAAGCAAGGTTAGGGTCAGGGGCTGGGCAGCGGGTGGTATGAAGGTGACCAGCAGCGTCAAAACAGTGTCCAGCACCCGGTAGTCATCATTGGTGGCCTGCACTGTCTGGGCCAGGATGGCACTGTTTTTCTAGTGTCTCCACCTGTTCACGCTTCAGGACTAGGAGCTGCCCAGAACTTCTGGTCCACCTAGTCCCGAACCTTCTCCCAGCCAGTGTCCTCTACCTGTCCTGGCAGGCCCCATCCTCCACCTGCCAGGCCTGAGTGTCCCCCAGCTGGTCCTCCAGTGCCATGACCAAGCGGTCCAGGAGGAGGGTCCTGTTCAGGGTCCTTCTTTGGTGGAACTGGCACATCCACGGGGCCCTGGCTGTGGGTGCTGGTGACCTTGAGGCCTCAAAGCTGCCAAGGGGGGCCTCTCCCCCATGTGTAGCAGCAGCCCCTGAAGAGCCATAAGACAGAAGCTATTTGTCAGAGTTTGCAACATTTCTGAGATAAGATGCTCTGTACCCAGGGCTGTGCACTGCCCAGCCCCAAACTCATGAGTCAGATATGCAGAGGTAGCCAGGGACCATGGTAAGCAGGCCTGGGATCAGGCAGCCACTGGCCAAGCTCCCCTTCCCCGCTTGCTCCTCTGGGGCTGGCAGGCTGCTGGGTGCTGGCCACAGGCAGCCTGCCTCCCCCGCCCCATTCCCACAATGGGACAAGCCAGGCTCCTGGCAGCACCTGCTGCTATGGCTTCAGACCCTGCTCTCCCCCTTTCTTCTGAAGGCCAGCTGCTCTGCTGCACTGCCACCCAGTCCACAGTGCCTCAGCTCAGGGGGCATAGGGCTTCTGGACAACTGGGATGAGAAGCTGCCTGCATCCCACCCTGCCCACAAGGGGCCTCTCCAAGGAGGTGCCCTGGTGCCAGCCCCCCCCATGCTGCTGCCGCACCCCAAGCATGCCCTTGCTGCACGTGCGCAAGGACCTGTTTGCATGGACCAAGGAATGCCTGAACCGCTATGCCTTGCTGCTGCTGCTGCTGGCCATAGTGCCTCAGGTGCACCTGTGTACCTAGTACAGGACCCTGAGCTACAACAGTTTGGGGGGCAAGCCCAGGCTGCCCTGCAACCTCTGCTGCCACCTGGATGGCTACACTACACGTCCCTGCTCCCCGCTGCTGAAAAGGAAATTGCTGCTGGAATTGACATATTCCTCAGCATGAGAGGCTTATGCCCACCTAGGTGCAGGGGCATGGGTTGCTCAATAAAGTTTGGCACTGTCTCCCACCTCCTTGCATGCTATGTAGGGTGAAAGCTGAGGCCAGGGGAGTACAGAGTGGGGGGAAGGGGTAGGGGCGAGGAGGGCCCACTTTCATGGCTGGGGCTGGCATGGCTGCCAGCTCTGCCCAGTCACAGCTGGGCAGCTTGGCAACAGCGTGCAGCTCTGGGCAGTGTCCTCAGATGATGGGGTGTGGCAGCAACATAGCTGTTTGGGGCTGTGGAGCTTTTGCAGCAGGCGCTAGCCTGGGCTCCCCAAGGTGCTGTTGCAGGGTGCAGCCGGGGAGCTCAGCAGGATAGCTGCTGGATGCCTTAAGGGCACTCCTTTGGTGACGTCACCAGAGCTGTCAGGCCAGGGCAGGTGCTTGGGCAAGGTGTCTGTGCTGCTATAGACAGCGTGGCCACAGCCTGAGTCCTGGAGTGCAAGCATGTCTGTCATTTCCTGCATAAAGGACATGGACTTCTGGGCATTCCCCAACCAATGGAAACCCACTGTGCCTGCAAGTCCTTGATCTTTATGTGGCACTGCCATGACAACCAGTCATGCCCTTACTCCCACATCCAGGCTGACAGCCCGTCATAGACATGGGTGTTGGAGTGCCAGCTCACTTGAACTGGTGCTGCATCTTTGCCTTGTCCCACAGTGCCAAAAGGTCACCAGTCTCCTTTGTTGGACCAGTCAGGGCCCTGGGTGTTGAGCATGGATGTGTCCATGGCCGTGGATAAGGATGCCATCATCGATCCACACTGGCTCTCTGGGCCCCTGAGCAGCAATCCCTGTGCCACTGGGCCTGGATGGCTGCCTGCAATACCTGGCACAGGGGCCCAGTGTGCCCCAAAACACCAGCAAAGCGCCAATGTGGGGCAGAGGTAATGCCCCAAAGCATCTCCATGCTGAGAGTGGGCTGCAAGCAGGTGAAACTGACTCCAGCATCCAGTTGCTGCCTGCCGCTGTAAGCTGGCAGGCCTAGCTGGAGCCTGCAGCAGCCTGCAGGCCTGGATGGTGGGGATCTGGCAGCTGTGCTGGGGTGCAGGCAGGCTAGGATGGCTGCCCTGCAGCCTGCTCAGGGAGACACAAGGGTTTGGAGTGGCCTCAGGCTTCCCGTTGGCGTGTCCCAGGGCTCTGAGTGCCTGCAGGCTTTTTTAAAGGCCTGAGGGAGGGGCTGGCATAGAGGCTGCCCAGCCCTAGGGCAGGAGAAGCTCCCAGCTTGGAGCCCTGAGGCTAGAGCTACTTGCTTCATAGTTTCATATAGTTTCAAAGTATCTAGGGTCAGAAGGGGCCTAGAGCAGGCCATCTAGTCTGACCCCCGCCAATGGCAGGAATGAGTGCTGGGGTCACAGGACCTCAGCCAAGTACC
>JAGPOW010003648.1:67388958-67429182 GCA_030014935.1 Caiman crocodilus
GTCACAAGTTACTGGAGAGCAGGTTTAGGTTGGACATTAGGAGACACTACTTCACAGTTAGGGTGGCTAGGATGTGGAACCAGCTTCCTAGGGAAGTTGGTTTTGCTCCTACCTTGGGCATCTTCACGAGTAGATTAGATAGGTACTTGGCTGGGGTCCTGTGACCCTGGCACTTGTTCCTGCCATTGGCGGGGGGTCGGACTAGATGGCCTGCTTTAGGCCCCTTCTGACCCTAAATACTATGATACTATGAAATTTGCATGTGAATAATAGTCCTCCTTAAATATAATGACCTTAACTCTGTCCTTTCATCTACAGGTCTTTCACAAATTGATAGAATTCTGAAAACTCTGATTTCCCCAGAGATAATTTACTGATGCTCCCCCAGAAGGAATAAAAAGATGATGAATATGATTAATAATATTTTAAATTCCGTGAACATGCAGTGCAGGGTACATGTTAAATAATGGAACAGAGACAATTCTTCTTTGCATGTTAATACAGTGTACTAAAGGATGATCTAATGATCAGAATGCCTTCAAATGTACCAATTAACAAAAATGATTGCAAAATAATCATTTTTAATTTGTTTTAAATACTGTGGTCTATCATCTTGGAACTGAGAGAACTTCCTTTTGTACACATCTTGCTATGGTTATATATGAAGTTCTTCTAAAATGAACTACCTTTATTTCTTAATTGAAAGGCATTAATTAGATGGGATTACATAAAACAAAGGGCTGGAAAGGACTTTAGGAGGTTCTCTAGTCCACTCCTCTACTTAAGGCACAATTATGCCTATCTAAACAGTTCTAGACAAATGTTTGTCTAATTTGGTCTTAAAAATGTCAAATGACAGAGATTCCATCATCTCCCTAAGAAATCTGTTCCAGTATTTAACTACATTTTTAGTTACAAAATTCTTCCTAATATCCCATCTAAATTTCCCTTGTTGCAATTTAAGCTCATTGCTTCTTGTCCTCTCTCCTCTGGGCAAAGAGAGGAGTTGATCGTCATACTCTTTGCAACAATTCACTTTATATTTAATGACTATTATCAAGTTCTCCCCACAGAATCCGAAAGCATTTAGTCGGGCTTAACTTACTTTAGTTTCAGTGAAGGTTTAGCTTATGTTAGGACTCAAAGGAGATAGCAAGATTTGGTCCAAATAGGGCACATCTACACATGGAATAACTCTGGAGCATATTGTTCTGGAGATTATTGCTCCTGGGTGCTCTGTTTTAGTGTGTACCTGTGATTGCAGCACATTGAACCAGGATGCAGCTGCCCCAGCTGGCAGGGGGCCCCAGGGGTCAGCTTGCCAGCCTGGGGTTGCTCCCTCTTGACTCAATGTGCTGTGAAGGGGCTGGCTGGGTGTGAGAATACTCTAGTGTGGGACTAGCCAGCAGGCAGCCCCTGCACTGAAGCATGGCCCAGCCAGCCAGAGCAGCATCTACACATGCAGTGATGCAGAGTAAAACAGTCCACAGCAGGATCGTACTTGTATTTGTAAATATTATTCTGCTGCAGAATTAATGTTGACTAGGGGTGTGTGAAATGGGCTGTGTTCGATTTGGATTTGGATTCGGCCTGGATCCAGGACAGTGATTTGATTAATTGATTCAGATCATTATCCCAATTCGATTTGGCTGAATTCAAATCTGAAACTTGATGCTGATTCAGAGAATCAGTGATTCCGCCATAGACGCGGCTTTAAATGTTTTTTCTACATATTTTAAGGTATCAGGTGTGGCTCATGAATGTTGCAATGGTGGGGCAGATGGAGCGTTCTACAGGAGCACAGGGGCCTCCCCCTGCATGCTTGGTGGCGGACCTGGAAGTGGACCGGAAACCTTCTGAGTCCACTTCCAGGTCCACTGCTGAGCATGCAGGGAACCCCTGTTCCCCCAGCTTGGTGATCGGCCACAGGAGGACCCTGGGTGCCCCCCCAGACCCAGGAGGCACCAGTTGCCAAGCCAGGGGGTAGAGGGAAGGTCCTCTGCAGCAGACCAGGAAGTGGACCAGAAGTGCTTCTGGTCCATTTCCAGGTCCACCACCAAGCACACTGGGGACCTCCCCTGTGCTCCTGTGGGACACTCCATCCACCCCATCATCTCAGTGTTCACAAGCCACCTGGTACCTTGAGGTATGTAGAAAAAACATTTAAAGCTGTGTCTATGTCCGAATCATTGAATCTCTCCGAATCAATTTGGAGGGTTCCGATGCCAACCAAGTCCCATTAGCTGTGGGGCTTGCAGCCTTGGGAGCCAGTGCAGGTGGCACCCAGGATCATGATCCTAGGCTTCCCCAGCACTGGCGATAAAAAGTGCAAAGAGATCAAATGCATGATCCCACAGTTGTGCTTCCTGCCATGTATGTGTGGTACAGCAGGAGGCCCACTTGTGTGGATAATGCATTAGATCCCATTGTACCTTTACCTGCATCTGTAAAGGGGCCCTTAGTGTTCAAATGTGCTGCACCAGAAGGAGCCTGTATTTCCAAATGCCCTGAGCACCACCCTCTGAAATCAGGCATAGTCCTCTGTTAGATATTAAAGGAAAGTCTTGGAGGTCCCTAGAAGCCATAAGCTAAAATTATGCCTCCAAGTCAAAGAAGAGTTTTGTTAATTTTGTCATCAGTGATGGCATTCACTCCACTCTTGCGATCTGGTAGCTTACCCCTGCCAGGGGAAGGATCTCATGCAGCTCAAAAACAAATTTCCAATATCATTTCTTACTACCTGACTTAAGTTAAACTAGTGTAACATCTTGATATGTCAACAGTATGTTGCCAAGCACTGGAAGCGTAAGCACAATAAGCCTTAGATTCCCCAAGTGCTCACATAATAAATGTGATACGTAAGGTATACATTTAAAGAGCGATAGTTAAACTGCTGCAAATGATTGTATGACTATATTTACTTCAGTCTTAGGATGGCTGGGTATAGTTTAGATTAAGCTTTCTAATAGTGAAATAGGATTATCCACGGTGTTGTTTGTACCAGTTTAAAAGCCAATTAAAATACATTTCAGTGGCATAACTTTCCCAGGTAAATCAGGTTTTTTTTGAAAATGGTACTTAAATACTTTTGAAAATTTTACTGTACATGTCTCAAGCTGTTGTGTCTCATTTTCAAATGACTCAAGGTCAGATTTTTATGTTATTTAGGCACCATTAATTTAGGTGTCAGATGTTAGGGAGTTAGGTACTTGCATGATTAGGAAAATCCAACTATTGTATACTTGAGAGTAAAACTGACCGATTTTCAGTGAGATGTGGGCTTCTATGCACCCAAGTCATTTCTGAGAAATGAGATTTAGGCTTATAAACCATTTTGCTCTTTCCAAAACTTACATCATGCCTTTTTTTGAAATACATTTCAACTGTCACAACAATATTCCTTCATGACATCAGCAGAATTCTTATACTCCTTTCAGTTTCTATGCTTATAGTTACCTCAGTATTATGATGAAGAGCTAATCTCAGCGTTTTGCTTTAGGTGTCTGTGCCATACTCTTTTATATAGCTATATATATCTATATATGTAGAGAAAGAGATATATAGATATAATTAAAAATCAATATTGTTATATTGTTTACACTGTTCACCCTCAACATAAATCATATTACATGAGTATCATGATGGTTTTTATGCTTCACAGTACTTCCAAGTACTTCTTGTATAATAATATATAATGTCACATTATATATATGTTAGTATTATACATTTCTGTTGCACACAGGGAATTCTCATACAGATGTTGCTATAGCAGAAATTTCTTTCAATAGTGACAATCAAAATTTTCATGCCAAACAGTAATGGTATCATAGCAGGGAATAAGTAGGGGGTACTTCAAAGATACTCCATATTTAAAGTCCATAGGAGGTAGGCACATAACTCCCCTTTATGGCTTTGGAAATTTCTCCCTATCTTATTAAGGAAAGATCAGATTCTTGCCTTCATGCAAGGATGTGCCCAACTCTGTCTCTTCCTTCCTGGTTCTTTGCCACTGGTAGGACAGTATGAGACCTAATCAGAGTCATGATGTCCAATGGTTTTTAAACCAGATCTTGTTCCTGAAACACTTTGTGGGAGCGACACAAAGAGGATGGAGAAGGAACATACGTCACTGCAGGTTGCTTTTAGTTGTATTCCATGTGTTTGGGATCATTCCAGTGCTGAATCAGCTTTCCTGGTTCTCCAGATCTCAGTACCTGGAATCTTATGGAGTCTTTGCAAGGCAGGAAGATTCTTAATATAATAAATTATTTTCCATTGTAATTGTTTTCGATGTGGGTTTTGAAAGACATTATAACATTAAATAATTAAGCCTTTCTCTACCCCTATACGAGAGAGTAAAGATTACTGAACTGTTTTATAAGGAAAACAGATACAAAATACCTGAGCTAGGAGTGCTCTCAGGAGTCCGAGTCCCTTAATACTCATCTCAGCATTATTTGAATGTACTGATTACAAGGGAGTATTCCTCCCAAAGCATCTTCTGGCTCTCAGATACTTTGATGCTTTTAATTTTTCTTAATATTGCCTGATTTATAAACAGCTATTCATCATAATTTCCTTCTTTTCAAGGATCACAGCTAGCCATGGTCCCTAAGTATTCCATGATGGGCCCTTTCAGAGGACACATGTGCATCAAAAGTAGTCGTAAGTATTGAAAAGAAAAATTAAGTGAATGTCAGGGATATTGGTTGTAGCCATGTTGGTCTAAAGCCATAGGCAGACAAAAATCTAGGGATAGAGGTGATATCTTTTGTTAGATAAACTAAATAATTGCAAAAAAAATAAATTATTTGCAATCTTTTGGGCCTACACACCCTTCTTCAGGCAAAGGAGAATTCAAAGATTGTAAAATTTCTCCCAGGTAGAAAAGAAATGTCATCTTGCACAGGGAAAGTCAGAGATGGTAGGAAAAGTCAGTTTGTAAAAAAGTAAATGAGTGTCACATTCTGCCATTGAGCCAACAACTTAAATATTAGTGAGACCTATATTAAATGCATTTTTATAAGATCTGCTTCATTGTTAAAAGCATATATTTTCCCTACCCCAAACCCTTTCCCCAGTTCAGCACAGGAACAGTCCTGCAGTCTTTATTTACAGGCTGACAAGAAGTCTCCTTAGTTTGATCTTGTCTCCTGCTCACAAGCCAGCTGCAGTCGGAGAGCCACTTTACTGTCCAAACTCTTGAGACACTATAACTTAGGACTCTCAGGTGCTGGCCACCCCAGAGACAGTGTGGAGCAGCAGGAAGAAAATTAGCACTAGGGAAATGTGAGGGAGGATAAGCAAGCAGAGCTAGTCACACACAGAGGGAGTGTTGGGTTTCCTACTCTGAAGGGGACTGCAGCAAGCAAATTCCTTCCTTATCTTTGGACACTCAGGATACAGTATAGCTGGAGCAGTCTGAAGCAAGGGCCCACCAGTACTCTCTCTCCAGGATTGTGGCTAAACATCCTGAAGAATAATCACTAGCTAGCAAAGCAGCTTGAGACAGTTATGCCATTAAATCAGCCCCGCTAAGGTAAAAGGCTGTAACTTGTGTGTGCCAGTCATCATTCTGAATACTCTGCTAGTGGAGTGTTATTATTTATTATTTGTATTGTAGTTAGCACTTAGTACTGTAGTCATAGACTTGGGCTCCATTGTGCCATACACTGAGCAAACATGGAATAGAATGAAGTTACCTGCCACAAAGAACTTAAAATCTAAATATAAGAGACAGCAAGATAATACAGCCAAACAAATGAGGGCCCATAAGAAACAATGAGACAGGATTGGCTAACACAATAACTAGTAGTCTCAGTATGCTAGCTGCTTAATGATGGCTCTTCCCATCCTGCATACATTTCATATTTGCTCTTCTGATCAGGGATCAGCCTCCAAAGTGTATGTATTGCATCTGGCACATAGTGACATCTATCCTACCATAATCAGAAATCGCCTCAGTCTCATGTTAAAGAAACCACGTGAAAATGTTTTCTGGTGGGACTTACTTCTCCCTTTTTTGGTCACAAAGGGGTTTATGAGGCATTCAGTAGTCTTGAAGATAATGCTTATGATGTTATTTGTGAGCTGTAACCCTGTTATACCAGAAAACATTTATGTTGGATTAAACTGAGCTAGTGAAAACTTAGAACAATTATAGCATTTTGTAAAGCAGTATTGATACCTGTTCAGTGGCTTGCTTTCTTTTAGTCTGTGTCTCAGGAAAGAGGGTAGCTGCAGTATCTGCTTTAAAATGGGAAAATGAAGCTTTCCATCTGGTAAGTGTTACAGTAGTTCACATCGTTTGGAGAGTAGCCTTCAGCATTATATTTTTATTTTAAGTAGAAGCAACAGCTTTCACTGTGACCTAGGAAGGGAGGAAATTATCCCCTCAGGTAATGAGCAGAAATTAAGGATCTGGAATGCAGGTCTCTTCAATACCTTGTCTAACAATCCCATTAAGCTTTTACTGTTTTGCATTTGTATTTAGGTAGTATCTGCAGGATCCAAACAGTATCAGGGCCTATAAGCATTTAAGGAAGCTTTTATAGTACCTCTAGAGCCAGAAGTATTAAATAAACAGAGATTGTGCATTTTTCTACCTTTGCTTGGCCTACAAAAAAAGTTAATTTCTTTTTTGATACTTTTACCTCCTTCAAGATTTCCATTGCAGGTTTAAAGTTAGGCCTCAGGGATAACCTTCTGTTAGCACAGTGTCCAAGGGCTGCTTCAGTTTTCTTTGTTTTACTAATATTGTCATTTTCCTCTGCTTTGTTTTGCAGTTGATGTTTGGCTTGTAATTATTAAAGATCTTCAAAGAGTTTGTTTATTGTTCAGCTAAAAATAGCCCAGGCTGGTAATACTACTATGGTTATACAGAAGAGCCAGGGATGTATGGGACAGGTGACAAAAATCAGCTTAAGTCAGTCATATTTGTTTCATTCATTCATTCCAGAAAACAAAACAAAACAAAGAAAGAGAGAAATGCTGCTTACAGTGCAATTACTTCAGTTGCTTAGTTATTGTTCTACACCAAAAGACTGGGGTCATGTACATCACATACAGGTATTATGTTTCTATTGGGAGAGTTGCCACTCCTGTGGTAGAAACTGTGGGCATTCACTCAACTATTCCAATGGGAAACATGCTTCTTCTGGGAGAAAGATACTCCAGGGGTCAATCTGGAAGACCTCCCTTGCAAGAGAAACTCTATCACAAGAAGGAATGCTTGTGTGCTCCCTTCCTGGTCTGGTCCAGGATGGTAGTGAAGCAGTGGGTCAGAGCACCCTACTCATTCCCCTGACCAGCACCCCCATTTCAGGAGCAGGTAAGATGCTTGGTTCCATTTCCCTTCTGGACTGATGTTGGATGTGCTCCTTGCCCCTACCCACTCCCCAGACCAGGACCGCAGTGTAGAGATGCGGTAGAGGTTTGCACTGCTGCTCCAGTTCTCTTACAGACAAGTCTGGGGAAGGCACAAAGAGCAGGGGAGAGGAGATAGGTGTAGGCTGAATGCCTATACTGTTCCTTTTTCTGGTTAGATTTCTGCAAATTTTTCAGGAATTTCCACTGCTAGAAGCAAATGCCTTTTTGAGGCCTAAGATTACATTCTGTTCAATCAGTGAGCTTGGTATACACGTAGAAATTTTGATGGGAAAACGGTTTCAATTAGGTGTATGAATTTTTTTAAATTGAACTTGTATCAATAAAAGCCTTTGCATGGATGCCATTACACTTGTACAAATTTGTCTCAATCCAACATGGCTTATTCCATTTCTAGACCAAACTATGCTATAGTAATGTAATAATTTTTAACTCCATACACATGTAGCTGAAAGAGGGATGTTTTGCTAGTTCCATTACAGCAGTGCAGTTAAAATAGCAGATTTTTCTAATGGAAAGAAGATCTAAAACTGCCCAAGTTTTAGTTGTCTTTGAATGCTCCTTTTTGGATGGACACTTCTACCCACAGCAGCCAGTACCAAGGTACTTCCAAAAAGGGAATTAAAATGTTAACAGATTAATCGAGGGAGCAGTAATTGAATATGAAGCCTCTGATTTCATAGACATTAGGGCTGGAAGGGACCTCGGAAGATCATCTAGTCCAGCCCCCTGCCCCAGGAGCAGGAAGTCAGCAGGGTCAAAGGATCCCAGCAAGATAAGTGTCCAAACGTTTCTTAAAAGATTCCAGAGCAGGTGCTTGCACCACCTCTGGGACGAGTCTATTCCAGGCCTTGGGGATTTGGACAGTAAATAAGTTTTTCCTTATGTCCAGCCTAAAATGGTCTTGGAGGAATTTATGACCGTTAGACCTTGTCACCCCTTGAGGGCCTGTAGTGAACAGGTATTCTCCCAGATCTAGATGCATGCCCCTTATGCACTTATAGGCAGTGGGTGATGATGTGGGTCATTGCTGGTAACACAGCCTTGTATGATAATACCTGAAAGTTGGCACTGTCTCTTAGTCTCAGTCAGAGGTGTAACTATGTGGCTGAGTGCCTAGTATAGCTGTCACACACAGGGGCAACAGTGACTTCTCGTTGCCACAAAACGACCAGTGTGATTGTGTGGCTGCAGCAGCAGCTGTTCCCCTCCCCCTTCTACAAGTTGAAGGCTCCTTGGGCACATATACATGTCGGAAAACACATTGGAGCAGACGCAATTAATTGAATTTGCTGGAGTGTGCTAATTAGCATGCGCCAACTGCCTTGACATAATAAGTGTTCAGCATCTCGCACTTCAAAACAGTGGCAGTGGCACTTTAACTAAAGCTCGCTGAACAAGCTTGAGTTAAAAGCATTTTGAAGCACAAGACACTGAATACACGAGATACTGATGGCACTTTAATTAGAGCTCCCGAGAGCTGCTCCAATTAAAAAGTGTCCCCCCATTCCCACCTCGGAGCATGTGTAAAGATGCTCTTAGTTATGCCACTGGTCTCAGTCCAGTTCTCAAAGGATAGACAGTCACAAATGGACACCACCACTACAGTGGTCATTAGTTGCTATTTCATATCAAATCAGCAGTGGTAGTGAAAGCTTTAGGAAAGAGCCACGGTGCATTAGCAACAATATGATAGGCAAAATTAAGGTGGAAATGAATACATGTGCCTTTCCCCTTAACTTCTTATTTCTATGCATTTAGTTTTGAGTGGATAAGGTATATACTGATGCAGTTTACATTGTCACTAGAGATATTTTTTGTTCACTAATTGCAGTCATATTTTGAACTTTCTGGTTTCAGAAAATAGTGGTAGTTGCACCTATTAAAGTATGCTGCTATGTACAGTTAATTGCAGTGTAACTACAGTAAAATTACACTACTCTTATAAAAATGCATGACCAAAAGATGACTTACTACTGTCTTATGCAAGCAGATCAGAAGAATTTTAACAGAAAAAGGACAAGAATAAAGTGTTTTGAGTCAACAGCCTAGGGAGGATCCAAATCACCTCAGGTGCTTTTCAAAACCACATATTGAGTTTTTAGCCATATAAAAAAAGACGTTTTATCACTGTCAGTGTGCATCAGAAACCACCAGTGCAACTTCCAGATTTATAGTGCTAGATTGATCTTCAGACATGATGTGTAGAACAGTGTACTGCAGCACAATTAACAGAGACTAGATAGATTAGTTATGACACAACTAGATCAATTAAATGACAGTACTACCTGTGAGCCATTGCAACAAAAAAAAAGGAAGAAAATGAAAAGAAAATAGAAACCAGGGATGATATTATTATTTTTGTTCTTTGTGCCTCATTCCTATCAGTATTTTCTGAATCTTTTCTGATATAGGAAAAAATAGATCTTTTAGTGAAAAAAGCATACTGCTTTAGCACCCAAAGAAAACATTAATCATTCTCCGGATTTCCATTAGATGAATCTGTGTGCATGAGTGTGTATATAAATAAAATGTAGAAAAGTTCTAAGTCTTGAATTTTTCAAGGGCTTAGACAAAGCAATTTTCTGAATATTTTATACATATATAAAAACTCTTCATAGCCTCCCAGTAGTTAACCCAAAATTAGGGTTGACTTTTTTTTCAAATGAGCAAAAGGACTATATAAGGATACACAACTGTTTAAATCTCCTGTTGGATCCAGGTTATATGCAGACTTCAGCATAATTTTAATAGGGGTTACCACAGCTCCTGTATTTTTTTCCCAGCAACTTAAATATTTGAAGACTTAAAACAAAAAATCCTGATTCAAATTAGACATACAAAAAACTGGAACTCCTGGTTCCAAAATTATACCTTTTATTAGACCAACTGGATACCATGTACATCCCTGATTCTAATGAGCTAATTTGTTGGTATGTCCAAACTAAGCCACTGTCTCTCTTTCACATACCTGTCTAGTGGGCACACTTGTGGCCCATGTTTACTATAGTATTTAACTATGTCACCAACTTGGATTATCCTCACAATCCCACTGTGAGATAAAGAAGCATCCATATGCTTATTTTAGAATGGGGAACTGAGACACAGAAAGGCCAACTGTTTTCCTTTAAATCACTGGGAAATCATCAGGAGAGACTTCCTTGCTCCTTTTTATTATTTATTAATGTGGCAACATCTGCAATTTAGCTTGCTGTACATGAAAATCGATTTTGCTGATCCAAGAAAGTGTCAGTTTCTATAAAAGATAAGAAATTAAACAATTATAGTTTTACCACATTGTACATCTTCAGCCTTTCATGTTCCGGCTATAATTCATTTCCAGAAGGATGTTCCTCATGTAAGTGAATTTGCGACAGTTTTAATCTGATATTATTGATATTATCACACATTTTTTTGTCATGCTCCTTTTTCTCTACACGTATTAAAATCAGCCTTGCACTCCATATCAGGGAGAGATTATGGCATTACTTATAATGTTCTTTTCTTTCTTTAGTGACAACAGTTCAGATCACATACTAATTTCAAATCATAACATATCCACTGATTGAAGTCAATGGAGCTACTACTGTTTATACCAGCTAGGAATGTGGTCTTATATTTACTTATATTTTATCCTGATTATGGTATAACTTTTGCCAGTGCGATGATAGGGCTTAACTGGCAAAAATTCTGTAATATTTTCCTTTTAGAGTTTTTGCAACTATAAAATGCCTGCAAAAACTACTTTTCATTCCATCCAGGAAGAGCACACACCAACTGCTGAAACTTCCTTAGCCTGACGAAGGGTTTTTGAAC
This sequence comes from Caiman crocodilus, assembly GCA_030014935.1. Lineage (NCBI taxonomy): Eukaryota > Metazoa > Chordata > Crocodylia > Alligatoridae > Caiman > Caiman crocodilus. The sequence goes on from JAGPOW010003648.1 coordinate 67,400,161, forward strand.
TCGAAAGCTTGCTTAATAACTATTCTTTGCCTCATATCACATTGTGACATTCCTACTACTTATCTGTAAAGTGGTACTTATTCTGAATAAATATAGCATAGCCTGTATTTTTGCACTCAAAATCCTAAGGTATTTTATAGCAGTCTTGTATTAGATATTTTTGTCAATGTTATAGGGGTGTAGGTTTGTAGCCGTGTTGGTCTAAGGACTCCCCAGGTATTTCTCCTCTTTCATCCCCCTTTTCTCTCTTCCCCCTCTTCCCCCCCAGCCTGTCTTTCACCCATTGACTCCTCAATCTATATTTTCACTGACTACCTGTCTTGTATGCATACCAGCCCAGCCGCTGGCTTCTTTACTTTTCATTCTATCCAGGAAGAGCACACACCAACTGCTGAAACTTCCTTAGCCTGATGAAGGGTTTTTTAACCCGAAAGCTTGCCTAATAACTATTTTCCAACTATTTGGGTTGGTCTAATAAAAGATATCAGATTCACCCAAGGAACCTTGTCTGCCTATATTTATGTCAACATCTATGAGCCATATAGTATGTACTGCTTTGCTCCTCAATAATATACTGGCCTCTTAATAATGTAATGGCCTCTTAATAAACCTTTGGCTTGTGCTTGTATGTTCCAAGTACATCTCTGCGTTTTGTCAGGGCAGGGGTTCCAGAGCCCGGTTTCTAAAGCTGGCGGTCTTTGGGTTTGCTGCTGCACACAAATATCCTACTGAAGGCAGCAGAACTTTCTTGCTAAATCCTTTGTGTAGCAGGGCAGGCTCCAAGGGCAGCCATGTTGCTCTCTAGTGGTTGCCTTGTTCCTGCCCACTTCAGCCTCTCAGGCTCCAACCCTGCTGTCTCACCTGTCATGCCACAATGTTAAAGTCAAGTGGGGAGGTTGCCAACAGGAACCAATGAGCTCAGGATGCTCTTCCTATCCTCATCACACAATCTCTTCATCTCTGGGGCTTGAGCCATACTGCTCTAATTGCCTTAAGGGCTAGAATTGTGACCTCCATCTTCCCTTCTAGTCATGTAGATGCCTCACAGGTGTCAGTTGGCATAGTTTTGGAGTCCCTGGCCCTCAACATGCACTTAGCCCCTCAGGCCTTGAATCTTTGTTTGGACTGCAGCCTTGGCTCTTTTACTCTGATTGGGTCCCTCAGCCCAAGTCCACTGCTCTGGACCTTGGTGCCTGGGCCCCAGCACAGGTCTCAGCCTCCCAGGCTCTGGGCCCCTTGGCCCCAGTCTCACCTTATTGAGCTTGGCCTGCTCATACAGTCTGTGGGGCTTTGGGCTTGCTCTTGCCCTCTGCCTTTACAGGGGTCTTTCCAGGCCTACTCATACAGTCCTGGTCATAGGCTCTGATCCCCAGTTTGCAGTCTAGTTTTCCAGCAGCAGAGGCAGCAAGTCTCCAGGCATTCCCTGCAGCCTCCAAGCCTCCCTTGCAGCCACATTCTCAGTCCTCCAGTGTAAACTTAAGCACGAGTATAAGCTAGATACTACCAAACTAAAATTCACCCCACTTTTAAAATTCACAAAAAACACTTAACTGCGATGCCTGGGGCTGTTGAGTTTCCTTTACCCCCTGTGGTCTGCCGCTCCTTTGCCATGGCAGATCTAAGCTAATCTGGGTCTTCAGCAATGGTCCTAGCCTTATGAAGCCTGTAAACACACCCCTTTAGGTCACCTGACCTGCCACTTTCCCCACCAGACTCGTCAATCATAGCCCTAATTATGCCTTCTGCATCAAGGTGAGCAGCTATTTTTCTTAAAGGCCTCTCCACTCCTCTAACAGTTTCTCCAGGGCCCTAGAGCTGGCTGGTTGCTCCCTGGTTCACTCATCTTCCAAGATGGGGTAGGGGCCAGGACCCCATTACACCTTGTCACTGGCCTTTAAATCATCAGCTGCAGTAACAAGTTCTAAAACAAATGTAAGCAACAAAAAGAAAAATGGTGGCACATCCATCTCCTGATTTTTTTTCTTTTATGCTGGCTTATATTTTCAAAGTGCTATACAAAAATTAATAAAGCCTAACCATACCCCCGTGACAGAGGTAGGTATTGTAAGCAGCATTATCCTCATCTGATAGATGCATGATAGGTGGCAAACTAGAAATAGAGAAGGTTACAAAGGAAAAAAGAAAGAAACAAAAACAAGGTTAGGACTAAGAAATTCCAGACTTTTAATTCTGTATACAGCTCTTTCAGACTTCCATCAAAAGTTTGAAACTAAACCATTAACTAAAACTGCAGCCTGGGGATACAGAGAATAAAACAGGCAATCATTGCCCAGCCACAAAGCCAAATCTGAAAAGGTTGGGCTAATTAACCTGATTTAAAGACTTTTCAGCATCTGTAGATTTATCAGCCAAGGGCAGATTTGATTCCCCACATCACATAATATATTTGATATCACCGCTGAAGACTGTCCTACAGAACCTGTCATGTCTGGAGGGCAAATCTGGGATGGAAAAAATACATAGTTAAAACAGAATGAAGAGATCATTTACTTTTTTTAGACAAAATTCATTTAAGCTTCCTCTGCCACTGAAATATATATCATTCAGTCTGTATGGAGTGAGCAGCTAACTGCACTAATATTAAAATACCATAGTAAAAATTATCTGATGTTATTTTTTATTAAGAATACCTCCCCCTGCCCCGCATGGACCTAAAGAGCCACCTGCAGGGTTCTTGGTGCACAATCAAGGCCGAATGCAATTGGGATCCATACCAACCTCAACATTAGTCCTACATAATACATAGAAGCATGCTCTCATTTGTTTCTCCATATCTTTTGGCAGTTTGCCACAAACCAGCAGTAATTCATCAGAAGCAACTTTTGTCAAAATAAGGAAAAATTCTACCTAATTTTGAAGCAGAAAAATACTAAAAATCCAATTCTGCCAACCAGGTGTAGTGCTTGTTGCCAGTCATGCTCCCATCATGGTCCAATAATAAGTGCATGGTCAGGTCCTTTGTACACACTCAGCTTTCACTAAACCTTTATGGCCAAGAGAAACTCACTTTATTGCAAGTTAAAATAGAGTATTTAAGGAGAACCATAATCAAGCTGAAAAATTCAGATTGGGATATAGATACTGACATCCCCTCATGTTTGGGATTGTATGCGTCAGAGATTTTGGTTTGGCCCATTTGAATAAGGGCCAATTGTAACATTTAAGTCTCAGTCTGGTTTGGATTCTGAATGTACTTATTAAAAATTAAGAATGAGGTTTAATCTTGGTTTTTACTTCAGCTCATCTCTAATTACAAGGTAAGTTTTGAGGAGAGGAGCCTTAGAGTCAGAGAGAAATGGGGCTGAAATCATGGAGAATGGTGGAGTAGAACTAAATTTTCCAAGTAGTGGAGCAGGGACAGAAAATATACCAGGTATGGAGAAGAGGTCTTGGCACTTGAGCAAATATGAGGGCCAAGGGATAACATAGAGAGTAAAAAGTTTTGAACATCACAAGGGAAACATCAAAACATTTTGGACATGGATCAGAAGTCAAAGAAATGATGGTATTGTAGACCATCAGAATAGTTCAGTCTGAATATTTTAGATATCCTGCAGGTTAGAGGGTCCAAGGAATGTCATCATGAAATAGTGGGGAATATATTTCCACTCTCCATTCCAGCCTCAGTCACTGGGTCAATCTGCCTATATTTGCATCTATTCAACCACATTCACTATGCTTTATATGTAACCGAGGGTAGAAATTAGCTCAGTATTGTTGTGGGAGTTGGTTAAAGACATGTATACACATTTCTTTCTAATCCTATGTTCCAGTCTCTAGTATTAAATCTTTCAAATTGCAGAGTTTCATATTGTAGTGAAGATTAAATAACAAACCCATATTCTCCAGAGAACTATAATGGCAAAGATTAATGCATACATAAGTGGTGATTTAATAGGAATACAAATGCAGTACTCATATATTATGCATTACAAACCATAATTTTCAAGTATTCAGAAACACACAAAACTGCAATAATTTATAACTTTTTCTTGCTATGTTTCCTATGTGAAAAAATAAGATAAAGTAAATGTTTTTCCATCACAAGCAGAGCAGACCAAATGTTTAAACATTTTAAAGCTATTATTGTCTGAGACATTCTTAGCCTGCTGACTGAAATAAGATGTTATTCTCACAGCTTTTTCCCCTGGATCCTCCTGCAATCTGTTGAGTCAGTACATCATTCAGGATCACATGGCTACTCACTACAAGAAACTGCTGTCTGCCAAAGGTATATGAAAGCTATAATGTTGACTATATTCATCAAACTAATAGATAAAATCATACCTAAGAATCTGTTGGGTACAATAGTTCTTGGCTGGCTTGTTAATTTTTTCCTTCACACTAAAGCAAGAGATGTCAGAAGAATTTTAAACCCAACTGCAATATAGGCAAGACTTAATTAGAATGTAGAAATAGTTTTGAGAAGCATGCGAAGATGTTTTACATCTCATCCTATTTAAGTTTATTTTTAAGTGAAATTTCATGTCCTTGCAAGATGCCCGACTGACACCACTGGAACCAGGTGCTCACTTGATAGAACAAGTACAGCAAAGCAGCACCAGCACAAATTTTGTGTACTGCACTCCACCCTTGTTTGGCTAGTTTCCTTCCTGTGAGTTATCATTATAGTGCCTGTCATGTATACTAAATTCCCAAGAAATAAACTAAATATACTGCATGAGAATCATAAATGTTTAGGGCTAGAAAGGACCACAGGAGATCATCTAATCTACTGCTCTATGCTGATACAGGATCTCTGATACCTGTTTTTAAAAGCCTCCAATGAAAAAGATTTGATGAATCCCAAGATAGCAGTATTTGACTGCCTTTGTAGTTAGAAAGATTCTAAGTTGGAGAAATGTGAATTTGATAAGACAGATATCAAGTTCTTGGTCTATGTGATGAAGCCTGAAGGGTTGTCTATGGACCTGAAGGAAGTAACTACCATCTTAGACTGGCAATGACCAAAAGTTGCCCATGGAGTGCAGTGCTTCCTTGGTTTTGCCAGTTTCTATAGGTGGTTCATCAAGGGGTTTTCCAGGCATGTAGTCCTTATCACTGCCCTCTTTAAGAAAGGGACATGTTTTACATGGATCCTGGAGGCCCAGACTGCCTTCAAGAGGCTTAATAAAGCCTTCAACTCAACCCCCATTTTGATACACCCTGACGCTGCCCCAGCCTTTCCTGGTGGAAAATGATGCCTCAGCTGTGCCTTTGGGGCAGTACTGAATCAACCATTGGGGATGCAGGGACTTCCTTAGCCATACACTACTTTTCCAGGAAACTGTCCCCTGCCAAGCACAATTATAATATGGACTGGGAGCTTCTAGCCATTGTGGGGGCTGAGAAACGCCAGCAGAATGGGGCTGCCTATAGAGCAGAACTGATTGGACCAGAGGCATCAGTGGATGCAACAAAAAAACTTTATTTACAAGCTGTATACACGAGGTAGACAGTGTAGGCACAATCCGTAGACAAACAAAAACTGAAGACAGGCACACCATTGCTCACAGTCACGCGAGGATGGGATACGTTGTGGCAACCACGACGGGGATTCGATGGTGGGTGATCAGGCCTCCTCTGTGGCCCCGAAGTACACGTGGGGATCTCTCCCTACGTGTGTTCGAGCACTCTTCCAATTTGGGCAGGCATTGCCCAAGCCTTTTATGCGGTCAGCGAGCCAATTGCTGACTGCCAAGTGTGCATAATTTACACTAAGCCAATCATGAGCATGCACTTCATAGTGCAGCTGCAAACTTTTGGCGGGCTCTGATCTTGCACCAAGGACTTTTCCCACCTTACAGGGAAAATCCCTGCACCTGGGACTCGCAATGTGCCTAACACAGCTGTTCCGAGGCACCTTTTTAACCATTTAGCTCTGACAGCCATCAAGGCAGCTTTTAAATAATGGTGGTGCCATTTAGAAGGGGCTCAGTACAGATACTAAGTAACCATAAAAATCTAGAATATTCACAGACCGTCTGGAATTTCAACAAGAGCCAGGTCCGGTGGTCTCTGTTCTTTATCCAGTTTAATTTTACTGTCACTTAACACCCTGGCACTAAGAACAATAAGGCAGATGCCCTTTCCCAGAAAGATGAATATTCAGAACTTCTTCCTGCTAGCCACTCCATGGTCCTGAGTCCAGGGAGCTTTAACAAGGCCACGGTAAAGAAGGAACTAGTGACGTGACTCCATTCCATGATTCCCTAAGATCCATTGGCTTCTTGAGTCCAGCTGGTTTCAGAAGGGGCTGGATCATCTCCCAAATCAAACTTCCAGTTTTGTGATGGCCACCTCTGATACGAGGGACACCTGTACGTCCCAGAGAGGGAACTACAGATTGCAGCCATACGGCTTGTCAGTTCCAAATGCTTGTCAATTTTTGTCAAATTTTTGTCAAAATTTGATTTTGTGTCAATCAAAAATATTTTGCAGAGGAATATGCAATGATAATTCCAAAATTACATTTCTAGTTACAAGTTAGAGTGTACACTACATTGCTTAGACACCAGACTCATCTGCCTGCTCTTCTTCAAAGAGTTCTGAACTTTGGCACAATAAGACAAAGCTCAGTTGGACTATATGCTTAGATGATGCCTAGACTTTTCTGTTTCTTTAAAACTCTACATAGTAACTGACAAACCTGTGCACAGCATGTTCTAAGAGGTGAGATTTATTGAAGACTTGACTGTATCTGTGACCCTTCTCAGGAGCCGCCAGCTGAGAGCATTGATGGATGTCCCCAAACACAGTGACAAATCTATATTAAAAAAGGGAATGCCAAGTAACTTCCCTATCTTATTTCAATAATAGTTTCCTTATATTTGGATATTTTTTATGTTTACTTAAGGAAGATAAAATTGGAACTAGCCCAGTGGTTCAATAGGCAGCATCCATTATGAAGGTGATGTTGGGGTGACTCCTTTCAGAGATCTGGAAAATTACAGAGGTGAAACTGAATGGGCTGGGGGAGGTTACTTTAGTGTCTAGACTCAAGGTTGTGACTGAGCAGCAGCATTTATAAATACTGCCTTTTTCCATCTATAAATTGTGGGAAGGAGAATTTGGGACATAGGTGCTGAGATGGCAAATCCTTGTTCCAGGACATCCTATTTATCTGAGTCACTGGAAAATGTCAGATGCTTCAGGAAAAGGTGAAAGATACTGTAATGGAAACTGCTACCCCACAGTTCACAATGGAGTGAACTGTAACTGTGTTTAGGCTTCTATAAATCATATATGCCTTTGCCATCGTGACCTTGCCTAACCAAGAACTATGTTGCATGTTAATGCCACAAGCCTGGTGACCACATGCAATTGTCACAAAGTTCAGGTTGTAGCTGATATTATTTTTCACAGAGTAGCCTGTCAATTCAGCTCTTTCCAGCACTGAAAAAACTTGATTCAAATCTAAGGACATAATTTTAAAGGTGATATCAGCACCTCCATGTTACAAACGAATACCTTTTGACTACATTATGAAATTTCTTGGCTATTCTTTCTGGGTTTTTTTCTATCATCATAAACCACCATTTCTCTCTTGGTCAGGTTGGTAAAGAAAAAGTAACTATTATAAAGTCACTACTCATATGCAGCCAGGGAAGGTAACCTGGGGTTGAGAAGTGTCCTTTGCTCCACCTTACCACATTGAAAAAATATAACACACATGCATGTTTCACCTTCATCAGCTTAGCTTTGTATGTAGGTACATTTTTTTGTCAGTGTGGGACTAATACATTTCAGTCACAAAGCAAGTGTGCACCTAAGACTGAAAAATACCAATTCCTTTCTTTCTGATTGAATAGTTACTCATAAATATATTGGATTCCCTAGGCATATCCACACACATGCCATTTACAGCACCTAAAACACATTTGAGGTACTGCTAACTGCACACATCCACCCATTAACTAGCAGTGCGGGGGGAGGGGAATTGACACTGGGAGATCCTGGTGTCAAAAAAACCCCAAAACCAATGCTAAAAAAAGTAGCATGCACAGCACACAGCAGCAGCATGTGCCAACAGAAATGGAGCCTGGCTGTCCACTGGCTAGGCCCCAAGTGGCTGCAGCTGCCACTGTCCCAGGAGGCCCCCAGAACTCTAAGGCTGCTGGGGCCAGCCTTCCCTGTACCACTGGGGTCATTTTGTTGTGCATCAGAGCATGCATGCAGGGTGTGCCCTGGGACAAACAGCAGCAGCACAAATATGTGCCGCTGTTATTTGTGCCTCAGAAAATGCATGCCCCTATGTGTTTGCATTCATTGGAACACACCCCCTAAGGCAAAAATGACCACTATGCACAACTCAAACTTGTTATAAGCTCTGCTAGTTAAACTAAAGCGCTCTGTCTAGTCACGTGGGGAGAAGGGCCAGCGCAGAGAGAGAACTGCTTCAAGGATATTTAGGTCATTAATTTTAATCTAATGCACTCTTGTAGTTCAAAAGGTAAATTCACAGACAAAAATTCCTAGTAGAAGAGGAGCTCAGATGTTCTGTTTTAATTATCCAAACAGGTTTCAATTTTCTGAAGTTCAAATGAAGACACTGCTCTTCCATAGCAGCATTGAGCTGATTGATATAGATTTGTAATGCTCACATATTTTACCAAGAAAGTCTGAAGTTATACACTTCTGAGTAAAAACATTAAAACATCGTAATTAAACTCTTTATGAAGTCGCATTAGAGAGATGACCTTTAACACTAGAACATGTACTTCACATAGTCTCAGCTAGTCAGTCAGTCCCAAGGCCACACCGACTGTTGGAGCAACTTTGATATAGCAATAACTTTTCTCCATTCTTCCCAGGCTTTTGCAATCCTTGTACAATCTATCGGGTCAAGTTTCCCCTGCCACCCGTACGATGTAGTCCAGTTCAACCTGTTTCATGGTCAAGTTGTTGGCAGATAAACCAGCACCTCCCCACACCTGTTCTGCCAGGTGAGAAGGGTATATAGAGATGCAGCAGGATTAAAACCAAAACTTGTCAAAGGGTGAATGAGCTCACAAGTGCGAATGGCCTTCCACACCTGGAGAATATATAGGCACTACCAGGTTATTGTTGACTGAAGAATCACCAGTGATGCAAAGTCAATTAACCACCCTCATAATTGATCAGTTGAGCCCCAGGTTAACAACAACAACATTTTTCATTGGCACTCAGCAGGATGAAGCTGACCTCTTCTACTGAAGATGCTCAGGGTGGAATGGTCAATAATATTACTGGGTCAAAAATCAAGCTCACTAAACAAGAAATCACCATTGGAACATGGAATGTGAGAACTCTATGCTATAGGAAAACTTGAGGAACTTGTCCCTGAGTTGAATCTTGCAAAAGTCTTGTAAAATAAATGTTGAGCACAGGTATTCTCCTTAATGATGTGAAGCACTTCATAATTCTTTCATAGTAAAAAATTATACTAAATCTCAAGGCATATGTTCAAATTATTTCCTTTAACATTCAGTCCCCTCTACATAATCATACAGATCCTGATTTTCAGAAGTGCTAATAAACATCCACACTTTCCACAGAGGTCAGTAAGAGTATCAAGTGCTTAGCACCTCTGAAAACTGGGTCTTTATTTTTTAGGGCCTGATATTATGTGGATTTGAGGGTTGTCAGCTCAGCTGTCTCTTGAAAATATGGCCTTCCTAGCCAAATACCAGTTGGAGATCTGGGGCGCACAGCTCTGTATGTCTAAAATATTGTTTGGGCATGCTTGCACAAGATCAAATTTGATATAGTATATAGTAATAACAACCTGTTTGTCTCTCTCCTCTGTCTCCTGAAGAGGGATCCAGGTTTTCCATTTCCCACAAATTTTACCGCAGATTTTACATTTTACCAGAGGCGAACACAGATTTCTCATTTTACTGGAGAAACCTGCAGATTTTGCAGTTTTGTGATGAGCCTTCTGTAGAGCTTGGGAGTGCGGGGAGGGTGCTCCCAGCCACTGCGTGCAAACCCATGTCCCCCAGATCTGTGTGTGGGGTGAGGGCTGTGTGCTGCCTGCTTCAGGCTTATGCTCCCAGCGCTGCTGCTCTCTCTTGGGGCCTGCACAGCCCAGCGTGTGTGACCTGGTGCTGCAGGGAACAGCAAAACCACTCAGGAGCTGCCTGCTTTTGTGAGCTCCACACTGCCCGCTTCCTCTGCACACAACCCCATGGTGCTGCCCTTGCTGCAGCCACATAGGCAGGGGACACCTCGCCAGGGAGCACAGATCTCACAGCGGCAGGCAGCTTCCTGCATGGCTCCGCTGTTCTTTGCAGTGCAGGGTCGCACAGGCCAGACTGGAGGCACCTGGGGAGGGCAGCAGGGTGGGAGCCCACATGGGCAGCATCCAGCCACCACCCTGTGCACAGATGTAGGGGGCATGGGTCCCCCTGTGTGTGCCATGAGTGTGACATGGCAGGGAGAAGCCTCCCCTACCAAGCCTGCAGTGGGCAGTGGGATACAGGGCTCTACAGCAGCTACTACATCCTGCCAGGGGCAGGGGGCTGCAGACTGGGGTCCTTGGCTCCATAGTCCTGGCAGCTGAGAGCCCCCTCCAGCAGGGCTGCAGAAGCAGGAGCTGTGGGTGGGGGGCAAGGAACACCAGCAGGGCTAGGGGGGCTGTGCAGGGCAGGGGGAGTGAGGGGCCCCAGCAGAGCAGGAAGACTGAGAGGGGGATTGAGGGGCACCAGCAGGGTCAGGGGAGCTGTGGAGGGTCTTTCAATTTAATTACAGATTTTGGGGGTTTATAAGAGAATTTGCAGGGGGTGTTAATCAGAGAATTTGTCATTTTTATTTATCAGGGAAACCCATGATTCCTGCTCAGGAAAATGGAGCTTCTGGCCTTTAAATGAAATTGGAATTTTCCATTACTTATAAGTGGTTACCTCCTGCTTGGGCTGTCAGCAGTCATTTTTCCCTAGATTTCAGCAAATCTTCTATTGCTCTAGGTGGGCTGAATTATGCAGCACTTCTGGTTGCGTCCTTATGATGCAACATTCATCTCATGAGAATAGAACTTAGTGATGTAAAGCAGAAATCTAATAAGAGTTAGATTAGGACTTGAAACTCTTCTAATTTAGAGTTTGAAAATAAAAAATTAAAAACCCTGATGATTGCAAATATGGATGATTCCTAATAAAGTAATACACCTCCGCACACCTTAACTTGTCATATCTCCCCTGGCTACTGACTGGAAGCACTTGCACAAGGGTTGCCTCTGAATAGCAATGTGTGCTAATACCAAGCATCTGGACTAGCTCAAGCTTCAGCTTTCCTGATTTGCAACACAGAAAGGAATGTGTTAATAGCCATTATCTATTTTATTTACCTCTTACGTTATTATAGTTTGACTAGAGATAGGTCCAAACCAGGGTTGGATTGGAGGAGGGTGAGATGCAGTAGTGCAATTACATCCCTTTTGATTACTGTTCTACCCAAACTTTAAAACCATGAGCCTGGGAGGGGAAGCAGCATTTCTATTCAGGCAGTGCTGAGAGAATCAGTTCACTTCCTGACTCATTTATCATCTCCCTGATTCCTATTAATCTCGCTCCACTCCACAGGTGTGAACAATCTTCTAATTGTCCTTTTTAATTGTCTTGATATTCCACTATGCAAACTATCCTGTCTTCTGCAATTTTCCTGTCTATTAGCCATTCCTGGTAATGTCTCTTTTCCATTTCATATCCCTGCAGATTATTTTTAGCTCTAGCCAAAAAAATTTAACTTGGATATGGTAATACTAACTCAGGTGTAGAAAGGACTGCCAGTAAAGTATTGGAGCCACTGTCAAGATGCTCAAGAAGGCTAGATTATGTTTTATGAAGCTAAATAGGAAATGTACAATTAACTATAACAACTACAGAACTAATGATACAATATCTTTTCTATCATTTTTGCCCAGTTGTGTTTTTCATTGCACATTCCAATAGTTTATATTTGTTTTTGCTTTGATCTTAAAGAATAATACAGTGCTAGCCCCTTATTATATTAGTCAAACTTGTAATTTCTCTTTAATTGGAGAAAAATGTGTTGTGTTATATATGATGATGTGCCACACCATCTGCAACCCTTTCTCAAAATCTTAGATCTACCCGTGGTCCACAAAATTCAGACCCAAGTCTGATAATAAGGTTTCCTCAGGAAAGGAGGAGAAAGAATTGTGTAGGTCACTTAAAAAAACCCAAAACAGTAGACTTTCAAGAATTGTAAAATAAAATGAAAATGCCTTTAATAATATAAGCCTTGGTATTAACCATCCAAAGTTCCTAGTGAATTCAGTTGCTCAACAGGATCATTCCTATCAAGTTTAGTCAGATTATTCAAGGGAAATGTTGAGATCTCAGTTAAACATGCTTATTTTTCTGTTAATCTAGCTGCTGTTGATTCATCTGTACCAAAGAGTTTGCATACTAGCATTAAATGTGAGTATAATTTTTATTCTGCTTTCAAAATATGTTTGGTTTGGAAACATTTGTCTTGGATAATCTTATTTTGTTTTGTGATGCTGATGGTTTTGACAAGCCACTCACACAACTAAAGTTTGCATCATTCCAAGTGTGGTCAAGATGATAACATAACTGTGTCAATTGTATGCTACCTGCTTATGCTGATATGTGCTAAATCTCAGGCCCTGGGATTTTGCCTTGTTTGTACTCCACATATTTTGTTTGGGATATAATGTTGTTTTGCTTGATTTTTCTCTCTAAACCCGGAAACTTTAGTTCACATACATGGAGTACTAATCATGACCTTGTGTATTCCTTGGTAATCAGTACTGGTCATAAGGCAGATAAATCATAAAAACCTGCACTAGCCCTTAACTTGACTGATGCTCAGATTTTCATTTCTGCCTTTGCTGTTCCATGAATTATTGATTGGGTGGGGTTTTTTGTTTTGTTTTGTTTTCTGAAGTAGAGGACTGTTGGTCTGCATCCTAATGCCATCTGTTGGCTGAATATGGAGTACCAATAGAATAGGAAATGCAGGCAGATCTTGTTCCACTCTCTTCTCTCCTCCCCCTACCCCCCCCCCGAAAAAGAAAGCCTAGTGGCAAGTAGGTAGCACAAGATTCACATACCACCCCTGGAGACAATCTATTATCTGGCAAATGGAAGCAGGACTTATATTCACGAACCTTGGAAAGCATTCCATTCCTTCTGCATTTGTTGGTTGTATAGATTAGAAATATACATGTCCTTTATAAAGACAGTTGCCGTACTGTAAAATCAAAGTAAAACTTGACAAAAAAAAGAGAAAAGAATCGCTTTTCCACAATGCTCTTAGGTACCTAAACTTGTGCATGACAGTGAAAAGGATATAACAAACTTGTAAGAAGAGAAGTACAAATATACAAGCCTGTAGGATAGTGCACATACTGTAGGGATGCACTTCTTCTTACAACCTAAACATATACTTACAAGGTTCAGAGTGTGCTCTTGAATGCAGAAACACAAGAGAGCCAGTAAAGGGTCAGAGCTGAAAATCGAAATTCTCTTCCTTGTTTGGGATGCTTGTTTCTCCCATTAACCACTTTACAAAAATAGTTCTGAACTAATGGAACAAAATAATACAGAAACAGAGTTGCATGCGTAAGCATTAGTGTTTGGGAGAAAATGGTACTCTGGCGGAGAGAAGATTTTCTATAATCTACCTGATTCCTGAATTTCTTTCTACACCCAACAAATGTTAATGGCCACCCCACCCCCTCTTTTATAGGTTTTGATCTTTCAGGAATCAGCCTGTTTTCTTCTGCCAATTGTTTGTCTGCTGCCCCTGGGATTTTCCTTCCCCCCTTCAACTTCACAGCTCTATTCTCTTAACATTCACTGTGCCTGCTTCCTTCCTGACCCCTCTTGAAGAATGCCTTGCATTTGAAAGCTTGTCTGATTTTATTCCAACCATGCAATTGGTCCAAACAAAGATAGCACCCCCAGAAACAGCCTTGCCTTTTTCATTTGTTTAAAAATGTCAAGAGGACAGAATGTATTTAACTACTTGCAGAGGGCTTATTTTAAAGTTTTATATTGTTCTGTATGGCTGGTATTACCAGAGGTACAGCAGCATAGCTGTGAGCCTAGGGCAGCTACACGGTGCCCCAGGCAGTGCCAGCTCCCACTGTACCAATCACAGCCATGCAATCAGCTGCTACTACAGCAACAGTTGCTTTTGCACTCCACCAAAAAAGACAGTGCCCAGACTGCTGCTCAGCTGGGCTTCCTTTAGTTATACTACTGGGTATTACTATATATGTAAAGTTCTCAACCAAGAACAATGTACAACACACTGAACATACATGTAAGTAAGAAACCATCTCTGCTGTGAAAATCTTCTAGTCCAAGGCTGGCTTCTAGTCGGGTCTAGTCCAACTTTGTTGTGGTGGTCAGGGCGGGGTGCAGGTGGTGCCAACATACAGCCTCTATATCCCCTCCCCAAGATCCCCCCTGGGTTCTGCTGACAGCACATGGTCTCCTCTGCCAGTGGCAGCACATGGACCACTGCTCCCTATCACATGGGCTGCATAGGCAGTGCATAAAACTTCGCCCCCCTTCCCCACCAACCATGCAGCAGTAGGAGAGGCAGTCAGTGGGGTCACATGATGGCTTCTTGGGCTGCTAGCTGGACAGTCCTGTTCTAGTCAATACAGACAAAGCAGAAGGCTAGAAAATAAGGATATTATCTCAGTTTTGCTGGTGGGAAACTGACATCCAGAGGCTCAGATCTTGAAATGTTCTTAAAGTCACCTGTCTCTATAAACAGGCTAAGACTGTAAGCATCCTGGAGGATGCGAAGTGAGATGCTTAGATTAGTTGGGGGAACACCCCTTTCACTAGTGGGGTCTGCTCCTGTAAGCTCTCTGAGCATGCTCAATACCTGGTACCTGCCAGGCCCAGCATCAGAAACAGTTCGGTCAGAACCTGCACAAAGATGGTGGGAGAGCAGCTAAGTGTAGGACAAATGAGAGTGAAGGAGAGAGAAAAGGAGAGGGGGAGAGATGTAGTAGCATGCCTTTACAGGGATGTGCACTTGGAACATTGGAATAGGGGATCAGGGGGACTCCTACAGTGCTGCAAGGCGATTAGATCAGAAATCTTAGCTGGGGAAGTCCCGTTAGACTCAAGAGGAGCAGTTTACTCTCCCCACAGTGCCAGCAAAGCTCCAATGTTAAGCAAAAAAAAGACCATCCCCTACCTGGAATACTATTGATCCTGGGGTACTGTGCATCCCCAGGAGTAAGAGAAAGTCGGTCCTTGTGTTCCCCTGAGCCCAGGGACTGCAATTCTATCTGACCATCACATGGACTGTCCAAGGGCATGTAGGAGAGCTCCTTGTGTATTCTCACAGCACAACACAATTGTATAAGGGATAGCGAGAATCTTGCACCAGCTAATTAATCTGCAGTCCAGCCCTTGCTGTGTGCTTTAGGTCTTCACGGGAAGTAAAAGTTCTGGAGAAAGGAGAACTTGGAAAATGCTACTGGAAGGGCATAGGGGAGAAAAAAGGCACCAATATTCCCAGGCTTGTTTTAGGGCTACATCTCCATCTGCGTGGCTCAACCATTGATTCAGGGCAGCTGAACTACTCTCCCAAGAGACACTGTTTTTAAGAAAAGAAAATCTTTATGTGGCCCTGACTTTCCCTAGTCTGTTATCTTCCCTTATAGTGGGGAGGTGACAAAGAGACCAAGCAAGTATTTAGGCAACTATAGGTCAGACTACTGCTCCCAAAATGGAATCCAGGACTGGCATCAGGGCTAAGGACAGACATTACACACAAACCATGTTAAGTGATCAGAAACTGGTTTAAACCTGTAGCAGAACAGATGTTCAGGACACATAAACCTGTTTGAAAATGGCTGAAACCAGTTTGAGATGAACCTGATTGAATGTAGGATCAGACTTAACTGATTTGGCTCAAACTAGTTTATGCAATGTATGTCCCAGATTCCTTCCTGGTTAAGATAAACCAGACACCCCCAGCATCCCAGCATGCTCTCTGGCCTGGGCGGGGCTCTCTGCTCCACAGCATGGCTTGCCCTTCTCCTCCGCTGCCTGGCTGGAGCTCCAGAGACTGTGGACTGCCCCCCACTCCTCTTCACCCCTCCCTGGTAAGCAGGAATTCCCCCCTTCCCTCTGCCTTGCTGAGAAGGATTTTGTGTATTAGCTAGCAAACCACATGGTGGTTCGGTGCCCAAGGCAGTCACCGCACTTACCCCCTGACCCTCCCTGAAGCTATGGCACTACTAGTAGCACAGGCATTCAAGGAGAGGGAAAGACTTGGGTCCTGATTCCTGCTCCCAAGACTGCTTCTGTAAGAGTGCTGCTAACAGACACCTTTCTCCTCCCCAGTTGAGCACTAACACAGTGGAGGCACTAAGGAGTTGATTTGCAAAAAATCATTCTTGCTGTAGAAAATGATTTAATGGATACAAAAATAGACGTCTTCTCAGCATTGGCAATGTGTAGGGGTGCGTGCAGGTGCAGATGCACCCCCTGAGCTTGACAGTGTATCCCCTGCAAAAAGTGTCATCAATGCTGCTGGCAGCACCTGTGAGCAGTTGTTGCTTCCTCTCCCCCTCTTTCCCCCGCCACCAACACTGTCTGCGGGTGGTCCCTGATTGTTGCTGGGCACCACTGGTGCTGTCTGCAGGTGGTCACCACCCCTCCCCACTGCCGACACAGCTGTGGCCACCTGCAGGAGCTTCCTGCTTTGCTCGCCTCTGCTGCCGACGTCACCCACAGACAGTTGCCACGGCCCCCAGCTTCCAGGGGCTTGCAGCGTTCTTGCTACTCAGCATTAATATTTGGAAAGGTGGAGAATAAATGAGAGATGTTTTGTAAAGCTGTTAGTATGATAGGCGGACACAGGTAAATCTCTGCCCTGGAGAAGGATTAGTATGTTTTCTTCTTTCCATTAAAAAAATGAGACATCTTTTTTTCCTGTTAATGATATTACACTAAATATGCATTACATCCTTTTAAATCATTGAAGACTATCATAATAGAAAAGTGTTTCAATAAATATACAACCTGCTAGAACACTACTCACTCTCCATAATCATTTGCAATCTTCTAAATCTATGTATCCTGTAAGTACCCTTTTGCTTTGCAAATTCATTATCTGTATTGGATATCACCTGCTTCATAGATGACCTGCAAGAAGGAAATTCAGGTTATTGGTTATTCAACAATAAATCACATATATACACAAGCCTATTAAAAAGAAAAGCCTAAACAGCTGGGGAGATTAATTTAAATCTATAGTCTGAAAAGGTGGAACAAATTCTGTATATCAGTCCTTTGTTTCTTATAAAAATGAATACACTATAGATAATTATCTTGTACATGATTATTTGAGAATCTGAAAATGCCCTGTCTTATAAGATGATTGTACATTCACTTATTAGATTAAAGAATATATAGACAGAGAAGGACAAGTACTAAAACCAGATTATAGGACTTTATGCTGGAAGCTTTCAGGTGTTAGACATAGTTTGAGTCTGATGCATGAATAACTGTGTAGTAGAGTTTCTAAATCAGGGCTCCATTTTAAGTGAATCTGCCACCGATTAAATTGTGTAGTTCAAAACAGTGCAATACTGCCTGTGTTTCTGTTTGTCACCATTTTAAAAGTTCAGCATAGTGGCATCCAAAACAAAATGTTCATAATATATCTTCCAGTATATCAGACTTTTCTGTATTTTCAGCACAGGCTTGTAACAGCTTCTTAGACTGTTTATGAGATTATACCGTCTGAGGCAAGTGCCAGCAAAAACAAAATGGTTATGTACAGTGGGGACTTTGATACATAACTTAATGATGCAGAAGAAAGCCAGCGACACATGGTAATTTCCAGTACCTGATAATAGAAACCTTTTATAAGAGATATGAATGAGCAGATATAGACCCAAAGTTTTCTACTTGGCAAACTTGTAAAGATTGAACAAAATATTCTTCAAGAGACTCTTCACTGTACTGTTGGGCTCAGGCATGCCCTTGCTGGTGCAGCTGGCATTTTCATCTTGATGTTGGGAAGCAAGAATCTACTTCTCTAGAATTTGGTTTATTGTATTCTTTGGTCAGGGAAATCTGAAAAGGGATTTCGTGGTACTTAGTGCCTTAGTTCTTTAAAGCTGTATTCTGAATAAAATGATTTTTATGCTAGATGCATAGATAGACATACCAGGTCATAAAAAATATATCTAAGGATGAATGATAACTCATTAATGGGCATGGGTAGGTAAGAAGACATGGTACAACTGAGGATATATTGGGCCAGTTTCTAAGGCAAGAGCAGAGTTAATAATGTATCTTCTTCTTGTATCATCTACTCAGCAGTGATCAGCTCAGGTCAGGCAATAAAGATACCTCATTACTCAGCCTAGTAAGAGCTACCTTTCAAAACTGTTCCTGAGTCAGACGGCAGGCATCACAGAAAAGGAGAAGTGTGGCCAACAAAACAGTGTTTGGGTATAAGTCTTTGTCCTACTGATTAGTTTCTTTCTCTCTTATTAACCTGGGTAAGCCAGTGCCCGGCTCTAAATTTTCCTCAAGCATTTGAAAACACAATGGGAGGGAATGCGGATGCAGGCTCTGCGATTCCAGAGCTCCCTGAAGCTGCCCATCCCCGAGGGACGAGGCGGAGCCTCAGTGAGATGTGGGCTGCTCAGATAGCAGCTGGGAGAGCAGCTGAGTAGCCAGTGGGGGAAGGGGGAGACGCCAGCCAGGAGACATAAGGAGCCGAAGAGAGGATCACTTGGCTGGAGAGCAGGCAAGAGGAGTGGAGCAGTGACCAGAGGGCTCTGGCAGGGCAGCATGGAAAAAACCCCAAGCCTGGGGAGACGAGACGCCCGGGAGCGACGCCGCAGCCCCACCAGAGAATACAGGTACGGCAGCTGGGGAAAGTGGCAGGGAGTTACTAGCTCTCACAAGCAGCTTGGCGGGGAGAAAAGAGCAGCCCAGCGTGGGAACTGCACACCCTTCCAGCTCAGGAGGAGCAAGAGAGCGACCCCAGGTCAGCAGGGATCCAGAGGTGGTCATGTTGGGAAGAAGGATCGGGGAGGGGCACAGGGTGGCTGTCCACCCCCATAATCACTAGGAAGGAAGGGACGAGCAAGTCCCCTTCATCCTTTCTCCTTTGTTTCCAGTAACAAGTGGGCACTGGGTGACAGTATCCCAAGGGTCCGTCAGCGGATGCCAGATGCTTTCTGTTAGATTTATGTGAAGTCCTACTCAGCCCTAAGGCAGGGCAGGTTTATGTACTCAAGTCGGCCTGAAGCTGAGGAACCAGCTGTGGGAGGAAGATTGTACTGGCTGAGAAAGCCCGACCCATCCCAGGGCAAGTAATCTGGATGAAAGGAGATACCATCCAGACGAAGACCTACAGAGTGCAGCGTTTGTCTAGGCCATGGACGTGGTAAGGGTGAGGTAAAGGGGACAATTGGAGCCCCACAAAGAAAAGACTGGTGTCAAGACCTCTTTGCTTTTGGGGGGCCACCTAAAGGGAACTGCCTCCCCAACAAGGAACATCAAAGACATGGCAGATGAGTAGGAGCAGCACTCATACCATCTAGGTGGCACCTGAGACCAACTCTCACCCTGATGTTGCTCAGGAGCAAGGCACTTGTCAAGATGAGGCCGAAGCCCTACAACACCTACCAGCAACACAATGGTGTGTTCTGGTCCAGAGAAAACCATTATTTATACTCCTAATCAGAATGTTTTGTGATATCAGCTCTGTTTTCAGCAATCAGACTGATAGGAGCACTACATGGCCTTGCTGTAGGCCAGTTCTACACTGAGCAGGTCCCACCAGCTTATTACGCTCATGACAGAATTTCCAGAGGGGGAAGCCAACGTAAAGGAGAACTCTTGGGAAGAGTCCCAGCTCCATCAAATAGAATTACTAGATCAGAGCAGTTTCCCTTTTTCTTTTTTGTTGAGCAAGGATTTAGTTGCCAAACTAAAATTCATACTGGCAGAATGACTTACTAATCTTAATGTATATTACACAGTTCCTATATCCTTCTCCTAGTACAAACAGTATATGTGATTTAAGAGGTATAGAATAAAGAATCTAAACGTTAACACACTTCACATAAAGTAAAGTAAGTGGAATTATGGGCAAACAATATATCACATTTAGTCGACTAGAAGATGACCCTGATTATAAGGACCCCCCTGATTAATTAGATTCTGTATATGGAAAATGTATACATTTTTTATAATTTTCCAGGTGTAGAATCTAATTATTGGACATTTGCCTTGAATTTGTCCCCCTTCACTGCTACAGCAGGGATAATAAATCTGGTGGGGCGGAGGGAGGGGAGCAGGTAGCCCCTTTGCTCCCTGCTCTCCCTCCAACTTTTTCACCTGGTAACTCCTTCCCCCTCTCCTTTCTATCTGACTCTGCTCTCCTTGTGCACGTGGAAGTCAGGAGCACATCTGAAAACAATAACCTTGGAATTAAACAATGCTGTGGCAGTTGACACACACACACTTAGTTCATCCAAAATTGATGCATGTTACCTTTTTTTGAAACTGCTGCAAGTTTTAACAGGTGCTCCATAAACAGTTTTAAGCAGCACTTTGGCAACTGTTCCTATGTAATAGAATTTTTATTTTTAATTTTGTGTTTTGGGCCAAATTATCTCCAAAATCTATTGACTGAGCACAACTCAATTAAAGCCTATGTAGTTCTACCATCAGCAAGTATCCTACCTCCCAGACTCTTCAACCTGGGGTTTCAGATACTCACAAATCCATGGCACACATCCTATATACAAGCCCCAAGCCCAGATACCTTGGAGTTCAAATGTCCCCTAGCCTTGCTTGCCTCTAGCCAAAAGGCCAAAGGAGCAAGCTGGAGAGAAAGCTTGAGAACAATTTCCCATCACCATAAATTGCGAAGCTGAGATTTGTTTGGGGTTTTTTTTCCATATATATTGTCCTGTGGCTGCTGTGGGTCACCTGACAGTCCAAATCATATCGTTGTGATTTCTTCATACACATTCCTATCACAATATCTGCACCACACTTCCATGTGTCCATGTGCTTGTATGTCCATCACCCTTGCCCAACACAAAAGCATGCAACCTTTCATCTAAATGCTGAGCGTACCCGCATCCCTTCCTCTCCCCCGGTAACTCCCTCCTCTACCCGTCTATTTCTTTCACAGTCCTTTCTGTCATCGCTGTTGTTGTTGCTTTCCTCTCTTTCATCATCTCCACTGCCATCATCATCATTGTCGCTCTCTTCAGGGGTCCCACCCCTAAACAGTCCGTGCTAGTCCATCCTCCTCCAAATTATCCCTACCATCTCCTCTCCAATGTCTTCCATTACTTTCTTATAGTACCCTTGCATCTTTCTCAGTCCCTTCTGACACAGGCCTCTATTGAGAGGCTTGTGCACCCATATATAAGCAGGTTCCTGGATTTCAAATTCATTTTCTGCTTTAGAAATGCTATATGGGCAAAACAGGGCATCAGGGTCCCCTTCTGTTTGGACAGGTGCCCAAAGAGCACCGCTTCTCTGGTCAGGGTTTGAACTTCTGTTACCATCTTGAGAAGTATAAACACTTTCTTCTACACCTCGTTGGCAAAAAGACAGCACCATAGGAGGGGGTCAGTTGTTTCTGCTTTCCATGAACAGGTTTCCCTTGGGAAGTATGGTTACTTTCTCTACCCCTCTCTGTGATGCTGTATCTGCACCTGCAGAGCACAGTGGACTACTTGCCAGTTCATGTCTCTGTGTTCTTTCTGCAGGTGCTTGTGGAAGATCTTTTTCCACATGGCCTGGCAGTTGTCATCAGGGAGTAGGTCCATGGTCAATACTACATTCAGTTTCCTCACTACCACCTATATTTGGCGTGGTTTGTTAGGGTCATTGGGCCTTCTTTTTGTAGTTCACACTTGCCGCGGAACTGTTCCAGGGTTCTGTAGAACCATGGCAGTTCCCAGGCAGCTAGGTTCGTGAGTGGTGGTATGTGTACCCTGCAACATTGTAGTATGTGACCTGCAAAATACTTCACAAAGCAGCTATTTTAAACCCTGCTCCGGTTGCCAGTTTGCAGATCTGGCTCATGTATTTAGTCCAGAAGAAAAGCAGGATGTATGTATTCCTCAGCTCTCTGTCTGTTTCATCTTGTACAAGGTTTTCCTCACCACTGTTTCTCATCTGGAGCCCCAGAAGAAGATGAACATTGCCCTCTAGATTCTGCAGCAGGGAAGCCACATACATACCGGTGTTGGAAAAAGTGTTTGATTTTTTTGGTGCTGACCATTATTTTTCTTTCTTCTTAGAAGAGTAGTTCAGTGCTTAATTAATAGTATATGACAACCTCACTTTTTATGGCCTGGATTTCTTTTGCTCTGGGTCCTTGTATTAACATTAAAAAGAGTTATTTCATTTGTATTTTTAACCAATAAAGACACTCAAGTATGCAACTTCTAGGACATCATAATACACCTGTAAAAAATATACAGCTCCAAAGACTTAGAAGGAAATATTATTTCAATAAATATGAAATTGCAGTATCTTCTCTCAGGATAATTACAACCCAAATGGATAATCTGTATTAATCAATTGCATAAATTGACTTTTCCCTGTCTCATTTAGGAACGTTAGTCATCATTTATCTAGGATAATGATGTTAG
This sequence comes from Caiman crocodilus, assembly GCA_030014935.1. Taxonomy (NCBI): domain Eukaryota; kingdom Metazoa; phylum Chordata; order Crocodylia; family Alligatoridae; genus Caiman; species Caiman crocodilus. Next base: position 67,422,833 of record JAGPOW010003648.1, read on the forward strand.
ATGGATTGAAGACTTTATGAAAATTAACTTGTTGATGTATATACACATCAGTTCGTATTATTAATGTTCTATAAATTTAGAGTGCAGGTACAGTTAATAGTCACTCAGATTTGTAAGTCCTAACAAAGAGTTATACATGCGCACCACTCTACTGAAAGGGATGAGAATACAACCAAATGTGCATACATAATGTTTTGTAGGAGTCAAGTACTGATGACAGATCAGTCACTTTGATACATTAATAAGATATTCTCCTTCAAATTCACAGTCTGCTTATAAACTCATCTTAGATCAAGACCACCATGTGCTAGGTGCTGTACCTTTACATAATAAGAGAAAATCTCTTAAGTACTTACAAGTTTAAAAAACAAGCCAGATACAGGGCAGCAGATGGGAAGTATTATTATCCCTTTTAACAGACAGGGACATGAGGCAGAAGAACATTACCTTACCTAAAGTCATACTAAGGCCCATTGTAGTGTTGGGAAATGATTTTATGTTTTATAAGGGTATATACAGGTGTCACACCTAGATTGATATAACTAGGGTTTCATCAACGCAAATGCTAAACTGTACACAAATTCAGGAGATTAGAACAAGCAAAAAATGGCTGCCTAATTTAATTTAGTTCACTCATGTGAATTGTACACTTAGATTGACCTAACTAGGGTTAGGTTGATCTAAGTGCCGATCTGTACAGATGTTCAGGAAGATTAGATCAGGCAAAAAATGGCCAGCCTGATCTAACCTTAGTTCCCCTAAGAAATGAACTATATAAATTGGTCTAACCCATGCCCAGTCTAACCCAAATGTGTATATGGTTCAACCCTGAACAGACAACTCTGCCTGTCCCTCCCTGCTACCTCTGACTTACTTAGATTGCATTCCCAGTGCAACTTCTGGTGTCAGGGAATGTGTGTACATCTGGAACCTAATCTATGATCATGTGGTTTAAAGTAAGCCGTCTGATTGTAGATTGGGTCCTGGGAACATGTGTATGTTTACAGCACAGCCCTGGGCCTAGGAAAGCCCAGCCACTTGCCTTAGCCTCGGTGCTGTGCATTTCCTTCCCTCGTCCCACAACTCTGACAGGGCTATCTTTAGCCCTGCCAGACTGACCAACCTCCCAGCCAACCCACCAATCCCTCCCTAGTCCTGCCAACTCCCTCCCCCCCCGGAGAACCCACTAATCCCCACAATTCCACCAATCCCCTGTCCTGCACCCACCAGCCCCCCTGATGTCACCAATCCTGCCCCCCCGCAGACCCTGCTACACTCCCAATCCCACCAGTAATCCCCGAGGACCTGTTAGCACCTCCCGCAGACACACCCTAACCAAACCCCCTGATACCTCATGCCCCTCTCCCACCCCTGACTTACTTACATAGGGCTCCTGGCACTGGTGAACATCTGTACAGCAGGCATCCAAATTACAATCATACCACTTAAAGCAAGCTGTGTGGCTGTAGATCGGATACTGAGAAAATCTCTATGTGGCCTAAGTTGTACTCCATTGCTTTAATCATGGAATGATCCTTCATCTCGCACAAAGAAAAAATGTAATAATCCTTTTGTTGCACTTCTCTGTTATTTAGTGTAAGGCGATGACGAGCTGGCTGGGTCAATTACGCGTATTGGTTACAAAGAAAAGTACTTACTCTGCCGTTGATTTGAGTAGGTTGAAGTTTATTACGAGACGCGAATACAGGAATGCTGAGTCACACAAACCGCGTTACGGGCTGGGCAAGGCGCCGAAGATGCTTGAAGGCCTTTGGGTGAGACGGGGAAGTGACTGGCTTGTCACTCGGGAAGTCTTTCTCTGCCCGTTTCTCAGTGTGTTCCTTATATATATTGGGGTTCACGTAAGCGCATTGTGTCATACTGTGGCAAACCTTAGCCTGTTGTGGGGCGCCTCGCGTTATACTGTGGCAAATCTTAACCTATTGTGGCTTGCTAGCCACTGCAGTGTCTCTTATGCAATTGCAGTTTGCACAGCACTGCGGCATTCCTTGTCCAATTGAGGAACTGCGGCTTACTTCCCTTTTTGTGGCTGTATGTTCCGTTAGTGGCTGGAGCATTACTAAGGCCTTGTTAGTTAGCAATGCCTCGAGTTGTTTTTAAAACTGTGCCTGGGGCTGTGTCATGAGCATGTGTACACTTGTATCTGACACCTTTGAAGGAAGATATGTAAATGTATCTATTTAATTAATCTGTATTATGGAAAAATATTGTGCTGCTGCCATTTTAGCACACAGAAAGCAAAAATTCTGCCCCAAGCTTTACATATTGAGTCTTGCTTCTTTTGACTTTCTGTAGCACTGTCAAAGCTAAATATTATACTTCAGAAAATCTAAGCTCTAACAGGACTTAAAGAAATTTCATGTGCTGATGGTGCTGCAGCTCATAGATTTGCATCCCTTACAGTATATCAGTTTCATACTAATAGATTGGGGTTGTTTTTATTCTTCTCTTTTTATTTTCAGGTGATCAATTTTTTTATAAAATTAAATTAAATGGATACTGAACAATATGCTTGGTAAGAATATCCAGCATCTACTCACTGTTGTCAAATCTTCAGGCAAACTTGTACCTTAATTTTACTTCAGTGTATTCCAGAAACATCATGCAAATGGATCATTAACTTCTTTTTGTGCTGTGAGTTTCCCCTTAAAGTATGGGAACTAACACCGGGTACACACCAGGCAAGCCCGGGCGCTGCGGTCAGCCCAGGTGTGTTGGGATCCGCCAGGGGCGAGGGGGAGGGGAAGAGTATAAAGTGCAGACGAGGCAAATTAATTGAAGAAAATAATCTTAACTTTACTCAAGGGTGGCTTCAACTTGGATGACAACAACAACAGGGACAGGTAGATAACTGGTTACAGCAATGAAGAGAGAGAGATGACGCAAGTGGAGGTGATATGATGGCTGCAGCAGTATAATACTCGAGGGTACGGCCAGTGGTCACAGAGCGAACCGATGTGGTCACTGGGAGACAGTCTGGGGGTGCACTCCAAGCCTAGCAGAAGGTGATCAGTCCTCTACCACACTCGAGTCCAAAGGACGGCTTGAAGGACCTTGCCCTGAGGCGTAATGCCCTTCTTATAAATTCTCGAACCAATCAGGGGCTTTGCGCAGTGGTAGGTTCTAGAAGCCCAGGCAGACTAGACCAGCTAGTCACGCTGCCCTGGTGATTTCCAATTGGTTAGGACCCCCGTGTTCACTCACTGTTCACGTGCACAGTGGGAACTCTGGTCCTTCTCTGCCACTGAGCAACCGTCATAGGGATGGTACATAGCCATGTCACTTAACCTGTCCCAACAATCTGCAAGGAGTCATTTTAAGGAGGTTTTTCTGATTTTTCACGCTTTTAATCAAACAGTACATCCAAATTTTATCTGGGGGTCATTTATTCATTTTCAGAAACCAAGAAAACTTGACAGAAGATCTGTGAGTAATTGTATCTGCTGGGGGCAGGAACAATTGGTACCGCTCAACTGGAATAGGAAGTAATTGGTGGTGGAAAGGCACACATATATTTTAGAATGAATAGAGTGGCAGGACTGGATGACTTAGTGAACTAGTAATGGAAACTTTTTGCCTCCAGGTTTCTAGTACTGAGTGAATATATTTAAGATTGGACAAATGTTTAGCGAACAATGTGTGAAGAGCTAGTGGATCTGTGAAATCAATCTTGGGTCACACTGAGGAGTTGTTTCTTCACAAAAGCATCAGTATCACAAGTGCTGTAAATTACACTCTTCTTGGTAACTTCACCAGAGGTTAAAGGGTTGTGCTGGCTGCTCTTACTAGTCTCTCTCTAGAGATCACTAGGGTGGGAGAAAGCTTAGGCTCCAGCTATCTGTGCTGTAGTTGTTATGCAGAAGCACAGAGCCTGGAACTAAAATCTTCTCCCAGCATCTTTCACAACTCCTACCCTTCTGTTTTGTTTTGACAGCTTTGAGATATTTCCTTAGTAGGGTATTGGGTTACTTTAAAGATAGATTGCTCTGCCTGAAGGCATGGTCAGCAGCTAGTAAGAAGTCACAGTCAGCAGCTGTAGGCACAAACAGAAGAGTAGCTCCCATTGTAGCTCATGGAACTTCACAGGAAGCACCAGGGGTTACAACAATTCTCTGGACCCAACAGATGTTCACTGTTGGGTCCCGAGTATTGGGAGATTGAGCTGCTGTTCAGAGTGGCTTCAAGCCTACAGCTGCTCTCCCCTAGCAACACCCTTCCCAACCCTGGTGCTGTTTTGAGAAAGGGATAGGGGAAAGAGAGCAGAGGGAGCTCATTCTAGGGGTTGCCCAGCTAGCACTGAAGGCTGGGGTGGGTGGATTGGAGTCCCCTCACCTCAGGGGGGCTCCAGTGCACCCACGCCACCCTCCAGTGTCAGCAGAAAAAACCCCAGACCAAACTCCCTCTGCTCCCTTCCCCACCCCCTTCCCATTCTGAAGACAGCTGCAGGAGCAGGACTGAGCTTTGTCAGCCTGGCCTTGCTCCCAGCGCACACAGACACAAGTTACTGAAGGAGCTCCCAATTATAGTTTGGGGCCCTTTTTAAAGTGCTCTGCAGCTATGCACTGGTATTTGGTCATAGGTGTAGCGTGCTTTCAGGGGCACAATTGGGTGAAAATCGTCACTGCTGTCTGCACATTGTGTTTCTCATCAGGTTAAGACTCTTCAGCCACTACCCACTCTTTAAGGAGCAGGCCTAAGACCTAGGCTGATGCAGAATTTCTTTCCACAACTCAGATTAAGAGTTTGCTGTTGAGTCATGTTACAACAGCCCTTCCACATGCTCTGTAAGCCAAAGTGGAATTACACTGGTTTCCTAATGAAGGAAGAGTTGTCCCTAAATGCATTATGGTGATTCAGTTCTTTTCTTTTCCTTCCATCTATGGTGTAAGTCCTGGGATAATAGGAAATGTAGTAGTGTGAGGGTCAAATAAAGGGTAACATGTTTAAAAATATAGATTCACCCTAATACCAAGGCCGTAGGTTTTCTGTACCCTGGGAAAGTAGACTGAGAATAAATTATAATGAGGTTACACTAGCTCCCTACCTACTTGTACACACTGTCTACCTTTAGTTTTCACAAGTGTCAGTGTGATGGGCCACCCACCTCACTGTGCCTGACCACCTTCCAGGCTCCGAGTACCTCCTTGGGGGCACTTCACGTCTGGCCGACCCCCATCTTGGAGTACACTCAATAGCCTGGGGTAAAAACTGCCACCACCCTGGGCTGAGCTTTATTCTGGCTCTGTGCACCCTGGGAAATACAGGACTGGTAGCCCTTGAGAGTACTTGACTCACTTCAAGCACTTGGGGGTGCTTCTCTCAGTTGGAAGCACAAGTAGTAGTCTCCCTTAGTCAGCCGAACCAAGGGGACCCCAAGACATAATCTAGACCCACATCCAATAAGTCTCCCACACTAGGTACAAAGGAGAACTTTATTGGTTACAAAGTGTAGGGTTGCAATAGGGTACAGGGTAGAGCAATATCAGAGAAATCCCATAGAGCAAACTGGCATGGCTGGGTAGTTTTTGATCATGCATCAGACTTACTGCAAGCTATATATCTAGTTAGATCGTAGGTAGCTTATTCACAAGTATCATCCAGAGGCAGGCAGTTCCTTGATCATGAGTTTTGAGAGAGAGAGCAAGTTTCAGATAGTTCAGCTCCTCTCTCTTTGTCTGAGTGTTCCTCATGGCTGCTGCTTCCTCCTCCTGGGCAGTCCTTAACTTATTTGGTCCAGTGGAGGCCAGCACCTGTCTGCTGTCAGCCAACCAATTTGAAATGCATCACTAGTTGCTGCAGGTGTTTAGGTTGTAGCTGTGTTGGTTGAAGGACATAGGCAGACAAGGTTCCTTGGGTGAATTTGATATCTTTTACTAGACCAACCCAAATAGTTGGAGAATAGTTATTAAGCAAGCCTTCGGGTTCAAAAACCCTTTGTCAGGCTAAGGAAGTTTCAGCAGTTGGTGTGTGCTCTTCCTGGATGGAATGAAAAGCAAACAAGCCAGGAGCTGGGCTGGGCTGTCAGTTGCCAGGCAGATAGACATTGGATTTTTGATACATTACAATGTTTAGTCCATGCTCTCTAGTATCCAGGAGGTTGATAAAATGGAGCTCATAGGCTTGTCTCTGGGAAGTGTTGTGTGAATTTCCCTTGAGGGTCAGGACTGAGAGATTGGAGAGAGAGTGGCCCTCCTGTGAGAAATGTGCCCCCACCAGTAATTGAGTATTTTTGTCTTTGATGGATTTCCGGTGTGCGTTCATTCTGGTGCACAGTTGTTGTTTGGTCTCTCCTACATATCTTCCATCAGGGCATTTGGTGCATTGGATGA
>JAGPOW010003648.1:67429282-67465471 GCA_030014935.1 Caiman crocodilus
AGATTGCAGGTTCTCAGTCCAAATGATGAAGATGTCATCGATGTATCTTAAGTATAGCAAGGGTTTGATGGTGCAGTTCTTGAGGAAGTCTTCTTCCAGGTGGATCATAAAAAGGTTGGCATACTGTGGGGACATTTTAGTGCCCATAGCTGTTCCCATCATCTGGAGGAAGTGTTGATTATTGAAAGTGAAATTGTTGTGTGGTATGTGAGGACGAAGTATATAAGGTCACTAGTTGCTGGGCAGACTGGCAGTTCCTAGCTCCCCAGGGAATCCAAGCCCCTCACCCAGGTCTGTAATGCCAGTCACGTAGGCAGAGGGAGCAGGTTTCTCCCCTCCCTCAAGAATGTATCCCACTCAAGTTACCTAAAGAGATAAGGTAAGTTGTGTACCCTCTGCAGGGGCCATCTTAACCAAACTGTCACAGAGCAGAGTTTTGGGGGAGAAACAGAAGTGGCCTTCTGCCACAGTCAGCAGGTCAAACACTGCCTTCTTTTTACTAGGATTTTACATTGTTAATTAATATGTGTTAGGTCAAACCATATAGGACCATCAACCAATGGCAGCCCCATGTGCACTGCACATGGACCAGCATTAGCCAAAAAATGTACAGTGAGGAACAATGTATAAAATAAATGTAAAGGTTTATTCTCAAGCTGCTTTCCATGTATGAGCTTTCCCAAAATCACTGCAAGAGTATTATTTCAGTTTTGTTTCTGCAGTTAACTTAAAAGTTTGCATGCAAATTGTGGCAAGAATTGTTTTTTCAAAAAGCTAGAGAGCAGACCTGTCGCATAACCCCTAATATACAATATATATCCTTATCCCCCCATAGTTATTAATACATGTGTTATACCTGTTCTGCGGATGAATATAATGCTTCCATTTCCCATCCTATAAAGCCAGATTTTTTAACTGATTTTGGTGAAATTTCACAATATATGATTATTCTATTTATAATTTTTACCAAAGTAATAAGAATTTTAGGATAGTACTTGATCTGTACTGGGAGGCGGGGAGGAAGCTAACACTCAGGATCACCTTCACTTTTCTGTTTCAAGTGGCAGGGTAAAATGTCTACCTAAAGTGAAAGACACTGTACACTTTTCTAATAGTTTGCAAGACTGCACATATGAAAAACCAAAACCTGATGTTACAGATTCATTAATATTTTAGTTTTGTATTCCCTCAATAATTGCAAAGTGTCACCTTTTCAAAGCTAATGATAGAGAATCTGCCCTACCTTATCCATAGGGTGAGAAACGTTTGGCAAGTGAAATGAAGGTGGTCTGTGTTATCTTACACCTCGCTGGGGACGTATAAGTTGGTAAGTTATTTACAGCCTAAAAACTGGATCACATGTGCCATATGTCTCCTGCAAGATGCTGATCCCCCATGCATTTCCGTCGATTGCACCAGGAGTTCAGCATCTTCCAGGGTTAAGCCTTAAGAATTTAAAATGTACATTGTATAACAGGGGCAGCATCTTCAGCAGCATTTTAAAGCCTATGAAGGCACCCCAACATCCCTGGATATCTCAGTTTTCCTCTGGGAACAGATACTCCTTTGCTCGCCTGCCATGCCTTGATGTTCCTAGGTTCTTGAAAAGGAGGCTGCCCCAGGCAAGATCTATGCTTTCACTCATCAAGCTGAGGGACTTTTGTCTTAAAGGCTAACTGCATGCTTCAACCTCTCCTTTATGTGCCCCATGTCTTGCAGGTGTTATCTGTATGTTTCTATTGGGGCTTCAGCCTACTCAGCTTCTGCCTCTCTAGCTAGGCCAACCAGCCTAGACCCATTAGATAGGACCAGACATTGAGGCTTTAGCCTCTTAGTATGCTCTAGGCTCATGGCCCTATACAGTTTCCCTACACTCTTTGTTAGGGCTTTGGCCTACCCAGCCTCGTCCCCTTTTTATATGGGTAGGCCCTTTAGCCCAGACCTACTGTGTCAGGCGTGGCTTTAAGGTCCCAGCCCCTAACTGGACCCCTGTCCCTGGTCTGCTGCACCACTCTGGTGCTGGGCTCTCCAGCCCCTCTGCAGCTGCACCCCATGGACACTAAATGAGGCCTCCACCTCCCTACAGCCTCAGCAACAAACCAGTATACAAACGAAGCATAAAGAGTAAGCCCCTAGGCTATACCAAAATAAAGGTAAAGAAGGCAATCTGCCTGCTTACAGTTCTGTGGCTCTGCCTCTGCTCTGTGTCCCACCATCTGCTACTCTCCCCTGAAGAGCTTCTGCAGCTTCTCTGAGAGTTCTCAAGAGTCCATCCTCTCAGGCAGCTGCCCCTGGCCAGCTCAGACCAGGTTTTATATAGCTCTGTCCTGAGCTCTCTTCCAGTCACCAGTCAGCCAGGCTTAGCTTTTAACCTTGGCTCAGCTGGCCTGCTATGCCCTGAAAGTTCTGTTCTTAAAGGAGCTGTCATGCTTCCTAGTAACCAGGCTCAGATTCCCGGTTACATACCCAACCTCTCTTCTCTTTTGTCTGGGGTTTATCCAGCTTCCTCTGTCTCATATTGCCATAAGAGAAGTCAGCATTGGCATTCTTGGTCCCTGGGCGATGCTCCACCACAAAACAATATGGTTGAAGACTGAGGGACCACCCCATTAGTCTCGGATTATTAGTTCTCATGTTCAGTAGTCATCATAGTGTTGCATGATTGGTGATTAGTGTGAATTTTGCTCTAACAAATAATGTCTGTGGCCCATGTGATTGTCAGGTACTCTTTCTTGATTGTGGCGTAATTCTTCTCAGGGGGGTGCAACTTCCTGTTTATATAAGCTACTGGGTGTTCTTCATCTTCAGTCTCTTGCATTAGCACTGTTCCAATGGCAGTGTTCGATGTATCAGTCTTTGCCGTGAAGGTTTTATCAAAATCCAGCGTATACAGCAGTGGGCATAGACATACAGCCTCTTTCACTTCCTGAAATGCTCTTTCTGCCTTCGGTGTCCACATTACCTTGGTTGGCACTCCAATCTGTGTTAGCTCTCTTAAGGGCACTGTAAATTCTGCAAAGTGAGGCACAAATTTTCTATAGTAATTCTCAAGTCCTAAAAATGCTTTCATCTGCTTCTCTGTCTATGGTGCTTGATACCTCCATAGTGCTTCTATCTTGTCCAGCAACAGTTGCATCTTGCTGCTCCCTACTTGCAACCCTATGTAGCATGTCTCTTCTTTCCCTTCGTGAATTTTTTCAGGTTGGCTGTTAGCCCTGCCCTTTTCAGATCCTGCAGTAGTACTCAAAGAGCTGTTAAATGTCTGTGCCAGTTTGTAGTGTACACAATATCATCAATGTAGGCCGCCACGTAGCCCCAACAAGGAGCTAAGACTCTATCCATCAACTGTTGGATGTTCGTGGCAGCCCCATGTAACCCAAACAGCATGAGCTGGAACTGAAACAAACCTCAAGGTGTAGCAAATGCTGTCTTCTGGTCTTCTGGTGCTAGCAGGACCTGCCAATAGCCTTTTGTGAGGTCCAAAGTGGAGATATAACCAGCTCGCCTGATGTCCTCTATCATCTCATCCACCCTTGGGATTGGATAAGTGTCGAACTTTGCCACAGCATTCACGTTTTGAAAATCAATACATAGGCAGAGATTCCCATCAGGGTTTGGGACTACAATGATCAGGCTCTGCCAGTCACTGTGAGATTCCTGTATTATTCCCCTTTGCAGCAGCATCTCAACTACTTCTTTTTTTTGACTCTGGAGTTTTTTGGGGATCCACCTCCAGTTCTCCCAGATCACTTGGCCAGGTGGTGTCTCTATGCCCCGAGCTACCCTGGGCGTTTCTTAGAACACGTCCCCATATTCATCTATCAGCTTGGTTTCTTGTCATCGCTGTTCTGCTGATAGCGAAGGGGCCAGTTCCACATCACCCCCTCCATAATCTTCTCCCAGAAAGGGCCAGCCCCAACTTGGGTTCTTCAGGATATAGTGCTAACCATAGGCCCTCTCGCTCTTGCCACGGTTTCAACATGTAGATGTGATACACTTGCCTCTTATTCCATCTGTTGGGTTTGTGCATCAAGTAGGACCTGATGATTATGAGGTATACCATCTCATAGGGCCCATGCCACTGAGCAAGTAACTTTGCCTCTTGATCAGGAAGCAGTATTAACACTCAATTCCCCTGTCTTGAATTTCCTTTCTCAAGCACACTGGTTGTAGAGGGTTACTTGTCATCTTTGGGCTACTTGCAGGTTCTCCAAGGCTTCTCCCCATGCCATTTCAAGTCATTCTCTCAACTGTATCATACATTGAATCAGATTTTTATCCTTAGTTTTTTACTCCTCCCAGTCTTCCTTAATTAACTCCAGGATAGCTTGAGGTTGACATTCATATAGAAGTCTGAAGGGATAGAACCCTGTTGAGGCCTGCGGAGCCTCTCCCACTGCAAACAATAATGGCAGTAATATCTGGTTCCACTTCTGTGGGTTTTCCCCCACAAATTTCTTTAGCATTTGTTTTAGTATCCTGTTAAAACGCTTGACTAACCCATCAGTTTGGGAGGACACTGAAGTCTTTATGTGTTCCCAGTGTCTCAATTACTCCCTCAAGCACCCGGGACATAACATTTGTCCCCTGATCTGTCAATAGTTCTTTGGGGATTCCCACCATGGAAAATATTTTCAACGGTTCTTCTGCTACTTTTGGGACAGGCTCAGTTCACTTGGGCACAGCCTCAGGGTATCTGGTTGCATAATCCATTAAGACTAGAATATATTGATGTCCCACATTGTTTCTGAGTAGCGGTCCCATGATGTCTACAGCCCCCCACATGAAGGGAATCTTCACTAGAGGCAGCAATACTAAAGGGGCCCTGGGTGAGCAATTGGGGGCCATCTGTTGACACACTGGGCAGGACACACAAGAATTCTTTACTTCCCGGAATAATCCTTGCCAAAAAAAACCTTTCCTGAAGGCAGGCCTCCATTGTGTCCCTCCCCAAATATCCATTCATAGACAGTTCATAAGCCACCTTCAGCAGAGCCTATTGATATCCTACTGTGTCAGTCCTGGCTTTAAGGTCCTAGCCCCAACCAGGGTTGGAGGGCCAGGGCTTGGGGATTGTCTGAGGGTTGGTGCGTTTATGTGGGGGGAGGGGGCATGGGTATGTGTGGTGGGGTGTCTGCTGACGCTGGGGGAAACTGTCCAGAAGTTGGGGCTTCAGCAAGGTGAAGAAGAAGCCTGCGCCTCCAATGGGAAGGGGCAGGGGGGCCCTTCTGGGACAGCAGGGAGGTGTGTAGCCCAGCTGCTGACACCAGGGCCAGTGCATTTGTTCACAGGGGCAGGGCAGCCAGGAAATGGTGCACGGCTGGGCAAGCACTGGGTTGGGAGTGAGTGGCACCGGCAGGGCTGCGGGGGTAGGGGGGTGCGCTGTGGTTTGGGTGTGAGGGGCACCAGGGTGGGTGGGGTCTGTGGGTTAAGATCATGGAGCATAAGCAGTGGGTCAGAAGTGAGGGGCATCAGCAGGGAGATGGGGGGCTGTAGATTAGAAGTGTAGGGCACCAGCATGATCTGAGGTGAGAGAGGTGGGGCAGCAGCAGCAGTGCTGGGGGGACTGTGGGTTAGGAGTGAGGGCCAGAGGTAGGGCATAGGCATGTGCCCCTGCCACAATCATATTCTCCCTACCTCCCTGGCAAGTGTCCTTTTTTTAAAACTGGAAATAGAGTAACAGTACTTCTGTATAACACAGACCATAGGGCTTCCATGAATTAATTTAAGGTTGAACTAGACACATATTTTAGAAAAAAAATCCAACTTTTATTTTACAATATATACCATGGTTCTTAGTAAATTGTTTTCGTGACTAATCAGCTGCTGTGTTAGAACTTCAGTCTTCATTCCTAGTTTAAATCTGTCCATTATCAACTTCCATTCGTTGGATCTTTGCCTGGTGGAATGAAAGGTTTCCCATTATTATCTGTTTTGATATGACAACAGAAATGTGGTAAAGTTAACAACTAAACCTTCTCTTTGCTAATCTTAGCTAGCTAAGGCCGATCAGAAATATACAAAATCTCTATTTCGTAGTCCATTAATAAGTATGATAGTTCTTTTCTGAAACTTCTGTCAGATTATCAGCATCCTTCTCTAATTGTGCATATTAGAACTGGACATACTATTTAAGTAGTGATAACACTGGTACTAAATAAAAAGATTAAATAACTTCACTTCTACTCAGAATACTTTTGGTGACACTTCAGAGGATCACAGTCCATTTGGCCAATCACACTATGGAAGTTCATCTTCAGCTGATTGTCTACCCTGAATCCTGAGTCTTTTTTAGTCACTGCTTCCCAAGATTGCCCTCAGTTTGTTAATATGGTATGTATTCTTTGTTCCTAGATGTATGGCTTTTCATTTGGCTGTATTATACCTGGTTTACCAAATGCTACAACTTACTGCGTTATCAATGAACTGTCATTTTCATTCTTATAGCACCACCATGATCCCCACTGCTGGCCTCACAGCTCATGCCCTGGCTTGGTTCTCTGGGTACCATCCCTGTTTTGCCCTTGTTGTGGAGCACCTCGCTGCCCCACTCCTAGAGAGGAGAAAACTGCTGGGGAAAAGCCGTAGCAGAGATAACGAGCACAGCTGTGAGTTGCCAGAGTTACTCCAGACAGATTGGCCCATACCTGATGGCGGTCAGCTGGTGATGGGGGCAGGGCCTGGCTCTTATAAAGCCCAGAGCCAAGGCCAGGCTAGCAGTTCCCTGCTAGCAGCTGGAAAGGCAGGAGCTCCTGGAAGCTGAGATGCGAGTACTGCAGGAACTGCTTGAGCAGAGATAAGGATGGTGGCTCCGGAGGCTGGAGCAATGATGCAGAGTTATAGCCAGGCGGTTTGTGTTGTTATGGCCAGGTGCCTTGTGTTTCATTTATAGCCAAGAGGCTTGCATTTGCTTTATCATTGTTGTATTTCACTGGTGGTTTGGGTGAGGCTATAAGGGGTTGGAGGAGGCCTCGTAGGGGCCCACAGGGTGTGAGGCCCTAGTGCTAGAGAGGGCGCAACTTGCAGGGTTCATAGACCTCAGCCCAGAGAGGGGCATTTGAAGAGCCCAGGTATGGGCATGGTGAGCCCCAGGCAGGGGGCAGCATTTTAAGGAGCCCAACCGTGGGTGCGATGAGCCCTAGAAGGGGGCAACATTTTGAGGAGCCCAAGAGTGAGTGTAGCAAGCCCCAGAAAGGGGGCAGTATTACTGAGGAGCCCTAGCACGGGCACAGTGAGCCCTAGAGAGGGGCATCATTTGAGAAGCCCCAGCGGGGGCACAGCGAGCTCCAGGAGAGGGCCGCATGAGTAAGAGCCCAAGTTGGGCAAAGATCAGGAAGCCGAGAGCAGGCATAGCAAGCCCCGGGGAGGGGGCGGTATTATTAGGAAGCCCAGTGTGGGTGCAGACAGTCCCAGAGAAGGGGGGGGGGGGACTATTGAGACTCCCAGGACGGGTGTAGCGAGCCCAGGTAGTAGGCTAGTGCTGCAACAGACCTCAGAGGGGGGCAGGGTGCTGCAGTGGTCCCCAGAAAAAGGGGATAGTAGTGCAGTGAGCCTGGAAAAGAAGTTAGCAGCGCGGTGGGCCTGAAAGACCGGAGGCTCGATACGAAGTCCCAGAGCGGACAAGGGTCCCCAAGAGGTACGACATTACAGAGAAGGCCCAGAGTGGGCACAGAGGGCCCTAGGAAAAGGGGCAGCAGTAGAGAGGAAGCCCAATGGAAGGGCAATATTTCAGAGGAGGCCTGAGAGATCAGGCGGGCATACGGAGGAGGCCCGAGAGAGCAGGCAAGTTTGTGACAAACCAATGTCCATCACATCTGCGAGGCTTGGGGTGTAGTATTAGGGGTTGGTAGGAGCCACGCATAGCCCATAAGGCTAGGGTGCCTGGGGAGCACCCATCGTACAGGGAGACCACGGGGACAGAGGTCCCGAGTCACCATGCCCAAGGAGGTGTAAGGCAGCCTCCCAAACTGACTGAATATAAAAGACGCGACGGGCGAGAATAAGAGGGTGCCCTTGGGCCGGCCTTGACACAGTGAGAGGGACCTCAAGGAGATCATGGCCCTCCCGGCAGATCTTGCTGTGACACCCTCTTGTTTGCCATGCCTTGTTGGTATTATTTTACTAGGAGAAAGAGAAGTTGCCAAAGGTCCCAGAGGGAGCCCTTGTCTATTAGTAGTCAGGGGCTCCTCCTGAACCTTGCTGATCCCCATCCTGCCCTCAAACAGTAGGTGGGCCCTCCTGGCCCATCCACGCTCCCAGGGAACCTGTTGCCTTAAGGGCTATTTGTGGAGCTCAACCTCCCCTATAGCTACACCCATGACTTGCAGATGTTACGGTTCAATCTGTCTCATAGGCGCTTTGCCCTAAAACAATGCCGAGCTTCTTCAGCCCTCCACACCCTTCCTGAGGAATCAGCTTTCCCGGCTTGTACCCCTTTCATTTAGCTGAGCCCTTTAGTTCAGGCCCACAGTGCCAGACCTGGCTTCTGGGCTCCAGCCCCTGTCTTGCCCTATCAGGCTTTGGACTCTTGGTCCTGGTTTCTACCCTCAAGCTCTGGTCTCAGGCCACTACTGCTGTCTGTCACACCCAGTCATTAGCTCCCTTAGCTGCTGCCAGTTATGGTTACAAGGAGAGCCTAAGAAAATGAAACAAAGAGATCTGGTTTAAAAGCCCTTGTCTCAGTTTGTTTTGCACTTGCTGGTACTTTATGTCTCATCAACCTCACTATTTCCACAGTGTAGAGAAAGTTAGTTTCTACTTGTTTTGTGTATGAGCCTTTCACATGACAACATGAGAACGCATTTTTAAAGGACAGGGAAAGACAAAGTGTAAAGAAACAAAAATTAGTTGAGAGACTGAATGGTAGTAGTACTACTAAAACTTATTTTGTTACGAAAAGTCCTTGATTCCCAATTAATCATGTCCCCTTTAATTTTACTCACTTCATCTTTAGCTAAATATCAAGATGAACTCAAATAGCAATTTGCTGTAAATCTGTACAATTAATGGCAACCACTGCAGGAGGAGGCATAAATTAGTGAATGATTGAGCTTTGTCTGAGTGTTCTTGAAAAACAGTTTATGGAAACATCCTTACAGAGGACTCTAGGATACAGCTGTTATCCTGGAGACTTTTATATAATTTATACAGAAACATTTCATACAAGTGCTTTGACTAAATGAAAAAAGTAGTAATCGTCGACGGTAGCTAAAACTAACAAAATATATTTTTCCCAAGGGTGAGTGATCTGGTTCCAGATTTGCATGGAGAAAGTCATAGCTTCATCCTATTAACAACAACATACTGATAATGTTAACTCTTATTTAGATTAATGGGAAGCAAGATAAAAAATCTCGGTGGGGATAGTAACATAGCACTTGTTCTGTAGCTATCATTCAGACATTTATTTTTTGACCTTTTATCTCTATGTGTTCAGCACCAGTGCAATTAATCCCCAATTCCAAATTAGGACTTCAGGAGCTGCCATAATTTAGTCAGAATGGGGAGGCAACTTAGCCTTGTGATAAATAACTATTGATCATAGGGAAACCTGGGTCCTTTCCACACTCTGCTGTTGATCTGCCATGAGACTTTAGAATAATCACCTCCTTTCTGTGTCTCCATTTCTGTATGTTATCTGTTATATGCTTCCATGTGTTTGTATAGTGCCTTGAGTAGCTAGGCCACGCTGTTGTGTGAATCCTGTAGGAGTTGTTGCTGCTCGTATTACAACAGCATGATAAAAAACTGATCTTGTTAAATATTATCAGTAATGTATTTGGAAAACTACAAACAATGCTAAAATACATGTTGGGGTGAAATGGAATGGAAATTTTGCTTTTAACTTGAATGTGATCAGGACTTCATCCTCAACCAGGATTTTGGTCGGAAAGTTACTAGATAAAAGGTACAAAGTTGCATTTGAAGAAATAGCAGAAAAGCAGATAGTTGCTGTAGATAAATTCAAGGAAAAAGGAGAAACTCATTCAACAGA
Organism: Caiman crocodilus; assembly: GCA_030014935.1. Taxonomy (NCBI): domain Eukaryota; kingdom Metazoa; phylum Chordata; order Crocodylia; family Alligatoridae; genus Caiman; species Caiman crocodilus. The sequence continues at coordinate 67,439,277 of JAGPOW010003648.1, forward strand.
TTATGGCATTTTTAACTAGCAATATAAGGTACTGAGTAGTTTGTTGTAGCATTTTAACTTTTGTTTTAATAAACTGATACCAGACCTTGCACAGTGTACTTCCAAAACACCATTATTCTGGTAACAGGGAAACAGCCTGCCTACTTTTATTAAGTCTCACACTAGCAGCAAAAACAGGGCTATGGACAAATCGCATAAATCCATTAAGCTTCTTTAAGAGCCATAATGCTGGCAGTCACAACTTCCCACTGATGCGCAGAGATACCAGATGTTAATACACAGTGCTCATGAATGTACAGTACCAAATGCTGACAAACAAATGAAAATGCTAGGGCTCTTGGACTGGGAAAATTAATATTTTTCTCTAGTGATTTAAGTATTTATAACCAGCTCAAAACCGCTGAAAAACAACATCCTGCTCCTACTACATATATTTTCATCTTAACCTTATACTATACGCAAGGACAGAGGTCTGCAGTACAGGGAGATCCTTTATGTTTAAGAAATTCCTATTGGGGTATGAAAGGGATGAGTGTGTGTGTCTGTGTGTTTATGCATACATTTATGCATATGCATGCACATACATGGGGGAGGCAGAGCGCTGGCCAGCCTCACAGTAAGGGAAATAGTGTCTCAAATATTTATAAATCATACAAGACATACAAATATTTAATGGAGGAGAAAATATTTTTCCTGATGCCAGAAGTTATGCTTGGAGTTAAACTGAGATTTAACCTAAAGGGGTGGGAGATTTTCTTCATGTTACCCTTTCAACTGAAATAACCAAAGAACAGTAGAACAGGCAGCTATTATGTGGTACTAAACTTGATATGGCATGGATGTATATTTGATTGTATCAAAAAGTAACTAGATGTACAAAACCTTTATTACTGCTGGTCCTTTAAGGACTTTAAAACTCAGGTTGAAGGTGGTAAGCACAGTCACATGGCTCTTTCAGTTACTACTACAACTCTTTGCTTTAAGCTTCTGAAGAGCCCTCTTGATATATCTGGATAAGACTGAATCCCAAGCACTCCCCATTTCAGTCAGTGGAAAGCCTTCCATTCAGGCAGAGTTGGATAAACCCTTTGTGATTAATTACTAAACCTATACATAATTTTCAAAACCTGAATGACAAGAAACATATTTACCATATTCAAGATGCGGTTCCCACCCCCTGCATCCCCATTTAACATAAGGGGGAAAAAAACCCTGTCTTGGATTTGTGTACCAAGACTGAGGCCAGAGCTGCTGCTACTGCTGCCTACCCAGGGTGGCTTGAGGTATCTTTTGTGGCAAGGACGTGTTGAGACCATGCATTGCAGCGGCAAAGGGTGCACAGTGTAGGTGGAGTGGGTGGAGGAGACCACACAGTGAAGAGGCACGGGAGAGACCATGCAATGGTAGGATTGCTGCTGCAGCTCCAGCTCAGGCCCAATCTGACCAGGGGCCAGAGCCAGAGCCAGAGCCATCAAAGGGTGAGTGGTGGCAGGGGGGACAAGTGGCAGAGGGAGGACAAGGGGTGGAGATCAAGCTACCAGCCCCCCCACCTCTGCTTTCCCTTCCATTTGCCCCCCTGCCTCTGCTTTCCCTACCACAGTGGTTGCGGGAGGGAAGGGGGAAAGGGGAGACAAACCTAAGAACTTCCAGTAATTAGATTCTATGCATGAAAAATTGAAACAAACGTATAATTTTTCTTAGAATCTAAGGTATAATCTAATTATTGGCAGACTGTCTTTCATTCAGAGTAATATTGGATTCAGGTAAATACGATAAGAGTGGATCAGAATTGCTTGTGGTTCATCTAACTCTGTTCTTGTTATCTTCAGTAGGATCTTTGGCTCCTACTGAAGTGAACAGCAATGCAGAGCACATGTAAATAATTTTCTGTATAGGTTCATAAGGTTCCCTAGTCCAATAAGGTTCTGTATAGGTTCTCCTCCCTCACTATAGGATCCTACTGTTTCCCAGTTCTGTATAAATAATGTGCTTTTTTCTCTTCCCCAGTCTTCAGGGGATAGTTCTGTGTGTAGTGTATGGGGCTTGATTTCATAAACTATAGGTACACACTGCTGTCTGGTATTTTGGAATAGAAAAGGTAAAAAAACAATGTACTTTGCACTCAGAGCAAAGGATGCAAATCTAGCAGTGGTTCCCTAGTCATGTGGGGGTTTGTTCAACACTACTAAAAAAAATCTCTCACAGACACAGACGTGCTTTAATTCTGCAACAGAAGTTTCTCTGTATGTCACCACCTAAAGTTGATAGAGGGAGCTCCCCTATCTGCATCTTCTCATGCCACAGGGTGCATGTGTAAAAAGGTGCCAGCAGCTGGGGGTAAGGGATGTGGTAGGCCAGCAGGGGGTGCTCCTATGCTGAGGCACTCATGTCACTGTGCCTGACCACCTTCCAAGCTCCAAGTGCCTCCCTGGGGGCGCTTCATGTCTGGCCGACCCCCTTCCTACCCTGGGGGTAACATCGCCACCACCACCCAGGGTCTGGACTGATCCTAGCTCTGTGCCCCCTGGGAAACACAGACCTAGTAGCCCTTGAGGGTACTTGATCCAGTTCAAGAACTTGGGATGCTTTCCTCAATCTGAAGCACAAGTAGTGGTCTCCTTTAGTTAGCCGAACCAAGGGGACCCCAAGACATAATCTAGGCCCTCTCCCAATAAGTCTCCCATACTAGGTACAAAGGAGAATTTTATTGGCTACAAGAAGTAGGTTTGGAATAGGGTACAGTGTAGAGCAGTATCAGAGAAATCCCATAGAGCAAACAGGGTGGATGGGTAGCCTTTGATCATGCATCTGAATTACTGCAAGCTATATATCTAGTTAGATCTCAGGTAGTTTGCTCACGAGTATCATCCAGAGGCAGGTGGAGAGTCCCTCTGGAGGCAGGCAGGTCACTGATCATGAGTTTCAAGAGAGCAAGTTTCAGATGATCCCGCTTCTCTCTCTCAGTTTTCATCATGGCAACTGTCCCTCCTCCTGGGCAGTCCTTAACTTATATAGACCTTATGACCTCATTCATCAAGTCTAATGGAGCACCCTGTTGGTGCCAGCCAACCAATTTGAAATGCATCACTGATTGCTGGGTAGACTGACAGGGTCTCTTGCTCCCTCCCAGTCAGGTTAGTATTGCTTAGAACAATAGGAAGTTTAAGCCCCCGACCCAGGTATGTGATGCCAGTCATGTAGGCAAAGGAAGCAGGTTTCCCCCCTCCCTCAGGAATGTATCCAACTCAGGTTACAACTCAGGGTCACCTAAAGAGATAGGATGTCTGCCCTCTGCAGTGACCATGTTAACCAAATTGTCACATAGCAGTTTTTGGGGAGAGACAGAGGTGACATTCTGCCACAGGGGAGATCCCCCATCCCCAATTGCCAGCACCTCCCAGCTGGGGTATGGACTTCTGAGGATTGGGGGTGTTTCTGTGCTGGCTAGTAAGTTGGCTGCCTGCTGAGGCTTTAAATGTCAGGCTTCATGGTGAGGCTTTTCCCTGCCACACATTCAATTTAAGTCATGATGGAAACCTGCCATAAAGATTTTCCACATATCAGGCAACTAATTGCCTGAATACACATATTACTATTACAGCACAGTTACTATTAACCTGTTATGATAAATATTAACAGGTTAATAGTATCATAAACGTAACATCTACCAGGACCAGGGCCATCCCTGGGGGGGATGCAAATTGAGGCAACCACTCTGGGCCCCACATTTGGGGGACCTCGTGGAGCTGGGTGGAGTGGCCGTGGTGACTCCAAGCCACCACCACCAGTTTTGCATCCAGCTGCTCACTACCTCCTTCTCCCACCCCACTGCCACTGGTGGTGGCAGCTTCTTCGCATCCAGGTCGTATGGAATCAGGGCAGGAGTGGGGCCCCACATGGGATGATTTTGCCCTGGGCCCCACACCCTGCTCAGGTTGGCTCTGATCAGGATGCTAAGAATGTATTTACTGCAAGGTAGCTTACTCTGCTTTCCAGCCTCTTCCAACTCATATGTAGTATCAACCCAGGAACTTTGTATGGAGAAGCAGCGTGGTGTAAATTAACCTTTAAACACACTTGACACTATTTTTTCCATGTATTTTTACCTCCCTATGGTAAAGTGTAGTATTAGCCTTTCTTATATCCACACAAGTGTATTAAACAATAGTAGAGATAGAGTTTAAACATAGCAGCTTTATATCATTGTGGTCTCCTAGGAGTTGGCTTTATTATTAGCTGGTAATCTAATCATTAGTCACTGGGTTTCCATGAAGGGGATTAAAAAATAAAACCATGTTTTACTCATTCTCTGGTGGTGAAATCTCTCCAGCATAAATGTCTTATTCTCTGAATGTCTTTAGCTGTATCTCACCTGATTCCAGAAGTGTGTTTCATGGGGATGATGAAGCACATGTGCAGGTGTCACCCACCAAAAGTGGGGGAGATAGCATCCATGGATGTACCTGTGTATCAAGAATAACATGATCTGTAGAAATAAGATTTTTCTAAATAAGTAATATTTTGTCACATGACCATTGGCTAACCATGTAATCATGCATTGGCTAACCATTCATTTGCATTCCCACATTTACAGACAGGGATCAGCAGAGAAAGGACAGACTAGTAAAAGCAGTTGAAAAATATAAGAGGGAAATCATGCAAATCTTTTCCACTCCACCATTTAATGCCAGGAGCATTTCTGCAGATCAGCAGAAGGTAAGCAATATTCTTAGGCCGTTATTATCCTAGGATCTGACTATACTTGCATTAAGAAAGCAGCAAATCACACAAAATGCTAAAAAACTTCCAATTAACTGGTTTTAGTCTCACACAATGGTATATGCCTTTAATGCAGCAGTAAAGGCAATTTTATTAATTAAAACTACAACTTTTTCAAGTTTCAACCAAACAACTGTATTTTGTTTACCACTGTTTTATTAAATTAGAAATAAAACTTGACTTAAATTTTGCTTTTGTGGGTTTTTCCCCCTCTGAACAAAACCTGTTTATTGCTCTCACTCTAACTACAGTTAACCTACATGCATGCCCTGAGTGATCTACTAGGCTTGTAAGTTTGCCGTAAACTGTGATATGAAAACAATTGTGCTTTATGCTAGCTAAAACTCCCACCTACATTGTTATCCTTACATAGCCTCCCTGCTAGCAGTATACATGTGTGTGCATACACATGCTTTGCTCCTTTGAGCTAAGATGTCTTATCAGTTTTAACCTGGATGAGAATTTTTAACCAAGAACTGCATCAGTCCTTGGAGCTGATCAAGTCTAATATTAATATTTGAAAACAAAAAGCAGTATCTTGCATTTAACACTTTATAGAAAATCACCCACTTGAAATAATTTAACCATGTACTTACTGGTATTTCTATTAGGAACAGCCTGTTTGTAAGAAGAAGCTTTCAATGGATCCAAGTGCCAAGGGTTTCTTTACTGTATTGATTGAGATGCAATCTTGTGGCCTTTATTGCTTCATATTTCCCTTGTCGTTGTTTCAGGAATTTTTTTTTTGTTAAAAATAAGAGACTCAAAAAAATGGCTTCATTTATCTGTATGTTTCTCAAGTTTCAATTAACAGATGGCTCCTAGAGTTACATTGTAGAATCTAGTTCACTGGTGCAAATACAGTGGACCAAATCCTGATGTCACTAAAATAAATGGCAAAACCCCCATTGAGTCTGTGGATTTCACCCACCATATCTTGAGTTATTAGAGAACATTTGGCTTCTGATTTTAATTTGGGACCTAGGAGTGCTAGTATCTACATACAAATATATGCAAAAAAAAATTTTTTTTTAAGAAAAAAAAAAAAGAGTGAATGATACTGTCCTTGTTGGTGCAGCTTTAGTTGAAGGTCTGTGTGCTGTGTCCACCAGAAAGGACCATAAATGGGAACACACAGGAACCAAAGAAAGGAGGTTTTTTTCCTCCTGCTGCCATACCATCATAATCAAGATCTTGGCTTCTTTAAAAGGCAAAGAAGACAAGCAAGGTACACTGCAAGCTCTGGAAGTGTGTCACAGAGGTTTTGCTCAAATTGCAAACTGCTGAGCTCTAGGAATCATTGATATCACTTTCAGAGCTACTGATGGGACATCAAGCTTTGTGTTAGAAATCTTAAGCCTCGCACTGAGTTGAAACGGCTTTGGTCCACTGTTTGACAACTATTTTGTTCTCTACTTTGCAGTTGCCACTGTCAGATAAGAGCCACCCGCACTTGGCATTTGTTGAAAAAGAATGCTCCATTACAGAAAGAGAACATCTCTCTTACGTACCTTTCCAGAAATCATATTCAAGGATTCCATCACCAGTTTTAGCTGCGAGAGAGACCATACATGAAATTGTTCAGCAAGTATCATCTCAGACTCCTGCTCTTAGACCAACTCGGTGCAAGTTATCTTTACCACGTAGGCAGTCTCATTTACGTGTGATGGGTAGCAACAGGAAGATGACGTTTCAAGATTCTTATAAGAAAACATACAGTGGTGATCTCCTTGACAAACATTCAGACTGGTTCACAGAAAAAAAGCACCCTTTCACCCCCCAAATTTTAAAGACGTCAAGTCAGTCTTCTCTTTCAAAGTACAGGTACTATAATCCTCCCCACAAAAAGATGAACCATTGCTAGGGAAGACAACCCCTTAGATCAGCTTCAGCATACAGTCAAAAGTGAAGCGAATTTTACAGGTAAAACACTGGCAGTAAAGAGGTGTTTATCAGTTGTTTGCAGATTAGTAAGAAAAGCTTATGCAACTTTAGCAGTTTGCTTGCAAATACATACATCTCTAGCCAATTCTATTAATTTTCCTTTTCATCTTTTAGTTCCTTCGAAGAGGCACATTTGAGATCACATCCAAATTACTCTACATGGCAACTGCTTAAGATTGTTGTATCCAATATGATATGAAGTAAAAAAATATGGTACCAATATTTATATACAAAAGCTGTCTTCTTTCTATGTCCAGTGCCATTTTAGAGATTGATACAGAGATCCTGGTTTTCTGTGTTTAAAAATGAAAATTTCTCTGATTAAGACAACCCAATATCCACACTCTCCTGTGATTAAAATGATATATATAGTGGCATATCAGTTGAACACTATTTTATTGATATAGTTGCAACTTTAAAGCAATTTGGAAACCTACCAGTGCCTCAATCATTATAATAAAATAAATTTGAACTATGTATACATTTTGGCTTTTGATTTTGGGTTATTTATCATGGAAAATTAGAGCTCTCCCTGTCCACTTCACTCACCAGGACATGGGGCCAGCTGCAGCTGTCCCCCCTCACTTTGTGGCACTGAGCAGCCCTGATAGGTCAGTATCCCTCACATGCAACCCACAGTCCACATCCCTGCTGGTAGCCCTCACTCCCAACCCACAACCTCCTGGGCCTTCCCTTATTCCTGACCCACAGCCCCCTACAGTCCTGCTGGTGCCCCTCACTCCCAACCTGCTGCCCTTTGCCCCTAGCCCCTCAGGGTCAGAGGAATGGAGTGGGTGTGTGGGGAAGGTGGGGGAGTACAAGTGACATGGTGGGGGGCCTGGAAGGGGCACAAGTCACGCAGGAGGGAGCGTTGGAGGGGCACAAACCACATGGCAAGGGGGGAGGCACGTGCTCCCCCCCAATATTTCTGGGCCCATACTAGGGCCACATCAGGTCCAGAAAGGAGCTACCTCTCTGGCCCATCAGGTGGGACCCGGTGCTACAGGGAGTGCCACATTACCATGGTAAGCCACGGCAGCAGTAATGCAAAGTTATACCCCACTGCTGCTGCCAGGTGGGCAGGGAATGCCTCAGCTTGGTGGCCACAGTGGTGCAGTGCTCCCTTTAGTGCTGGATCCTTCACACTGGGCCACAGAGACAGCTCCTCCAGAGCTGATCTGGGTCCACTGTAGCCCTATGCCCTGCACCCCACTGTGGGCACAGAAATCTCAGGAAGCACATGGCCTCCCTCACCCTCCCCAGCACATCAGGTGTGGGGCCTCCCACACCCAACATGTGGCCTGTGCTCCTTCCCCCCACTCCCATAGACTATGGGAGCTGCAGGAACTACTTTCCACCACTTCTTGGCTGCCACGTGTATGTGTGTGCACACATGCACATGGCATCTCCTGTCTGATCGCCTTCCTCCCTCTCCTCACAGTCCCTTGCAAGCTGGAACTGTGCCAGCCTGAAAGGGAAAGATGCTGTTTCCCCATGTTTTCTCCTATAAAGGAGAAATTTATGTCTTTCCTCAGTGAATGGAAAACCCAGATGCCTGTTAATAACTATGGAATTTAAAAGTTGTAATGGAAGAAAACCAACATAAAATTAAAGAATGTTGCAAGATGTCATACACATAGTTCATATGTGATTGGAAAAGAATTCGAGAAGTCTAGCATGTTAGGTTAGGTAAGTGACTCAGCTACTGTGCTGCATCCCCCTGGGAGGCCACCAGATCCTTTGAAGGATGCCATGAAATGTAAGCAGATAAGTGGATAAGTTGTTGCCTGTCCTCAACCCTCACTGCCTGACCCCTCTGCAAGGAGGGTAAGCACTGCAATATATGAATTAGTTTTTGATACAATGTGTCAGTCAATCTGCAAAGTTTTGGAGGAGTGGCTTGAGTCTAATGAGGTTGAGAACCACTGAGCTAGGTAATGTCAATAGGCATCTGTTATTACAAGAGAAATAGCTCAAGTAACTACTCTCTTTGGAAGATGCATATCAGGCTGTAATGTGTCTTACTGTGAGACATATAAAAGTCTCTTGCAAACTCTTTCCTACACTTGTTTCAGCACCAAGAGGACAAAAGAAAACACTTTGTAGACACCTACACTTACGTTGTTTCCTTTGAAATGTTTTGAGGTCATCACTTTAGCAAAATCCTTGACCATCCTCCCTTCTTTATGGTATTAGTCTTCTACTTCAGTGTTTGCATCATTTTTATTGTTGTGTATGTTTATTTCTCTTTCTATGCACACAAAAACTTAGCTTAGATAATACATTTTCTCTGTACAATGCTGCTTATACAGATCATTTGTACTCATGGACTACATACTCACTTTGACGTCTATTGTCCATGAACTGGCCTGTTGCTTCCAGTAGGCTGCTTTGTAAGAGCATCAGAGTTACTGTAATCTTGACATGTTATGAAATCAGATAATTTTTCTTATGGGGTTTTCATTGGCATTATAAAATATTAGTAAAGAAGCATTAGAAGATCTTTTTCCTTTTTATTTGAACATGGTAGGACCATGAATTGCGGTTTATCAAACCTCAAAAACCATATTCTCCAAGCTCACAGCTTCAGGAAAAGTAAGTGAATAATATGTTCTTCCTTTAAAATTATTTCTTATTACATGTCCAATCACATATATGATGCTACATTGCCATAGCAACACACAACAGCAATGTAGCCTCTACACGTAACCCTTGTATAGCACACCACTACGGCAAACTAGCTGCTAAAAATGCGCACCGTGCATATAGGGCAGTATGTGTTGTTACTACACCATGCGGTAGTGCTTCCAAAAGGAAGTACTAAATCAAAGCACAGTAACAACATTGCCATAGTGACACGTGTAGACACACCCAGTAAGAAGCTGGCACAAAATTGAATCAGGGTTGATTATGCACAAAGAAACTGGCAAAGTGCATAGAGCTGAAGTAGGAACATTGATGATACAAGCATTTTGCTACCCATATGAGGGATTACAGGAACAGAGGACTAGAAAAGATCTCTTGGGCCATCAAGCTCAGTCCTCTGCAATTGCAAGAAACCACATCATACTAACTATCTCATAAATTTCTCACACTAATAAGAAGTATATCATAATAATTATAGCTTCTTCCTATTGCTAGCAGTATTTTTAAATGATACATCAAAGGCCAAGAACTTCAACAGTGATTGGTAATATTTGGCTTTCCAGCAGTAGCTGTTTTAAGTGAGGTGGATTCTCAGATGCTCCTTTGGAAAATCGGGCCTCTTTAAAAGTGTACCTAAACCAGGCAAGACCCAAAATTATAGTTGTTACTGAAATTGATCTTTATTTGAATTAGCCTGATCCCTGTGAATTACTAGCCAAATAAAAACTTTCTGGGAAATTTCTTTAATATTTTAATCCTCAAGATTTCCAGAAAAATCAGACCTTAAGCAAGAGCAGCAAACATAATAGAGTCTCTCTTTTGAACATCAAAATCGGTGGTGTTGGACTCAAATAAGAGAACGCTGGTAGTGGCCCAGGAAGATCATCAAGATAAGCTAAATCAAGAGACTAAACAATAAAACTGCTGGCAGGAGGTGCTCTTCTGAAAGAGTTCTGGTTGAGTAACTTGAAAGAAAGACCCACATTTCAGAGCAGTCTGCCCACATGCTACACAGCTGCTGCAAACAGGGCTATCTGGAGACTGGCAGCCAGCAAGCTATCTAACAGCAAGGACATAATCAAAAACCTCTGTTTACCTTTCCATATCCCCTGGAAAGGAGGATATAGTATCCATGCTTTAAACTAGCGGAGAACTTGATTTGGTGGAACACCTTTCAGTTTTCATTAACAAAGACTTTAGGGCATGTCTGTGCCTCAGTTACAGCATTAGGCAACACCATACTAAGGGTATGAACAGGTGCTCTTTTCTAGCACGAGAAAATTCTGGGAAATTTCTGCCACTAGAAATCTTTCCAAATGAGAGAGCACTACAGGCAGTACCAGCTTGTAGCTTCCTCCTCTCCCCTGCTCCCTGCACCCCAGAGAGCAGCAGCTGCTTCACTCTTCCCAAGCCCAGGGAAGACAGGAGCAGAGGGGAAAGGCTTCCTGGGCCTTCCCTAGACTAGGGTCCCTCTGAACTGGGGAAGTACTGGAATAGCTGCTGCTTCTCCCTTCCCGGTCTTTGAGAGAAGGAGAGCAGTGGAGCAATGCTCCCTACCCACTGCTTTGACCAGGGTTCCCCAGTCTCAGGAAGACTCCAGGGGCAGCAGCATCTTAACTCCTCCATGATTAGAAGTCAATCTGTAAGGAAATACCCCACCTACCAGAGTCTGGGGAAGGAACCAGTGAAGCTTCTGCTTAATAACAGAGGAGTCAAGCCTACAGGTGAGGTGTTCATTCTAGTTGTTAACCTGGAAGATCTTTCTCCTGGATGGGACCTGTTTCCTATGGGAGAAACTGAATGAACACCTGTAAACTGGCAATTTATACTGGAAGAAAGGCAATTCTCCTGGTAGAAACATAACACCTGTATGTGACCTAAGACATGCCATTCTCACACCATGCATACCACCTCCTGAAACAGAAGTAGTATAGCCATCTCACTGTGGGACTGCATAAAGGCCAGTATGCTCTGTTCCTCTGGTGTTGAGTGCCACACCTCACTAAGGCAGTTCACTGCTTACAGTTTGGTAGGTTGCAAGGTCAGTATGACACTGTCTTACCCTATAATGGAGCAGTGTTACCACATTCTTAGGGCTTATCCCTACAGGGGACTCTTCGCCTGGTTAAACATTTCTAGGAAGTGTTGGGTTAATTGCCAGAATTCTGATCACAACTAACCAGCAGGATAGAGAAAGATACATGTTCAGCATCTTGTTAGCAAACCTTGATTAAATCCTTCCGGGACCTTTCCCACAGGAGCTCCATGACTGACCAAATGCAATTTTTCTTTGCCTACATCAATTTATTGCTCTAAACAAGCCCAATTTTCTCATCAATATTGTGTCAGGTAACTAACTCAATTCCTTAAAGCAATGTTGAAAACTAGTATTTCCTAATGAAAACAAACTCTTAAAATGTAATCACCAGGACAAAGTGACAGCCATCTTTAATTTTAAAAAAGTTATACCAGTTTGCACTCTAAGATTGTTCATGTTCTATATGGGATAATCAGAAGGTCTTTTAGTGCCTGGATATTGTGATGATGGTTTATGCCATGGTTTTGTATAGAAAAGAAGAGTTGAAATACCTTCAGTTTCTTCAAGATGTTACAAATGATATTTTGATTAGAAGTTGTTATCACAAGGAGTAAGTACTTCAAAGTTCCTATTTATTGATCTGAAAAAGCAAATTGTGGCTAAATATATAGTGGTGAACCTAAAGGCCTTAATGCTAATGTTGAAACAGACTCAACTTGTCCTTTCAAAGTGGTCTGTGGCTTTTACATTTTGCAAGAATAAAACACAAAGCTTAGAAATAAAATAAGAGGTTCACTGAAAAATGTTTTATATTTCCTGATAATGCAGGGTAGAACTAAACAGATATTGTTTGGATCAAGTATCTCTATGAAATGACAATATACATTATTGCTATAAGTGGCCTGGATAAGTCTGGTTTTGATTAGATTCTTGGGGTTAAAAATTACACAGAACTACCTTGAGTCTTCCTCATCAAAATATATCTTAAGAAGGGAGCTTTTACTCTCAAAAAAATGAAAGGTAGAATAAGATTGTAATTCTGATAACTCTGAAATGATACTCTTTTCTTTAAAATTACAGTAGAGCAACTGCCTTGTTCTCCTTGCTAAATAATTAACGAAGATCAAAAACGAATGCACCGAGCCCAGTCAGGTACCTACCTGCATCTGCATGGAGTTTTCAAGTTGGCTATTGAAATTGTGCCTTATCTCCCACATGCACACATTCTTTGTAATGATATTTCTAATAATGAATGTTTTGGGAGTCCCAATAAACAATAATGCTCTGTGTGCCCGCAGCCAACACAGACAAGATAAAAAGAAATCAACATTGGTGTAGGTCTTCTCTCGATTATGAAATGATATTGCCTTCATCTTCAGTCTTTTTTCTCTAAGGAAAAGAGAGCACAACACCAAACTGATAAAGTCTTTGATCCTCCTCAGATGCCATCTAGAGATAGAAGAGTTGCCAACCCCTGCAATCATCTACACTGATAGACAATTGGGGCCACTCGTTTTCATTCTAGTGGATTCCATTCACAAACCTTATGATACTTTTTAAAAACAGCAGCCATAGACATCTGCAGATTTATTTCTACATGGTTTTATTCCTTCCTCATCAAGGATAAGTATAAACAGTATAATTTCAACTCTTGTTTAAACATACTGTTGCCCACAGCCCATTTTTCATTTCCTAGAATTCATAGGATCATAGGTCTAGAAGGGGTCTTCTGGGCCATTGTGTCCAGTTCTCTGCTGTCACAGAGGAATCACTTCCTATAATCCCTACTCTTCATATGTTCTTAAAAGTAATAAAACTCTTGTTAGTTTAGGAAGCTGTAATAAAATCATTATGCCAAGAAATATATTGATAAATCTAAGTAAGAATTGAGAGACCAAAAGAAATCTCTCCAGCTGCCATTAAATGAACAGAAAGGTTTAGTGCCTGAAAAACTGATCTGTGATTATCTTGGTTTGAGTATTGGTCACAGAGTCAAAACTAAATTAATCTGCTCTGTTGTGGTTTTACCACACGGTTGGCACCAACTCTCTTTGCTAACCTAAGGAGTGCTTCCTCCCACCATACATAGTTATCTAGGTTTATGCCTACATTTACCTGACAACCCTAAGGATTCAGAAATACAGAAGTTAATGGGACTGCCCTGGCATTAGGCTCTGGGAGAATACCAGTCTCAGCATTCCTGGCATTGAAGGACTGGGAGTTCTTGATATCAAGAAGAGGCTTCAGCTCTCAAAATGTCATGGAAAGAGGCCACAGGTCCTCTAGTTTGCACAGGTCCTCTAGTGTAGCAAATGAAGCTACACTAACCCTTGAAAGGAATGAGAGGAGTACACATCGCACCCTGTAAAATGGAATCGCAGCAAGAATTGGTAGCTATTCCTGTATAAACTTTGTGACTCCCTCACCTAATGCCTGTAAAAGCAGACATCACTGCACAGTCTTTCTTCCCTTCTCTCTACCTTGCAACTCAAAGCCATGTTTGCCTGATTATGCTCTTAATGCACTATAGTTTGATGCAGGATGTCCATGCTGCACTCCGGCAGGGTGGATGGCTTTATGTGGACAGTGTTCAACCCCTACAGTGATAGATAGTACCAATGAAATAAAGATGATAAAATGCCTTGAGCCGTGTCCAAATATTGTGCTGGAGAATCTCTAACAGCAAAATTTAATTTCTTTTGAGATCCAAACTTCAGATCAATAACAGTTTCTGTTTTAAATCCCAGAGTTGAATTGCTAAATGGGTTTTAGCGACAGTCTATAAAAAGAACAAGTGGTAGCCTCAGTTTATCTGTTGCAGGAGTAATATAATGAATACATATTTTAGAGCCTCTATTCATCTAGTCCAATATCTGTAAAGATAAAAACCTTAAGTGCCTTCTCCAGATCAGACATGCAGTATAATGCTTGAAGGGTTCTGCTGAGACTGCCAGATCATTGCAGATACATATTTTTCATGACTGTCTGGTTTCCAATCACTGGGGTAGAGCAAGATCTGAAATATGATTGCAGAACTTGAAGGTCTAATTTCCTTATCTAGTTAAGTTTGTATTTCTTATATGTCAGTTTCCATTAGTCTGTCTTCTACTTACCTATGGTCACAGCCGAAAGGGAAAATATGGAGGCAGACCATTCTGAAAGTATGTCTGTAGTAGGGAACATATTATACATAAGCATATCCTCAAATTAAGAAGGTTTTGACTGTAAATGTTCACCCATCAGTAGTTAACTAATCATGACTTTCAGTAGATTTTAAGGGAAAGACTCCCTTTGCAGATTCCTCAGGACTTTTCTGTCCTTTATTCATCTTTAACTAAGCAAGAGGACCTGGATGGAGTTCAGCTGTCCCCTGACTAAATTTAGACTGTTAAAATTTGTGGGTAGGACTTAATAGGATAGTTCCAAATAACTTAGAGAGATACAGATTCAACTGCCACAGAAAAGCACAGAAAACCACTACCATCATATGATAATGGGGAGCACAGACATTTATATTTGCCATAAAGAGAGTGTAAAAGATAAAAGTCAACACAATTAAAAATCATAAAACATGGATTTTAATTTATTGCAGACAGCCTCACACCAATTAATGTGTACACTTTGGAGTGAAGGATGTTAGACAGTGTTCAAAATATTTCAGCCTTTTTTTTTCATGTAATGATAACTTTGGTAGAATTAGGGGACCTACAGTAGAAATGAAGAGTTAGGATGTATCTTCACTATATTTCAAAATTAGTAGTTGTCATTTCAAAGTATATTGCTTTTTAGGGAATTGTGTTGGTTTGGAGGGTTTTTTTGTCTTGATGTTGCTTTTTGTTTTATTTTAAGGGCATTGGATGTTTTATTACTAATGCACATTAGAAGACATGACCTTGATGAGGTGAGCAAAAAATATCTGTTATTAAATACTCTGTCACTTGCAAGAGCAATGTTGTACATCAATGCAGAGTAACAATTTATGCCACTGTTTTCTATACAATTGAAAAATAAGCTAACCTTGTTTCCATAAATAGCAGCAGCCTTAGGGTGTTTTGCATTAAGAGCTAGCAAAGGAAGATGTTTATGTATGTTTATATGCACATTTCCAGATTCCAAAAAGTACTTGATGAAATACTTAGCATGCAGATTGGTTTAGACTGCATAAGGCATTTGTGCAAGAAACATTTGTTGCAACACATTTCTGCTGTTTCTGCCATTTTCTGTAGCAGAAAAGCAAGAGAAGATCTCGGCTCTGAAAGCCCTGTTGCTATGAAAGTGGGTCAGCAGAGAAACTTCAAAGCTCAACAACAAACTTTGAAGTTCCATAAGCTTCACAAGCCATTCCTTGAAGCATGTTGTGTACCTGCATGCACACTGAGCAAATCCAGGTGGCTACTGCTAAGCACCAGGAACGTCAACTCAGACAAGAGCTGGAAATTTACTTCTGTGCTGCTGGTGACCCCCTCAGTTTGCAGTCACCCAGCACAAGTGAATTTTCATTAGCAGAAAAATTAAGACTGGTAATGAACGTGGATTCATGTTGAAATTGTTTGGTAGACATCTTGAATGAACTCTCCAGTTAGGGAGCAATCAGCAAACATCGTCCTTTGTTCTCTGTTCATGCAGCATCAGACTAACAGGGGGTACACATCTGGGATACTTCATCACTAGTGATAGCCATAATCACAGCACCAGCTCTTATTTCCTGCTTTTTATCACTAGTTCTCAAGGTTCTGTAGCCCCAATTTATAGGATGGGAAACAAAGGCATGAAAAGATTGAGGAAAGGTCACCCAGCAATAGGGCTGTGCAAAATGAGCCCTATTCAATTTGGATTTGGTCCAAATAGGGGACAGTGATTCGATCCATTGATTTGAATCACTGTCCCTAGTTCAATTCAGCTGAATCCAAATCTGAAGATTTGATACCAATTTGGCAAATTAGTGATTCGGACACAGGCAGAGCTTTAAAAGTTTTTCTCTACATCCCTTGAGGTAGCAGCGTGGCTCATGATTGCTGCAGTGCTGAAGTGCCTGGAGCATCCCACAGGAGCACAGGGGGCTCTCCAGTCTGCTCAGCAGCAAACCCAGAAGTGGACCAGAAGTACTTCTGGGTCTGCCAGGGAACATGTGGGGGGCCACCCTGCACCCTGCCCCGGCTCAGCGATCGGCCACAGGGGGACCCTGAGTGCCCCTCCCCCACCCCAGTGGGGTGGGGGAGGGGGCGGGGGGGTGCTGCGTGCTCCCTAGTGGACCAGAAAGTGGACTGGAAGTGCTTCTGGTCCTCTTCCAGGTTTGCTGCCAAGTGCACTGGGGAGCTCCCTGTGCTTTTGTGGGATGCTTCATCTGCCCCAGCACTGCAGCAACCATGAGCCGCCTGCTACCTAGAGGTATATAGAAAAAACATTTAAAGCTGCGTCTATGTCCAAATTGCCAAATCTCTCCAAAAATCGATTCAGAGAGATTAAAGGGTCCTTTGATTTAATTCGGATTTGGAGATTCAGCCACTGAATTGGGCTGAATCTCCACCGAATTGAATCAGGGACCAAAGCTTTGCCTAGTAGGCTAGTGGACAAATGTGGACTAGAGCACTCAGTCACATTATGCAATGCAGATTAATAATAACATGACATATCACATGATGCATATAACAAATAGTTTAAGCAATAACTATGGCAACTAGTTTGTGAACAATGAGTTTACTGTACTATGGACAACAAATACATTTCAAATAATGATTGAATTAGTCAAGATGACAAATTGAAGCCTTCTTGGGGATGTCATAAACTCAAAACAGGCTTCCAATAATAAATTCCTTGTGTCTGCAAATGCTTCTGTTACTGAACCATGCATTATTCCAGTTCCCTAATTCTGTTTGGCAATGGAAAAATGAAAGGGTGGTCCTGTGATTAGGACATGAGACTAGGACCCTGATACATGGGTCAGATCCTGCTTCATAGACTTTCAATTTGGCTTTGGACAAGTCAGTCTTAGTGAGAGAGAGACACCATAGGATAGGATCAGCAACTGTGCCTATGTCTGGATTCTTAGCAAAGGCACTTAAAAAAAATTAAAAAGACAGGAGTCATTAGGTTTTCTTGTACAAGGCTGCCAACACTGACCTGTTCAAGGTCCTTCTCCATAGTAGTGCCATCGAGTGTGTCCTTCATGATCCAATGGCTGGTGCAGTTCCTGGTAGTCTTCTGCTGAAACGTGTTGGAAACAATATTGGAAAGAATTCCCCAAAGTCCATCTATCTGCTCTTCATTTGTCTCCCCTTCATTTTTGTTAGTGGATGGGATGTTCAGGTCCCATGTGATTAGCAGAATTTGAGTGGCTACATGTTGCCTCTTTTTCTCTCACTTTGATCTATGTTAACAGCACCACATGGCTGCCAATGAATGATTATGTTCCCCTTGTACTAAACACAATACAAACTAGAGCAGAGTATTTATCTTAGGGTTTACTGGGAAGGATTGCTTTGGGTGAGAAGTGCAAAACTTGAGCTTTTGTGGGGACACTGGCTCTATGGATGCAGGGAGAGCAATGGATGCAGTATACCTTGACTTTAGCAAGGCTTTTGGTACAGTCTCCCACAGCATTCTTGCAAGCAAGCTAAGGAAATATGGGTTGGATGAATGGACCCAGAAAACTAGCTGGATCGTGGGGCTCAAGGAGTAGTAATTAATGTCCTGATGTCTAGTTAGCAGCTGGTATCAAGTAGAATGCCCCAGGGGTCAGTCCTGGAGCTAGTTTTGTTCAATATCTTCATCAACGACCTAGAAGATGGGATGGCATGCATGCTCAGCAAGTCTGCAGAGGGCACCAAGCTAGGAGGAGTAGCAGATATGCTGGAGGGTAGGGCTAGGATTCAGAGAGACCTTGACAAACTGAAACATTGGACCAAAAGAAATCTCATGAGTTTCAATAAAGACTAGTGAAAAGGCCTTCACTTAGGATGGAACAATCCCAAACACTGATACAGGCGGGGGACCGACTGGCTAAGCAACAGCTCTGCAAAAAAGGACCTGGGGGTTACAGTGGACAATAAACTGAATACGAGCCAACAGTGTACCCTTGTTGCCAAGAAGGCTAAAGGCATACTGGGATGTATTGGTAGGAGTGCTACCAGCAAATCAAGGGAAGTGATTCTTCTTCTCTATTTGGCGCTGATGAGGCCACTTCTAGAGTACTGTGTCCAGTTTTGGGCCCCCCACTACAGAAAGGTTGTGGACAAATTGAAGAGAATCCAGCAGAAGGCAACAAAATAGTTAGGGGGCTGAGGCACATGACTTCTGAGGTGAGGCCGAGGGAACCAAACTTATTTAGTCTGGAGAAGAGAAGACTGAGAGGAGATTCAATAGCAGCTTTCAGCTGAAGGGTGTTTCCAAAGAGAATGGAGCTAGACTGTTCTTAGTGGTGGCAGATGCCAGAACAAGGAACAATGGTCTCAAGTTCCAGCGAGGAAAGTTTGGGTTATATTTTTCTCACTAGTAGGAGGGTAGTAAAGCACTGAAACAGGTTACCTAGAGAGTTGGTGGCATCTGCATCCTTGGAGGTGTTTTAGACCCAGCAAGACAAAGCCTGGCTAGGGTGATGTCATTGGGGATGGTCCTGCTTTGAGCAGGCAGGTGGTCTATATTTGTGGTTCTCAACCTTATTTATACCAGGACTCATTTGTAAACATTGATGGCCAGTCCTGACCCAATAAATAGATTAAGTAGAAAAAAACACAATTAATTTTGGTCCCAACATACTTATTCCACACTGTAAGTTAAAGCAGCTCAACAGCCTTCATTTTTTTAAAGACAGAAATCAGCATCAACAGGAAAACATTAAAAGCAATATCAACACGTAGCCCTCCATTTCTCCCAAGTGATATTCATCATGTTGCGATTTGCCCTTGCTGGTGCCCCTCACTCCCAACTCAGAGTCTCCTGACCCTGCCAGTGCCCCTCAGTCCCAGTCCCATACCCCTCAGCTCTGCTGATGCCCCTCAATTCCAACCCACTGCCCCTTGCCCCCAACCCCCAGTGTGAGGGCAGGGCATGGGTGTGTGGGGCAGAGGGTTGTGGGCCACAGGGGGACATGCGCCCCCCAGATTTTTTGTGCCCACAGTGGGCTGCAGCCTAGGAGGACTGGCGCAGGCAGGAACCATCTTCTCCACTCAGCAGGAGGGAGCTGACATAGGAGGGCAGAGCAGGGCAGTGAGACTTGTGGCTTCTGCCAGCAGGACCCCTAAGCCAACTGCACCATCAGCAGTGTGGGACAGAATGCCTTTACCTCCTCCTGCCACCAGCCACTCCCCTCAGGCAATGGGTCTACCCTGCCACCATGTCCCAGCTGCCACTACCACTCCCCTCAGGCCACCCACACTGCCTGCAACTCCACATCCCCTCTGGGGTATAGCCATGGCCTGAGGGGAGCTGCAGTGGTGGCTGGGCCAGGGCAGCAGGGTAGAGCCAAGGAGCGAATGGATCAGCTGGCAATGGGAGGAGGTTCAGGCAGCATGGCACCCCTCCAATCCATTACTCCTTGCGCTACTGGTGGTGTGGCCAGTGCAGGGGTCCCAGTGGCAGCGAGTCTTGCTACTCCACTCTGCCCTCCTGCACTGGCTCCAGCCTGCTGGTTTGTGGAACCAGCTCATGCCTGTGCTGATCTGGCCAGGTTGCAGCTCCGTGCTCACTGTGGGTGCACAAATCTGGGGGTGCCCCCCATGCCTTACCAATAGGTTGCCTGTGTTCCCCCACACCCAACATGTCATCTATGCCCTTGCCTCCACCCCACAGACTTACCTGTCAGGAACTGATCTCCATGCTGCCTCACTGCCACATGCAGGTCCACACAAGCATGTGGTGCCCCCTGCCTGATTGCCCTCTTCCCGCTCTCCCCAGCCCCCAGCAGCCACTTGCAGGCTGGAACTCTGTCTGCCTGAAAGGGAAAACCCAGTTTCCCAAATTTTTCTCCTTTAGAAGGAGAAAATCCATGATTGTTCATGATTCTTTCATATATTCTTGGGCTGTGACCAATGGGTTGAGAAATGCTGGACTAGATGACCTCCTGAGGTCCCTTCCAACCCTAATTTTCTATGATTCTGTGACAGTCCATGTTCCAGGTCTCTGTTCATAAGAAACAGTATTGTTGTTGTGTGTCCCCTTTTTGTGGGGACCACAACTGTGCAGTTATGCATTGTTGCTCAGCATCCTCATGGATGAGAAGGGAGTAGATATGTAAAGATAGACATTGATATTGGCACCATTTACCTAGGGAACTTTAAGGGCAAAAACTGTGACGCTTAAGAAGTTTACTGTAGCTGAGCAGGATTGCAGCTTTGGTCATACACACCTAAACACCACGTCAACCCCAGCTTAAATCCTTTTTTTTCTTTAAGTCTGCTTCCAGACATTTTGAAGAAGGTTCAGGGTTGTGAATTGGAAGCAAAAAATTCTGCTAGGTAAGGCACCATGGCTGGGGTGGATTTCAGATGTACCCCTATTCTCAGCATTCACCATTGCCTAGTTCAAGTGCAGTGCTCAGCATGGTGGCTTTTGAGAGTCCCATTGTGAGGTTCCTAACTTTCCCCAGGAACTGAACAGTGAAATCATCTCTCTAACCCAGGTTTGTGAACTGTCCTGTGCAAACCACATCCTTTCTGTGAATCTGCACAATACAGGGCATTTTGCAGGGTTTAATGACGAAATGGGAATAAATAGCTCGAGGCTTGAGATTTCATAGTTTAAAACTCACAAGCTACAATGGATTCAGATGGAGTCTTCATTTTTACTAGCACTAGCCATTTCAAAAACAGAGTCGTCTTTGCTTGCTTGTTTCCACAGCGTAGTGTTGATGCTTGGTGTTGTACTCTCTAACAGAAGGCTAAGTGGGAGTTAGTAATGTGCCCTGCATGATGATTAAATATCAGTTTAAGTGATTATAAATGGGGATGTGGAAAGCTATTTCGTATCTTTTGAAGAGCTTCAGTTAGAACAGAAGAGGTGTTTTTAGTAACTATAGTAGATAGTAGCCTGACTGACAATCAGTAGGCAGGGAAGAGTGTACTGAAGAACAATCTGAGCTAAAGTAACTGAACTCTAGGTTAATATCATAGACAAAGGAACTTTCTGGAATGATGCCTTAAATTGAAGAGATCTGTAATGTACTTATGACTGGGTCATACTGAAAGTATTTTGTTAAAGTCCAATCCTGCGAATTTCTGGTGCCATACCTTTGATACTAGGATGCCAGAAATTTGATAGTGCCTGGTTCATCATAGAAGATGCCTAGCAGTTCTAAAAGCTAGCAGATTATTACTGTATCCCATCATAGCATATTTATTATCTACTAATTTACTGGCCTGTACCTTGGACCAATATTTAGATATGGGCGTCTTCCTAGCTAAATGATATTACTTTGTGGCAGCTCAAAAAAGAGCAACAACCCACAATAGAATGGAGGAGGGACTTATATGGACCTTTTAAAAAAATCGTATAAAGTAGAGGTTGGCTGAATAATGCCTAAAGGAGAAAAGTCATCTACAGGAGTCTAAAGACTGTGAACAGCAAGGGGTGAGGACTCATTTTAAAAAGTGCAGAAAGAGTTCTAAATAAGGAATGAATGGACTGTCTGACTACCAGGAAAAGCTTGATGATGCAAGGTATGTACAGATGTTACACTTATATCAATCTAACTAGGATTAAGTTGATCTAAGTGCCAAATTGTATGTACAGTCAGGGAGTTCAGATCATGAGAAGAATGACCAGCCCAATCTAACTTTGTTCACCTAAGGAGGTGCACTGCATAAATCAAGCTAATCCATGCCTGATCTAACCAAATGCATATACATTTTCAGAGCACAGTCCCAGAGCTGGGAAAGCCCAGCTGCTTGCCTCAGCCCCAGGCCCAGAGACAGCCTCCTACCCTGCCATCCACCCTGGCAGAGCTATTTTTAGCCCTCCAACTTCCCTACCCACAAAGAGACAACCCCCTCCACCAGCCCCTCTGATCCTACCCAAAACCCTCCTGTGAAGACACAAGTGCCCTGTGCCCCCAGACTGACTTGTATTACATTTCCAGCACTGTCCCAGCACCAGTGAGTGTGTGCAGAAGCAGTGACCCGATCTACAACCATGTGGCTTAAAGTAAGCCCCATGATTATAGATCAAGTCCTGCAAACTTACACCTATGGCCACGGTGAGATTTATTAGATAGTGTAATAGCTGATTGGCAGAAGGGCCCTGTCAGCCCTGTTGCTCACCATTTGCTCCTGATGGTCGGGCAGTTATAAGCCATGGCTTTTGCCTCTCATCTGGTAAGCAGCAAGCATATTTAAAACTGCAGTTTCCACCTCCAGGCCATCAGGAGCAAATGGTGAGTGGTGGGGCCAACAAGGCCCTTCTGCCAATCAGCGGCAGAGGAGGGCATGGCAGGGACTTCAAGATTAAAGGAGCCACCGCACCATGAACTGGGCCTGCAATTTAAACCAGGCTGTACCTACGAGGTTCTTTCCACTTCTAATTTCTGATTGTCTTAAAACAAAGCATTTGTGTTCATGTACCATTTTCTTTCTGGCATGGGTGGAAAAACAGTATGATAAAAGCAAAACAACTTCCCAGAGGACATTTCCAAACTCAAACTGGAATGCTGAGCAACAAGCATTTATAGTAGCGGTAGTTGGTCGAAGCTGCTCGTCTTCTTACCATGCACAAGTTTTCCGGTTATTTTTTTTTCTCCCTGTTCCTGCTGGTAGTAGTTTATACACAACGTGGTGGGTGTGTCTACACATGCATTCATGCATTTATGAGACACTAACTAAATGCGCATTAGGCTGCGCTGATGTGCAGTAGTGCAAGCGCACACTTTTTAGGCAATGTTTAATGTGCAGTAGCCTATTCCACTGTGCATTACTGTATTAGCACATTTTTATGTGCTTCTTTAATGCGCAGTAAAATAGGCTATTGCAAATTAAAGTGTACGTGTAGACATGCCCAGTATCCCAGAGCTAAGCAGTAAAGCAGTACACCCACAGTGAGCTACAGGTACTGAATGCATCACTGGGGAAGTTAGATGTGTTGGTAGCTTGGCATTTTATCCCTTCACATTTGTATCACTTAGCCTCAGATATTGCCTAGCTATTCAGTTTATAGACTATTCAGTCCCAAAACTGTCTTTGCAGAGAGCAAAACTATAGCCAGTTTAAAGGAGGCTACATACCTGAGGATTTTAAGGTTTATTTGAAGGGAAAGAGAGAGTAGGTAGTTTAGAGAGAAAAAGATGATGCAAAAGATAGGATGAAAAGCCTAACACACAAAGGAGAAGATGCCCTGTGAGGTGCAGTGGCAAAAATAAGTGGAAAAGGCAACACTGGAGATGTAGGAAACTATATTTTAAAATAAAAAGTATTTTTTTAATGTGAATTGCTCCTACTGTGTGTATATTAGGGTTTCATTGATGAAAAGCTGGGATGCATTTTCTGATGGAATTTCTTCCTGTAACCAGACTCCAGTCTGAGGAAACTTTCATCCCGGGCTCCTCAGAATACTTCAGAAGAACAATTTTGTTTGCCTTGAGATCTCCAACTCTACACCAGCTCTTATTTATGCCCCTCTGTGCCTAAGAGAAAGCCTACTCATTTCCTCCCAAAAAGGATTTATTTCTCCCTCCCACATCTTTTTACTACCTCTGCAAATTGCTTCACATTTTGTGGGCTGCTCAGGAATCTTCATCCAGATCTGCTTTTACCTATATAGCTTTAAATATTTGGACTTACATTTTGTTGGGCTTTAGAATTGCATTCTTTCATCATTTATTAAGAAATTTGGGAGTTCTTTCTGATAGTCTTTTACAGAGAGAAAGAAAGATGAGTCCCATTTTCTATAGTACAGATAGTGAAAAAGCTATTAATAAATAGGTTTTTATCTCCTTTATTAAACATGTCGGGGAGAATTGTACCTCTAGGAGTATATTTACAGGTGTTATCTGCAGAAAATTGGTCACAACATTTTTTTTTTAGATTCAAGCAATAATTTCCTTGGGAAATGTCCCCACATTATATTCCAACCTTATTTTAGCAGCCGATAAAAACAATTCTAGGAATTCACCAGGATAGAAAATGTCTCACATGCCTGAGCCAACCACTCAAATGTGTTTGCAACAATATCATTTCATGAAATGGATGAGAAACTAAAAAACAGTTGGAAAGGGCCTGCAATCCTGGCTTACTTTCTTGTAGGTAACTTCACTCCTGAAATTCTGTCAGAAAAGCTTTAGAAGACTAGATGATAATATCTGACATTTATGTAATGCTTTATTTTTAGAGAACTGTCAACTTTTCTTTCAAGAAACCCTACAGATACCATTACTGTTACATCTGCAGGTGAAGCAACAGCATAAATGTTGCTAAGCTTTTTAAGACAGCAAAGGACAGAAAGCCTGTCAAAGAGTCAGTTGGGCCATTGAACATTAAGGAAATTAAATCAGCTTTTTGCATCAGTCTTTTCTACGAAAGATGTTAGAGCAATTCCCTCGGCAGATCCATTCCTTCCAAGAGACTGAGCAGTAGAAATGACCCAAATTGAGGTGTCAGTAGGTGAAATTTTAGAGGAAACAAAACAGTAACAAATCGTCAGGACCAGATGGCATTCATCATAGAGCCCTGAAGGTGCTCAGATCTGAAATTGAAAAATTACTTGCTGTAGTATGCAATCTATCACTAAAAAGTCCTCAGTCCCAAACAAATGGAGGATTTCTATTGTAACACTAGTTTTTAAAAGGGCTCCAAATGGGGTTCAGGGAACTACAGGCCGGTAGGTCTAACTTCTTTTTCTGGCATATTAGAAGTAGTAATTACAAAAAAGGTCAGCACGTGGATGAATAGGACTTCCTAGAGAGAAATCAGTGCGACTTTCCTAAAGGGAGTTAATGGTTTACCCACTTAGAGTTCTCTGAAGAGAAGCACATGATCTGTTGATACATATTATCTGAACTTCCAAAAACCTTTTCCCAAGTCCTGTATCAAAGACTCATAATGAAAGTAGCTATCATGGAAATTAGAGGAAAGATCCACTCGTGGAACAGAAATATGCTTAAGAATAAAAAACAAATCAGTTTTCTAAATGGAAAGAAATAAACAGCCTCTATGGGTCTCCCAAGGATACAACTGGAACCAGTGCTGTTTGATATATTCATAAATGATCTAAAAAGAAGATGAATAATGAGATGGCCACATTTGCAGACGGCACAAAATTGTCCAGGGTATAAAAGACCGAAGGGTGAAGAACTACAGAAAGATCTGGCAACATTGAGTGAATAAGCAACAGAATAGCAGACAACGTCTAACATTGATATGTACCAAGTGATAAATGGTTCATTCATACCTTGAATATCATGTGCAGTTCAGTCATGTCCTCACCTACTACCCTTCTCCCCGCCAACAAAAATGATCTAGAAGAACTGGAAAACAAACAAACAGACAAAGGCAACAAGGATAAGAGATATAGAGGGCCTTCTATATAAGAAAATACTGAATAAGGTAGGAATTTTCAACTTAGAAAAGAGGGGGGATATGACAGAGGTTTATAGGACTATTAAATGGCTCAGAGAAATGAAATAAGGATTTTTTATTATTTCTAAAAATACTAGAACTGGGAGACATACAATGAAACTATTAGATAGTAGCTTTAAACTAATCTTTAAACTGCATGCTCAGGGGCAACCAACATGGGTTCATCAGTGGCAGGTCTTGTCAGACCAACCTGGTGGCCTTTTATGATCAGGTCACCAAATCGTTAGACG
>JAGPOW010003648.1:67465571-67475728 GCA_030014935.1 Caiman crocodilus
CATCTGACCCCGGTGCTCTTTCCTGCCAAGGCGGGGGGTCGGACTAGATGACCTGCCCAGGTCCCTTCCGACTCTAGATACTATGATACTATGATAATAAAAGGTAGGTTTTTTTGCACACAGCATGTGATTAATTGTGTGTTTGGTCCCTGGGCACACAACTGTTACCACTAGTATGATGTCTTTTGTTGACATCTTTAAGAGCACCCGGCTTCATAGCTTTACCTGGAAACTGAAACTCTTAACTCTTACAAAAACCCCCCATCAGCTCATTTAATTACAGATAGTAAAATTTCCCTTAATAGTTCTGTAAAAGTAAGGTTTTGATTAGGGAAACAACAAGCATAGATGTAGGGTCTTTCATGCAATGTTTACCAAGTGCTCCATCCATTTTAGAGATAGCATACTGAGACAGCAGTCAGGGATAGTGCTGAAGTGAGATTTCCAATGGTCTAAACATCACTCCCCTACCCTGCCCACTTATTGCTCTAGTGGACATTAAGACTTCTGAAAAGTGCATTGAGCTAGTTGTTCGTTCTTGCTTTGAACTTTTGAGTGCTTAGAATGCTTCCCCCCCCTACAGATGCAGCAGTTAAAATCAACAGAGCGTACACTTATACCCTTTGTCTGAGAGTTTCTCCCTTTTATTCTGAAACTCATGAACAAAAGTAAAACTGTCAAGTGGTGCTTCTACACGTGCCCATATGGTGATGCTGCTCCTGCACTGTGCTTTAGCACTTCTTTATGGGTTCCAAAAAAAGTACTAAAGCATGGCACAGTAGCAGTCTGTATTGTACCAGAGGCTGGGCACTTGGTTATTTTTAGCTAGTACTTCACCGTACTGGTGCACTATAACAAGTGAGCACACCACTACAGTGAAGTAGCTGCTGGTCATGTGTAGACACATGTGGTCGGTACAGCACTGTAGTGCATCAAACAAACAGCATTCTGCCTCTTGTCCAAGCAAACAAAACATGTTTGTATCACAACTGCTGCACATCTCAATGGATAATACAGAAACATTTAAATACAAGTTTTAACATTAACTTCAGCTGGTTAAGCAGGGTTTAGCTGACCTGAAGTTTCCTGTGAAGAGAATAAAATGGGAGCATCAGAATTAATGTGAAAGGTAGTGTGAAGACTGCAGGAAAAGTCTTGCAGCAAAAGTTGAGGAAATTTCCGTTTCTTGCATTTGAGTTTTATGAGGTCTGGGAAAAACCTGGAACCTATTTTCACAGAGGTGCAAAGACATTTGCACACCTATGAAAGGACACTGTACAATAACTTTGGGGATGAGAGGAAGAATTTGTGCAACCTTATAGAATTCCATAGCTAGGACTTTGAGATCCCCCAACTGTATCAGTTCAGTATCTAGACAAACCATCTAGGATCTGATTCACCACAGTCCAGACCTTTAGGCAGATTATAAAACATCACACTTTTAGACAGTAAAAGGAAACCAGTATTTAGGACAACTTTTGGTCCAAGGATCACTTTACCAGCCTTCAAAAATACATCCCCAAGCTAATCTGGTATTGCTTTAAGGGACAGTTGACATGTCTACATGTGCATTAATGACCTGTGGTTTCTGCGCATTAAGTTTAGCACCTGTAATAATAGGTGCTAACTAAATGCACAGTAACTGGTGCTCCTGCATAGGAGCACTAGTGCAGACCTTTTAAATGACACTAATGTGCAATAGGCTAATTCTATTGTGCATTAGTGCAATAGCACGGCTTTCATCATGACATACTAGTGTGCAGTCAAATTAGTCTACTGTGCATTTAGAGTCTTGTGTAGACGAACCCAGCATAATGGAAATTTAAGCCTGATAGCACTATGTAAAGATGACAACATGCACACACTGGCTTCATTTTTATATTGAAACTTTTATGGAATCCCATGGGAATTCATTAGTGCAGCAACCTGGGTGATCAGGAATTCTCTCACTATAATTGTATACCAAAACTGTTCCAATTTGGCTTCTGTCTTTGCAGCTAGACTTCACCCAAGTCTCTAGTATTCCAATTCACAGTTTCCCATTCCTAGAACCCACCTTTCTATTCAGAAACTTCTTATAAAAAATGCATGTATTCAATTTCTCTTCACAAACGTAAGTTGTGACCAGTAAGACATCATTTTTTCCCTAAAAATACAAGGAACATCTTTTCCTGGAGACATATTTTAACTATTTCCATAACAGGAACTCACTGCAAAAAGGCTTTTCTTTGCATGCTTATAATTAGGCTACAGTGATTACATGGTGAAGTACTTCAATCACACCTTACATTTGCATCACTTCCACCTGCGTAAAAGTACCATTGCTTCACTGAAACTGGAAGAAATCTGCTCATTTATGCCACTGAAGGGTTTGGTCTTCAAACACTTGTAACAGTTCCCTGAAGTAGTATTCATCTTTGCTTATGTATTGGTACATTAAATTCGTAACTGTATCCTATCCATCTTTTGTCTCATATTATACTTTGGATTTAGAATTTTATCATCCATCACATTTTTAAATAGCTTGCTCACAACACCATTGTAATAAAGAATACAGTAGTACCTTAACTTATCTTAACAGCAGATATGCAAAGAGCTCCATGACTTGGAAACAAATATTTCAACAGGTAAGCGGTTCTTAGTGGCAATGAATCACCTTTTCAGAGCCACAGGAATATATGTCAGAATACTATAGTCTTGATGGGGGATCATCCTTTTTAAATTTAATACAAAAATTAACACAGTTAAAAAGCCTATGGGTAGATTTTAAAGTGACTTTTTCATTACTCCTGAGTATTTCTTAATGTCTGTCAAGACCATAAACCCTTCAAAAGGAAAATAAATGTCATGGTGAAGCCTGCAAATCTCATCTATCAATCTGAAAAGTGACTCTGTCTAAAGAATTGCTTCAGATAAAATTCAGAAACTCCATTTTTTCTTAAACCAATATGTTAAATTAGAAGTCAGGGGTGTTGGTTGTAGCTGTATTGGTCTAAGGACATAGGCAGACAAGGTTCTTTGATTAAATCTGATATCAGATTTGAGTAAATAAAAGATACCAGATTTACCCAAAGAACTTTGCTAGACTGGAAGTGTCAGTCATTTTTCCAAACATTGGGAAGTGTCTCTCTCATTAATGGCTCAATCTTCCCACATTTAAAACTTAGAAAACCATTTTTTCTGTTAAAGTAACAAAAGGTCAATATGTCAACCAACATGAGCTTTCCAACTTGAATTTTGGACTGCTCTCGTTAAATCCCAAGCTATTTCCTTATAGGCTGTTTAACAGTAACTTACCCCAGTTACATCCATCCTTTTCATGGTACTTCTGCTCTAACAAGTTTTTCCAATGATCAGGATAAAGAGGAAGAGTTTATAAGGCATTTTTAGCTCTTAATCCTCATTGAAGGATAATCCCTTGAAGAGATTTCCCTTGATCCATTATTACTATAATTTACTATTAAAGTGACAATTTCTTTGATTAATTAAAACATGGGAAGTCCAGTCTCATAGGATATGCACCTTATGCTATTCTAAGCTGCTTAGTAGTTACAGTTCACCTGCTGAATGGAATCAAGGCTCCACAGGCAAAGTTTGAAGTGTCAAGGTTGTTACAAGCAGAGTAAGTGCCATGCATGTGACAGAGCCTCACCTGAGCCCCAAGTTTACCAGAAAACTGCTGGTTGGTGTAAGCTTGGGGAAAAGGAAAGGCACATAGCCCCACTTGAGGGAAGATGTGCCCAGCTGTTCCAAGTAAGCCAGGACCCAGGTGGTCAAGCTGCAATCCAACCAGCCAGCATCACGCTGGCTGGAGGAAGTGTGCTAGTTGGCCTGGAATCAAGGTCAAAAGACAGACTGAAGAAAAAAGAAGGAAGATGCACTGGGACTTAAGGGGAGAGCCCGTGAATTTCCCCCACTGCTGAAAAGGACCTCAGCACTGCAGACACTGCCAAACCACAACCCATGCCAGAACCCTCAGGTAGAGCAGTGCAGGTCAGGTGGGGAAAGGAGCAGGTAGCACTGCAAAACTGGGTGGGAGAACAGCCAGAAGAGCTATACAAAGACAAGTGGCCAATGCTGCCTGACTGTCAGGGAGAATTATGGGCCAGAAGCCTGGAGAACAGAGTGCCAGAGCATGGGACCTGTGCCGAGCCACCTCAGGTCAGTCCAAACAATGCAGCACCCTGAAAAAGTTGCAGGCAAGGGGAACCTGCAAACATGGTGCAGCCTGCCAGCAGGTATAGAAAGCTTAGACAAGGACAGTTGGAAGTGGTAACCCAAGGCAACCTGGACTAAATTCACAACTGTAGTAGAGGGGCTCAGCTAATGCTGAGACATCAATGCCCTACCCAGCCAACTAGCCTGAACAACTTAAGTTCAATTACCATTTTTCTATTGGAATCCTTTGAAGCAAAGGCATAGGCACCATCCTGAGCAAGCTTGAACCACACAACACCTACAAGGACCACCAAGCAGAGATCAGACCTACCATCAAGGTCCAACAGCAACATTTGAGTAGAAAGTGGTAGGGTATAGGGGAGGAGGAGCCCCACAGAAGACCAATGCAGACTCAACTGCACTAAGACCAACAAGCAACCACAGGTACCATCTCCCCATAATTAACCATTTACTTCACAGAAACAACAAGTTGTGGCAGTTGAGGAGGGAGTTGCATCACAACCAGGTGAACAGGGCATGCACACTGCCTATCAGCAGCTTTTCTGGACATGTACCTGTCAGCTGGGCATGCCACAATCCACAAAAGTGTTTGGCTTGTTAGCACTGCTGCTGCTGCAGGCACGTAACAATACTCACTGCTAGCATTGTTGTAGTTGATAGTATATTATCATAGATGCAATGGTTAGGCTGTGCCCTCCAGAGCACTCACAGAATGCTCTTGTAGTTGGCTGAGTGTGTTCTGAAGAAAGCCTATTAGAAGTAGTCGCATATTTAAATGGTTTACACTACTTTCTGGTTTTAGCGTGTTATGGCATTATTTTTCACTTCCTATCCTACTGTATTGCAGTGTGTTGCCATAACTTACCAGACAGCTGCTGTCTTTCAGTCCAGCACTGGCTGGCTGCATTTTATTGGTGTTGAAAGAGAACCCTGATCTGGTAGTCTGAAAAACAGCATGCAGACTCTTTAGAAGGCTTGTCAAAGAATTGTGCTGTTAGCATGAAAGATTAAGTCACTAACACTTCTTCAGCAAGTTAAAAGATATAAATGAAGAAGGATGGCAATGACCAAAATCGGTATAGCTACTTGTTTGAAACCTTGTTTGCTTTTATAGTTAGTTTATATTGAGCAAAAATCTGTATGAAAAGATTATTTTGATGTACCTCAAATAGCATCATTTAGAAAGTAAACAGCAAAGCAAGAAGTTGAACTGGGTACAATATGTACAAGTATATTGGAGGAAAAACAATGAAAGTTGTGCTCTTGGATTTGTACAAGTCTCTCCAGCATGCTGTAGACCAAATAAGAATTGTATAATCTTTCCCCTTGCTGAAGTAAGCCAGCCATAAGCACAACAGAGATAGGGAACAGGAGAACAACATTCCCATCCAAATTCTTGGAATATACTGAGGGCAAGAAAAATAACTGTAGTGGCTGCAACTGAGTATGATACTTTTTGTGTAGTCCCTCAGCAGAGAAATTGTTTCAACTAACAAGAAAGGGACATCAGATAGGAAACAAAAGGGAAGGAAATACCCACTAAAATTTTGTAAATCTAAACAGCTTTCCTTTTTGCATCTTGAAGCCCCTTACACACAGAGCCTAGTACCTCCTTGTGAGATAGACTATTAGTATAAATTCCAGGTGTACAACAGATTAAAATACATGTAGGGGGTTTCCAAATGTTATATAGAATATTAGATGACAGCAGCTGTCTCTCCATTTCACCTCTAATCAAATACAGACAGCTCTGTCCAAGGCTGTCTTTATATTTTAGCTGCTTTGGCAACAGTTCTCTGGACATAACCTACTCACTCGAGCCAATTCACTGACCTCTGAATCTTCACACAATTTTAGTATGAGAATGGCACTTAAATACAGGTTGCTACAGTAGTGTACCTAGGCATGGGAAAGGCACCTATCCTGGGTGCCAGGTTAGGAGAGGCACCAGAATTGGCCCCCACCACCATGGAGTCGGTGCCCTGGCAGTATTGCTACAACAGGAACTCCAAAACGGTTCCTGGCTGATGCTGCTTCAAAAGCAAGTCAGGGTAAGCACAACACATGCAGTGACTGTGCCAGCGGCAGCTCAGTTGAAATCATGCAGGACTTCCTCCATGACTAAGGTTGGTGACTCCGAACCTCTGGTTTCAGAACCTGCGTGCCCTCTGCTTCCCTCTCATGGCACGTTTGGGATTCGACTAAACCAGATCTCTTGTGGACTGGGAAGGCATCAATTAGTTGGTATTTATGTCCTTGGGAAAGCAGAAGGGAAGGAGGACTCTTTTATCTCCTTCCTTCACCATCATAGAATGCTGCTTGCCACTGTCCTATTTTCTCTTCACTGACAAAGCTGCTTTGTTTTTACAACTTATCCAAGTATCTTAACCAAAAACATATTTATTATAGTGAAATGGCATCTAATCTGAGTATATTTTATTATATCAATCACTACCAACATTATAAGATAAAGCTATGTTTTTCAGATATTTGGATCATCTTTTTGAAGGACTTATTTTTAGAATGTCTTCTTTCAGGCCTTGTGCTCTGTTTAATTTGATCTCATTACTGGTTTGGCTGTACATACTGATTGCTTCCTTTACTTTGTTGACCAAGTTAGTTGGAACATCTGCAAAGGTTCACTTTGCGGTCACTCAGAAACAGACTTTGCAGCCTTTGGATTTAGCCACACTTCTGCAATTTAGCCTGAACCCTTGAAAATAGGCCAAAGCTGGCAACACTTATTCTTCTGAAGGTTTGTCACTGAAGAAAGTGCCAATAGCCAAACACCAAGGAAGAGAATTACTTAATAATAATTAACAGTCCAGGGGGAAAAAAAAGATGGAAGGGCATTTTGTAGGAGTCATAACAGGTTGGAAATAACAAAATACAGATAATTTTTGCTGCTATTACAAGAAATCAGGAAAGAACACAAATAAAAAACGGAATGCAAATATCAAGCTGCTTAGCATTCAAACACTTCAGTGTTTTCATCACTGGCCTTACCTCAAATTCCAGTGATGCAGACTAGTCAAAAAGAGACTGAGAATTATTTTTCTTGTTTATGTCCTCAGAAGTATTGAGGAACTTAAATGATCATTAAGGGTCAGATACACTGAACCATCTAAAGGTTATTAATTGTCAACAGCAATATACACTGAGAATTACCACTGTTGAAAGAAAAAGCAGATAACCTCTAAAGTGAAAATTATTTTCTTCTTTGGTGGGAAAATCAATCAATCAATCAATCAATCAAAGAATGAATACAGATTTTCCTTATTTGCCTCCAGCAACAGAACAAGTAAACCCAATGCGCAGAAATTGTTAGTTTGATCTGGACAGGGGAGCCTTTGCTTCCTGTAAATCATATATTTCTCTTGCCAGCAACAATATTAGGAGCATTTACATCATGTTTCACATGGATCCTCTTCATGCCTTCTTTCAAAGAATTTACAGTTCTCAGAAGACAGCACTTCATTACAGAATATTGAGTGCAAGTTCTCACTAGACTTTAATCTTCCTACTTAATTTAAGAAAAGTGGTACAAGTAGATGAGAGTATTGAAGGCTGCTGATTTTGCAGGGCCACATCAGTTGCCAGTGCATTCATTTAACTAGTTGAACACCCAAATGTACAGAAAGATCATGGTTTGCTTGTAAGTTAAAAAAAGAAATGCTTATGGAAGACAAGTTAAACAGTATCGAGTACCAGTTTTTCAGAGCTTTTCATTTGGACTTGTTCCATTTCACTTGATTGATTCCAGACCTTTACTTCAGTTTATCTAAATCATTCTGAATCCTAGCCCTACCCTCCCAAGCGTCTGCAGCTCCACCCAATTTGGTGTCATCCACAGTTTGCTAAGCATGCACATAATCCCATTATCCAAATCATTACTGAAGATGTTAAACAATATCAGGCCCAGGACAGAATCCTGATGAACCCTATTTGATACCTTCTCCCAACTAGACATTGAGCCATTGATAACAACTTATTAAGCATGATAAACCAACTAGTTATATATCCACCTTAGTGCTTTCATCTAGTCTATTTCCTTAAGTTACAAATGAGAATATTGAGGAGACAGTGTCAAAAACCTTGCTAAAATCAGGTATATAACATTCACTGCTCTCCTCTGCCATCCACAGAGCCTGCCACCTTATCAAAGAGGGAATTCAGGTTAGGAAGGTAAGATTTGCTCTTGGTGAAGTCATATTGACTGTTCCTCATCACCTTGTTCTCTTCCACATGTGTTGAAATAGGTTTTTTGATGGCCTGCACAATAATCTTTCCAGATATGGAGATCAGACTGATGGGTCTGGAATTCCCCAGATACTCCTTCAATTTCTTAACGATGGGCATTATATTTGTTCTTTTCCAGTCATCCAGGGGTTCAGGTGACCTCCAGATCTCCTTCAGTAGATTAGCACAGGCCAACAGGTCAAATCTGGCCCATAAGGAGGATTTAGCCCAGCAAGAGCCAACCCAGCCTGGTGCAGTACAGAAAATCAGTCTGTATGCAGACATGCCATGCCACTCATCCCCTCCACAACACCCTCCTCTGCAGTCTTCCATGCTGCTGTTGTGCCTGTACTCACCTTTGCTGCAGAGGGGCTGAGCATCTGCAGTTGTAGCAAAACCTCAAGTTTTTCTTTTAAATTCATTCCCTCCCCTTCCACAACCATTTCTGACTTGTTCTCTCCCTCTCTATTCCGTATAGAGAAGTGTAAGTGACGTAAGACATAGGATAAGCTTCAGCATTTTATTTTGGTAGCAAGTTATATTTGTTTTGTTTTTTCTCCTTCTTTATATTGTATAATTATTATGTTTATATTCATTTTTACTGTTTGATATTACTGTTTTACTGATACTATATGATTTAGGCCTACATATATACGTAAATTAGCATAAGTCAGGTCAAGTTTCCATTTTGTTTGTCAAGTCTCCATCCTGTCCCCAGGCCCAGTTGTGTAACCCATCACTCACACCTACCCCTCTTATGTAACTTGGTTCCTGAATGAATGGGGATGGATGAGGGTGCTTGCGAGACAATGGCAGTAGGTCTAAAAATAGCTCCCTCTGAATGACCAAACCATCAACACCAATACCTGGACCAAGGACCCAGCCATTGGAACCACCCTCAGCATTCAAGGAACAAAAGATGGGGCAACCCACCATTGTGCCAAGGCTGCACATGCTCAGTATGAACATCTGGAGCCCTCTGGAACAGGACTGACATTGCGTGGACAGGCCCTCCCATAGATCAGAGGTAGTCTGTCCCATAAAAAGGGGCAGTGAAGACTGACCGTTTGAGACGCCTTCATCTGGACCAGCATCATGCCACACCACCTATCCACCCAAATGACCTGCTGGCGACGCCCCTCTAGACAACACCTACTGGACAAGGACCCCTTTCCAGCCTGTATAGGTAGCTATTACCCCCACCCCCTCTTCAACCAAGGACTTGAACTCTGCTTCTCTTCCCTACCTGAACTCCAGCCCTTCCACTGAGTCTCTTTCTCCTGCTACCATTGTGAGTGAGTACCAATAACTTAATGGGGCTGTGTAGTATGTTGTCTGTTTAATAAACCTGTTATTTTAAAACTGTGAATTGGGTTTTTCTTCATTTCCAGACTGTTTTCTCCTTGCCACCACTTATCTGCCACCCCAGTCTTTAAGCTGTCAGCCTGTTTCCAGCCCCAAGCTCCCAGGTTTCTGCCTTTCTCTCTTTCCTGGCTGTCTCCTCCTTGCCACCACTTATTTGCACCCCCCCTCCAATATCTCAGCTGTCTGCCTCAGTTTCCACCCCCAATCTACCTTAAGTAACCGCAAGCTTCAGTTCCTCAGCCAGTTTATCTCTAGTCCACCGGTTCTAATCTCAGTTTGTTATGCTTCAGCCCAAGTCTGAATTCGTTGCCCGGCATGCATGAGTGCCAATATATGAATGCCAGTTGGAAGTTTGAAAGGAAAAAAGCTTTTAT
>JAGPOW010003648.1:67475828-67551457 GCA_030014935.1 Caiman crocodilus
AAACAACCTTCCAGTCTCCCTGTGTATTCTGTCTTGGGAGGATGGCTCGAGGCCATTTATTAGGCCTTCAAAGAAATGGCTCAGGGTTATTCACAACAAGTTCTGGCAACTTTCACTCCCTACACTTTAACAATTTCTCTCCTACCTTCTCCCAAGTATCTCAGGTACCCCAAGCACACACATATATACCGTGCCATTCAAATTAGGAACTTATCTATGTGTAGGTGGGTTGTGTGTGTGTGTACACACATGTCATTGTGTGTACGATACATGAATTAGTGATCTGTGCATGTGTACTGAGTGTGCAGGTATGGACAATTGATTTTTGTCTATCTTTTGGGATGTATAGTGTACGTGCTTGAATTGGTGATAGGTATGTATGTGCCTAGGCTGGTTTAGATGTGCATGTGCCTAAGCTGGTGGTATGTGTGTATATGCACCTAATTGATTTGTGTGTTGGTATATGTGCAATTGTGTCACACCCTCCTGTCTAACAGTACAATATTGAGATCCTGAGAGTTGAGTTGGCCTGACCCCACAGGGCAACCACCTGCTAAGTTCAGGTGGTTACAGCTGCCTGAGTTGTAGAGATTTGCAGCGCATGGCAGGGGGCTGGGTTGCAAACTCCAGTATGTAGTGGTATAAGGTTATCAACACCTCCTTTAGATACATCCCATCCATCCCCGCTGACTTGAGAAGTTTCATGCTTTCAAAGTAATCACTAACATGTTCTTTCACTACTCTAGCCTGTTTGCCTCCTATCTCATCTTTGCTGTCAAATATACTCTGCATCTATCAGCTGACTTTATGCATGAAGACTGAAGTAAAAAAAGGCATTAGATACCTCACCCTTCCTACACCATCCATAAGTTGACTGTTTTATTATGACAGGGCCCTGCCTGAGCCACCAACTTACAGGATGGCTGGTGGTCAGTGTGAGCTGGGGGAAAAGAAAAAGCATGCGACTACTTCAGAGGATGTGTGCCCAGCTGTTCTGGTTCAGTCCAGGCCCATGTAGCCAGGCTGCAGTCTGATGGGCCAGCATCATACTGGATGGAAGAAGCACACTGATTGGCCTGGAGCCCAGGGGAGCAGGGCTAAAGGACGGGTTGAAGAAAGAAGAGGGAACACGTCCGGACTCAAGGGGAGAGCCCACAAGTTTCCCCCACTGTTGAAGGAAGACCTTGCTGCTACAAACATTGCCAAACCACAGCCCACACCAGAACACTTGTGTGAAGCAGCGCAGGTCAGGCAGGGAGCAGGTGGTGCAGCAAAGCTGAATGGGTGAACAGCCAGAAGAGCTGTACAAAGACACAGCAGCTAGCCAACACTGTGTGACCAGCTGGGAAAACTGCAGTTCAGAAGTGCCCCAGCGAGTAGGGAACCAGAGCGTGGGGCCACCTGTCAGTCCAAGCAGTGTAGTACCCTGCAAGGGACGCAGACAAGGGGAGCCTGCAAACAAGGAGCAGCCTGCCAACAGGTGCAGAGCCTGGACAAGGGCAACTGGAAAATAGTACTCTGAAGCACCCAGAACCAAGTCCCTTACCTCAGTAGGGACGCTTAGCTAACACCAAGGCATTAGTGCCCTGCCCAGCCAACTAGCCTGAGCAATTTAAGTTCAGTTAAACAGTTTATCAGGCATTGTCTCATAGGGACACCTTCAACTACCAGAGGGTCAAAACCACCACACTTTTACCACTTGGAGGTCCCATGAACATTACTTGTAGCACTTCCAGGCTAAGAAAAGCAAGGAGTACCGATGGCCCCGCCTGTTGGCCCAGCTCCTGAAAGATAATGAAGCCAAGGGACTTAAAATAGAAGAGAGGCAGTCTCTTGAACTATTTGAAATACTAGTCCTTGAACAATTTATCTGGGACTTTGAAGACCTAGAGGTGGGTGTGGCAGCACCAGTACTGCTCCCTAGACAAGGCCAGCTAGGTTGCTGAGATCTACGCAGAGGCGGAGGAGAAACCCGCTTATGAACGGGGGCTACGTAACAAGGTTCAGATGAAAACAAACCCTGCAGGTAAAAATAGGGAAAGGCAGTAAGCAGGGCGCAGGGTCCAGGCCCAAGGGATGACAGGTGGCTCTGGTGTGGGGTAGCTGGGTATCAAGCATGGCGTTGCCCTATGGGGCTCCCTACCTGTGGTGGGACACGAGTTCTCCCACAAAGACCTGGAACTAAGTCCTGGCAAGAGTGAGGTAGAAAAAAAATGGACTGTCGTTTCAGGCATGCCTGTACTAAACCACCACACCCCAGGTCCACCTAGGTGGTGGTGGTGGGGGCCAAGGGATGCACAATCACCACCATATGAGATGGTGTGTGCACCACAGTCTCTGTACAACTGTCCTACCAGCTCAGGCAGGAACTCCAACCACAAAGATTACTTCAGTCTGCAAGCACAGACCAAACGCTTATTGAACAGCACCAACTGTCTGTGACAGTCCTAGGAAAGACACACAAGTTGTTGGTTAGAAAATCCAAGGACATCCCTTGTCCAGTGATTCTTGACCAAGACCAGTCATACTTCCGTGAAGTTTTGGAGAATGTCCTAGAAGGGATTTGCCAGGGAGACCATGGCAACTATCTCAACCAGGAACCCGACAGACCCCTGGCCCTACAGGATGCGATTGACTTGGGGCAGTTCTAGGTGGAGCAAGTGAATGATCCAGCATTTTAGCATGCCTTCAGGGAGGGCCTGGTGCATTATAATGAGGAGCTGCTGTGCCCATATCTGGCAAGTCAAATGCCACATTTTGATGCAAGGGAAGATCTCTTACATAAGACTGATAAAGGGAAAGGTCAGAAGGTAGAGGTGGCACAACTTCTCATCCCTTAATGACATAGGATGCCCTTGATTAAGCTAACACACAGCAGGCCAATGGCCAGATGTCTCGGGTGCAGTGAGACCTAGGTCCATCTCAAACTGGTTCTTCTGGTCCAGCATGTATAAAGTTAGCCACTACTGCAAGATGTGCCTGGTTTGCCAGGTATCAGAGGCTGAAAGACCACCAGTGGCCTCCATGGTGGCAATGCCCATTATAGAGAAACCCTTCAAGAGACTCACCCTCAATATAGCATATCCATTCCTGAAAAGTAGTGCGGGGCATCAATATGCATTAGTGATTATGGACTATGTGACCAGATTCCTTGAGACCAAACCACTCCGATTGGTCACATAAAAAAATCACAGTAGAACTGGCTCAAGTGGGTAATCAGAGTGGGGATACCCAAGGAAATCCTCACCAACCAAGGTATTTTTTTCATGGCTCAGGTGGTAAAAAGAATTAAATATCTGAGGACCTCAGTGTACCACTCACAGATAGTATGGTCAAGCTTTTTAACCACATACTGAAATCTCTGTTGACAAGGTATATACAAGGGGATCCAAGAAGGTGGGGCCAGCTGCTGACACCATTGATGTTTGCCTTCAGGAAGGCACCCTAGGCCTCCACAGGCTGCTCACCATTTGAGTTAGTGTATGGTTACCAGCCACAGGGATTGCTTAACATCATAAGAGAAAAATGAGAGCAGCAGCACCTGGGAGGGGCTGGACCAGAACAATCCATTACTAGCCAAGTGGCAGGGGCCATGTGAAGTAGTGTGCCATATAGGTCCAGTGGACTAAGAAATGTTAAGCTCTGGTCACTGGTCCATGAAAAGCAAATTTACCGCATCAATCTGCTTTAGAAATGGTAGGAGTGTGATGGATACTTAGTGGCACCCTACCCCAGAGAAGTTGGAATTAGGGCCCTCTCCAGAAGAGGTCAAGTCACAGGAGGAGCCAGCCTTTTGGGGTCAGCTGACACACCAGCTCTGAGAACTGGTTACTGAGTACCGAGACGTATTCTGCACCAAACCTGGGAGAGCCAAAAGAGGTGACACATTGAATAATTACACCTGAGGGGTGCTCGATCTGTGAAATGTGGAGATGGATCCTGTAACACCTACGTGGGGCCATGAAACAAGAAATAGAGGAGATGCTAGAAAAGGGGATCAAACACAAATCAAGGCACAGTGGCAAAGTCTGCTCATGATAGTACTGAAGACAGGGCCTTACACCTCTGTGTCGATTTCCAGAAACCTAATGCAGTGGCAAATTTTGATGCATTCCTAATGCCAAGTATCAAAGAAATGCTTAAAAAAGATTGGTCAAGCTAAGTGGAGACACCCTGAATATAATGAAAGGGGCACTGGCAGATCCCCGTGGCTGTTGAGGACCAAGAAAAGAGTCTTCAGCATGCCATGGGAGGAGGTGTTTGAGTTCTACCACACACCATTTGGCCTACATGATGCAGCAGGCACCTTTCAGTGCCTGATGGATCACAATGGCACTGCACCAGGAGTGCATACAATGACAACATAATCATCTCAAACTCGGAAACAGCATGTAGAGGTGTTATGAAAAGTCCTCGCAGGAGTTGTGTAAAATGGAGCTGATAGTAAACCCAGGGAAACACATGCTGGCACAACGAATGAAAGGGACCTGGGGGTAATAACTGACCACAGAATGAACATGAGCTGACAGTGTGACGCTGTAGCCAGTAAGGCCAACAATATGCTGGCATGCATCAGTTGATGCATCTCCAGCAAGACCAAAGAAGCGATTCTCCCGCTCTACTCAGCATTGGTGAGACCATAGCTGAAGTACTGTGTCCAGTTCTGGACACTGCACTTTAACAAGGACATGGTAAAGCTTGAAAGCCAGAGAAGAGCCACTTGTAAAATCAGAGGTTTGTATAGCAAGCCATGTGAGGAAAGGCTGTGGGATCTGGGACTCTTCAGCCTGAAAAAAGGAAGGCTGAGAGGAGACTTTGTAGCAGTTTACCTCTATGTCAGAGGCATACATCAAGGGCTCAGTGAAAAACTGTTCACCAGTGCGCTCTTGGGAAAAACTAGGAGCAATGGTCACAAATCCCTGGAAGACTGTTTCAGGCTCAACATTAGGAAAAATTTCAGTCAGGGCATCCAGACTGTGGAATAAGCTCCCTCCAGAGGTGGTGCAGGCACCCTGCTGGGGTCATCTGATCCCAGTTGTCTTTCCTGCTTGGTGCTGGACATGATGATCTTCTGAGTTCCCTTCCAGCCTTACAATCTATAAATTTATGAAGAGACAGTATCTGAATTTCCAGGTAGGCCAGGGGCAGATATGCCCTCTAGCACATGAAGTAAGGGCATTAAGTTCGTATGAGAAACCAAACACAAAAAAAACAGATCCACCAACTACTATCTCAAATTCATACCTCACTTCTTGGTGTTAGCGGCACCTCTCAAGGACTTAACCAAAGCCAGTCAGTCAAACAAAGCCCAATGGTTGCCCACAGCACAAAGAGCCTTGGAACAAGTCAAGCAGGCTTTGTGCCTCAGCTCAGTATTGTATACACCTGATTTTAACAAACTTTTTATCTTATAGACAATCAAGTTGGGAACATCAATAGGGGCAGTACTAAACCAGGAAAAGGAGCACAAGGAACAGCCCATAGCCTACGGTAGTCTTAAGTTACTTGACCACAAACACAAGTATTCCACAATTGAGTGAAAGTTCTTAGCCATACAATAGGGTATGGAGTTACTCCACTATTGCCTATTAGAGTACTCAGATTCACATTGGTGACTGACCACACACTGCTGATGTGCCTGCAGTCAGCCAAGACTGACAATGCACATATTATGCAGTGGGCTCTTGCATTAAAGCCATTCCATTTTACAGTGCACCACTGTCCTGGGAAGAATGTAGCGGCTGACTTCCTGTCACACCGGCATGAAAAAGAGGAGGTGCCAAGAGACTGTATGTATCCAATACCCCAAAGTGATGGCATAGGGTGCAGGGCAAGTCTGCAAGACAAAGGCAATCCAAACAAGAGATGTAGAGATGTATGTGATGTGTAGGGTTCCGTCTGAGCCACTCACTTACCATATGGCTGATGGACAGCCCAAACCCAGGAAAGAGAAAAAGCATATGGCCCCATGTGATGGCGGTGTGCGGCCGTCACAGGCACAGGTAGGGCAAGAGGAGGGTCACAGGGGACCGGCAGGCTCCCGAGAAGACCCCAAGACGGCCTGCTTACCTGTCAGGGGGTCGACAGCGCCAGAGCCGGGAATGCGGTGGCAGCAGCGGCCAGCATTACAGCCACGCAAGCCGCTGCTACGCCGGCTGTTTAAACAGCTGTTCCTGGCAAGGGGAACAGCTGAGCCAATCGCAGCGGCCGCTAGGGCTGCCACAGGAAAGTTTAAAAACCCCGGCAAGCCCTGTGGCAGGGAGCATTCCGGGGAGAAGGGAGCAGGCAGGCAGCACAACAGCGCAGCTGTAGCTTCCCCGGAGGCTGCCTCACAGGCAGGCGGTCTTCTCCCAGCCCAGAGGCTGAGGTGGGCAAATGGAGCCTGGGAAGGCGCGGAGGGTTTAGTTTCTGAGGAATACTCGGATCTACACCCTGCCCCAGGAAGCCTCCACGGGGCAGAGGAATACTATTTCTGAGGCTAAGAAAGGAAGAAGTCCCACGATAGTGGGACCGTAGCCGGGTCTGAGGGCGCCTAGCTCGGAGCAAGTTTCAGCTCCAACCCAGGGAGCAGCAACACCGACTGGCCAACAGACCTGTGTCCAC
Organism: Caiman crocodilus; assembly: GCA_030014935.1. Taxonomy (NCBI): domain Eukaryota; kingdom Metazoa; phylum Chordata; order Crocodylia; family Alligatoridae; genus Caiman; species Caiman crocodilus. The sequence continues at coordinate 67,482,432 of JAGPOW010003648.1, forward strand.
CATTGTGGTCTCAACCATCAAGTGACCGGTTGGCGTGTGGACGGGGTGTAGGGGTGGCGGAGCCCCGTGGAACCTCGGACCTTGCAACCGTGAGTACCCCTCAGCGGGAAGTCCCCTCCAGTAATAAGAGCTCCACTGAACCCCTCCTTTGAATACCTCATTACATCAAAGTCGTGGCAGGCAAGACGAGGGGGAGGGGCAGCCTGTGGGGCTGCGTCATTGAGTGCGGTCCACGAACGTCACAACCTACTTCAGGGGATGCATGCCCAGCTGTTTCAGGTCAGCTAGGGCTCAGGTGCCCGCGCTGCATTCTGACCAGCTGGTGTCATGACAGTCAGAAAAAGCATGCTGATTGGCCCAAAGCCCAGAGAAGCAGGGCTCAAGGACAAGCTGAAGAAAAGAGAGAATACTAAAACTCAACAGGAGAGCCCATGTTTTTCCCAGCCATTGGAGAGGATCTTGACATCACTGGACCACAGCCCACACCAGAACACGCATGCAAAGCAGCGCAGGGCAGGCAGGGAAGGGAGCAGGCAGTGTGGTGACGCTGGGCAAGTGAACAGCCAGAAGAGCTGTACAAAGCCAGCTGGCCAACACTGAGTGACCAGCAGAGAAAACTGCAGGCCAGGAGCACTCCACAGAGAGTGCAAGGAGCCGGAGGGTGGGGCCCCCACCGGGTCACCTTGGGCCAATCCAAGCAGTGTAGCACCCTGCAAGGGATGCAAGCAAGGGGAACCTGCAAACAAGGAGCAGCCTGCCAGCAGGTGCAGAGCCTGGACAAGGGCAACTGGAAGATGGTGCCCTGAAGCTCCCGGAACTAAGTCCCTTACCCCAATAGGGGGACTCACCTAATGCCAAGGCATCAGTGTCCTGCCCAGCCCAAATAATTTAAGTTCGGTTACCTTTTCTGTTATAATCCTTTAAACTAAAGGCTCAGGCATTGTCCTGAGCACTTAAGCCTACAAAAAGAACCTAGAGGAGACCAGACTTATCATGAAGGTCGAACAGCAACACCTGAGTGGGAAGAGGTTGGGTGTAGGGAAGGAAGAGCCTCGCAGAAGACCAGTGCAGAGCTGACCACAGTAAGACCACCAATGACCACAGGTACCACTTCCATAACTAACCATCCATCTTACAAAAACAGGCATTCATAGCAGGTGAGAAGAGGGAGGTACATTGAAACCAGGTCACACACACTGCCCATCGGCAGCTTCTCTGGGCATGTATCTGTCATACTTATGCATTCCACAAGGGACCTATCTACATTTTAGTCTTCCTCTTTGCACATGCCTGTGGAATCCCTTTTAATTGCCTTTTTCAAAATAATAATGTTTTCAAGGGGCCTTGCTAGTCACATTTTAAATTGTACCTTGACCTTTGTGCCTAAAGTGATGCTGTATTATGACAAATGTAAACTACCAGTCAAGTTCTTTTGTCAGCATCACCAGAAGGCCTTACAACATAGCTCAAGTGAACCCTCCACAGAAGAGCTGAAACCTTACTGTACATTTCAAATTGTTGCAAGGTAGGATAAATTTGCACTTATGAATAGAGTTGGAATAGTTTCAGGGTAAAGGGAGTCATAGTAGCCTCAACAAAGGAGAGAATCTTTGTGAAGCCAATAATAGGGCCAAAAAATCAATAAAGATGTCACAAAGGAGGAATGGAACCTATGCTACAAGGTAATTATACTTTTTCCAAGTGGCACAGGCAGCTTGTATGTATGGCATGCAGCAGATCAGAAAGTGGACAAGCAGCAGTGGCAGATAGAACAGGAAGCAGAGCAGCAGATGGGACAGAGGAAGGGGATTCAAGAGGCTGTTGGGGAGGATGCAGGACTAAGTTGTGGCAGACCTGCCTACAGCTGGAGGCCCACTGTCTTCATTTCTAAAATGAACTAATTTGCCATTTATAATGCAAAGAAAATCCAGGTCTGCACATGAGTTCTCTACTTACAGTGGTAGTAGAAAAAGACTAAGGAAAGAGAATGTAGAATTATATTTCAATAATATGTGGGACTGCCCAGAGAGGAGTGCCACACACTTAATTTGGTATTCAATTTTTCTTCTTAAGGTCTCACACAATTGTATGCAAGCAACCCCAAGAGCAGACAGAGTGCAACACAAAAACATCTGCAAACTGGACAGTATGAGATGTTTCTCCCACTCTCTCTTCCCCATACCCACAAAAAAAAGAAAAATCATACTGGATCATATATTCTTCTAAATAATGTGACATAGTCAGCAAGGCAGCACTGTACTGTGTAGCTACAACACAGTGGCACTTTGTGTCCTCTGAACATTCACACTTGAAGTAGCATAGGATGATGTGTAATAAAATAATAATATGCTCAACTAATATCTTATTTACTTGAATGTAAAATAATCCCGATTATAAAATGATTAGATTCTATATATGGAAAAAATATATACGTTTGTTATAATTATTCAGGTATACGATCTAATTATTTGAGCTTTGCCTTGATTTTGTCCCCTCTTATATCCTACAGCAGGGAAAATAAATTTGGGGAAGTCAAGTGGTCCCCTTGTCTTCTGCCACCTCAACTTCTGTCCCACCATCTATTGTTGAAATCTGCTCTCCCTGAGCATGTGGTAGTAAGTGCGCAAATTTGAAAACACTGATGTTTGAATTGACAATTTTTTTTAAACTGATACAAATTTTGGCACAGGTACTCCACAAGCATATTTTTAAGAAGTACTTCTGTACCTATTTATGTACAGCAAAAATTATACTTGTTACTAGTCCAGAGCCAAAAGGCTCATGCTTTACCATATAACTCATTGGGCTTGGCTCCTGCAGAGTCAACAGCATTTAAGCAATGGTGACCCCATAGTTCAGTACACATATGTACTTCAGATGCCACCCACAAAGGATTAATGTGCTTATTAGCCCCCCTCCATTTTTCGCATTTGGAAATGGGTGTTCTTGTCATGATCCTCCAAAAATTTATATGTGCAGGTAAGGTGCAGGACAACCCAGTCCTTTTCCATTTCATGGAGGGTAAAGCCACGGTAATCATATGCAATAGGCTAAGGACAGGGGTGACAGAGGGATTTGGGGTGATCCATTTGGTGATGTTTGCCAGACATTTACAGCTGGTGAAGAAAGGAGAATCATTGGAAACAAGAAAGAAAGGCACAGGTCAGCTGTGGGAGTGAAGAGGAAGTTAGACGCTAAGGGGGACTGAGCACAATGGACACTACCATACATCTTATTCAGATGATTTGTACTAACCTCTCCTTGCGGTAGGTTCCTATCAGCATGTTTCCCTGTGTATTTTATAGTCACGCTCAGTGTCAGCTACACTTTAATCAACTTTGTGGTTGGTTTCTATTACAGACCACATGCTGCTTTTGGCAGCAGTTTAACAAGAAATAATGTAGCTAATATAATTTCCTTGTATGTGACTGTAAGATGAGGCGCTTCCCCCCATGTTGATTGGGGGAAAAACCCTTGTCTTATATTCAAATAAATATGTTAGTTACACTGAAGCTGAGGCATGATAAATGCTGCGTAAATCATAAGGTATTTCACCAACTGCGTCAAAAAAATAACAAAAGTACCAAATTACTACTCAGTCTTCATAGCAAAAATGTATTTCAGAAGAAGAAAGTTGGGATCTTTAGTCCTCATTGAGAAAACACTGAAGTTTCTTAGTACCTTACCCAATAATTTCATCTCTCTCTCTTTAGGGCTGTACAAATGGTGACCAATAGTGCCTGTAGACGTGTGGGAAGTCTGCTTCAATGTGCTGTAATTACTGCACATTGGAGCAGACTTGATTAATTGAGTCTGCTGCAGCATGTTAATTAGCATGCTCCAGCAGCCTTGGTGCCTCATGTATTCAGAGTACCCATGCTGCAAAATGGTGGCACGGGTGCTTTAACTAAAGCTCATTCAATAAGCTGTAATTAAAGCACCCACCCCTGCCACCATTTTGAAGTGCGGGATGCAGAATATATGAGACGCTGTGAATCTACACGCTCCCAAGAGCTGCTCTAATTAAAGTGCCCATCCCCCACCCCACTCACTGAGCATGCCAAAGACTCAGAATAGGTCCAAAGACACCCCAAGACTCACAATAGGTCTACTGAACTCTTGGTAAAAATCACTATAGTTTAATCATAGCAACATTGCTAAGAGAGGTTTCCTAATCTTTTTCTTTTGCAGAATTGGACAGAAACCAATGGAATTAAATGAACTGCAGATGCCAGGATGAGAGTTGCTCCATGAACATTTAAACCAACAAAGCAGTAGAGTCTAACATAAAAACAGTCATGCTTAGTAATAATGTTATAGAGAACCAGCAATCAAACAAACCGTAAGCATGTACTTTTTCTTTCTTTTACTAGGTAAAAATGAGAAAACTATTTCAAGACCTGAAGGAAGAGCTAAACAGCAGCACTAACCAACTGGACCCTTCCATCAGCTACAATGGAATAATCGCCCAATGATGCCAACACCTTTCCAGTATGCTTTTAATTTACTGTTTTCAAGCACACTGCTGTTGCTCATTCAGAGGTGAAAGTTTAGAGAGCAAATTGGACCACATAAACCTGAACCACAAAATAAACATTGGTCAAAAAGGGAACTAAGAGTAAGGGCAGTTAATGCATTTTCTGTTACAGAATATGAAAGAGTTTAGTATTACCAAACTTACCAGAATCCAAGATGACCATGAATTTCAGACAACCTCCCCCTTTCCCTCAACAATTAGTTGCTACCATGTTTCTCTAAAAGACACACATCTATTCAGAGATCACCAGTCCTTTTTACAATGTTATCAAGCTGATACTTATGAATGATTTTACGTTAATTGTACGATTCTTTTAAAATACATAATTTAAGGGAACATCCAATGTGACCCTAAAAGCTCACAAAGCAGGCAGGATACACTGACCATGTAAATGTGATGTACAGACAAGAAGTATAAATCAGAGAAACAAAGAGAGTGCACCAATTAATCTATCCCTTAATTTATAATTGACTTATTGCTTTGGATTGCAACATTAAGCTGGTCCTATGTAAGGAGAATAAAGACCCAGTCCTAATGTCATAAATTTAAAGGACTCTTTTTGTTCCTTAGTTTCCCAGAACATTCTACATCAGTTCACAAAATTAAAGCAGCATTTCCATAAGGTACATTTAAAGTACTAATGTTCAAGCCACCTTGAGGGCATGCAAGCTTTGAAAACATAAAATAGTGAAACTGGGGCAATCTAGCAATAAGAACGTAATATTCTCCCTCATTCTACTCAGTCATTGCAACCACTAGAATGATTGGAGTTGCATTTGATATTGCAACACCCCAGTTTAGAACGGTGTAAAGTTCTGACCTGACTCCATCAGAAGGTTATAAAATAATGCTTAAATAATAACTAATACTTGAATTACAGCATAATTTCATAAAGAACAACCTAGTCACAAAAAACTGATCTGTTACTGAAGCATTTGAAGAGTTTGTGTCACTCTTCTCAGATCATTCGAGACAAAAAGGTTTCCCTAGCTTTATGCTGTACATTCATTCCTAGAAAATGGCGTATAACTCATATTTGCATAAAGGGAACCTTCTTTACAAGGTAACAAATGGAGATACGTTCCAAGATCTTGATTGTACTGACCCCCAGACTCATTTCTACCACTTTTACAAGACAATGTTGGTACTCACCAACAGCAGACAGTGCATGCAAGCACAGGGCACTATCATAATGGGGATGGCAACTACAGAAACACATGTCACAGACAGCAAGTGAGGAGCACAGATCCACACAGGAGACTGTATTTTGGTGTGTGTCACTCCCTCAATGCACCACACAAAGCAGCTGACTGCAGGCTTCCACCACACCAATCGCATAAGAATGAATTTACCTCACATATAACAAGTATTTGGTATAAAAAGGGTCATCACATAAAAGCGAATTCGCACACATAGAACCCACATAAAATGAGGGAAACCTGTAGTTGCTATATTTCTTTTAAAATATCCACATTTGAATTACATGGGTTAATGTATTCCCCTGAAATCATCGGAAAAATTCTTCAAAAGTAAAATCCTGATATTTTAGATTAGAATAATGCTCCATTTTAAATATATAAACACAGAGACAAACCTTGTACATTCCACCAGGCCCCCACTCAATAATAAAACAAAGATGCAACAGATAACACAGGTCTGACTTGGAGTAAAAATGTATTGTTCATTTAGGTTAACATAATTACACAAAAATGCAGGTGGGGAGGGGGATTCATCCTCTTTCAACTTGCAGGTAGTTAACAAATAAAGACAAGTTATGGAAAAAACTAGAGAAAGTCTGATCCAATACGAGAACAGAAAAAAAAAAAAGTACCTTGTATCTACATTGTACAGTTTCTTGTGTTAGGGCTCCTGCTGTTAGTGTTTTAGTAGGTTTGATTATTTTAATACTCGGCCTGGAAAGGTAAACATGAACAGCATTTTTCTGGGGTAAAAAACAGAAATCATTTCCACTCAGTTGGGCAATTAATCATTTAGATAATTAATCTGATGTAATACTTTTCTTTTGCCTAGCATTGTGTTCAGCTAGTAGGCTGGCCTCAATGAGATGCTTTCAAGTGATAAATCTGTTTTTATTTTATCTTAGGCTTTTTTGTAATGATTTTTCACAAATTCAAATGCATTTTATCATGACCTAGATTAAATTTCCATTTTTACTAGAGGTGCAGTCATGGCAAATGCAAACTGGTTTTTGCAGCCATTTCACTTAATTTTCCTTTGTTCACCCATGTTTTCATTATATCTAGAGAACCTTTTTGTTTAATAAATGCAAAAAATAACCTGTTTTGAAAACGTAATGCAGTATGTGTAAATAAAAGGAATAGTGGTAGGTTGTAATGTATTACACCACATATTACATAATGTGGTTTGCTATTTCTTACTATTAACATTTCTATTTCCAAAAAGTTTTTAAAAAATTATTTACATCAACCAAGAATATCAGCTGTATTACTAACACAATTATAAATAAAACAGGACATCCATTCTATCAGAGTATTTCTAGTAGCTTTAGCAAGTATAGCTATTAGTAAATGTTCAAGAATACAATCTACAAAACCAATAATTATGAAAAGAATAAACAGTCTTTTCGCAAAAGAAAATATAGACATATGTTTAGTCACAAAAAATATTTTCTGATCTTTTAAATAGGATTTTGCTCTTAAGTGATCTGAACGCAGCTTTACTGTACCCTACAATTTTCTTCTTCATCTTTATCAGGCAAGGCCTATTTCCTCAAAGAATATTTGTTTTGGGGAGTTTCAAGGCTCTCTCTTGAACTCTCAGCAACAGCTTTCATTGATTGCTTATTTACACACAGAGGAGATCTTGAAGTAGGTTCTATTGGTAAGATGGGTGTTCCTGCTTGGCATTGCAGAGCATCATTCACCTGCAACACAAACAAAAAGGGATCTTAGTGTTGTACTAGTTGTTATCAGTCCTGTCAGTAAGTGGGATACCTATTCCAAGTAACTGAATATTAGTAGCAGATAGTGTACAGGAACATGATGCATCCATGCATGGTGAATTAGAGCAGCGGTTCCCAACCTTTTTAGACCACAGACTGGCAAACTGCGGACCAGCATACCACGGACTGGTTGACTGCCCGTCTCCAGTATGCCAATCACTTCTGGACTTCCAGTCTGGCAGCCAACCCTCCTGTGGACCAACAGCCAACCCTTTGCAGTAGGGGTCGAGAACCTCTGAAGCATTTTTCTTTTACCCTCCGATTTTTTTTTTAAAACACTCTGACCAGGGGAAGAAGCAGCTCTGCCCTCATGAGGTGGCTACAAGCTCTACAGGTGAAGTCAGCAAGTAGCATAAGAAGAGAAAAGCAGACAGCTTCCAGTGGGAGCAGATGGAATCGCTGACCAGGAAAAACCAGCAGTGCAGACCAGATGCCTGAGTCCTCCTGGTCAAGGAGGGCACATCAAGCAGGCAGAGGTCCTGGTATTCTGACAGACTGTTTGAGAAAACCAAAAGGATCCCTGGGGATTACTGGGAAAAGTCCTGTAGAAGCCCAGAGAAACTTTTGGGGAGGGCCCCACAAAGACTGTCAATCCAGTCCTGAGAAGGCCTCAGTTCACAGTGCAATGGGGCTTCCTCAAACTGCACTGCTCCTCAATGCCAACTGGAGACCCTAAAATGAGAATGAACTGTGGCAGGCAAAAGAGAAGATCGTGGGGGAACTTACAGAAGGGATAGAGTGAGTCAGGAATCCCCTACAGTCTATTACAGTCAGCATCCCTACATAAAAGTGAAAATAATCTATTTTATTTAGTTTTAAAAGTAACACCCAAAGCTCTTAAGGCAATTAGCTAGTCCTCACCACATTCAGAGGTGTAGGACTGGCATCTCCTTCCTTGCTTTAAATATGGCAAGTCATGCAATATGGCAAGGAATAGGCAAAGCCATCACAACACAGCAAGTCCTAGTCTATGCTCTTGCCCTGTCACTTGACACTACAAAGCTTCATATATCTTTCAAGCTTATTACTAGTATTTCATAATGCACTTCCCTACAGTATGCTCTGTAAATATAACAGTTTCATAACTAAGCGCTCATTGCAATGCTCTTTGCTAACATTGGGCTGAAACCACTACTTGCAGTGCGATTTGTGAGCACATATTAATCAAGTTCTGTTTTGTCATATTTAGAAGAGAATTTATTTACACATAAAAATGATAAAAAGAAAAAGCATGTTTGAAATCTCTTGGCAAATTTGCTAAGCTTGTTTGAAATGAACTATGTTTGACTTTCAGACTTATATCTGTGAAATAAAGTGGTGAAAGGAAGGCAAGAAAGGCTCGGGGGTTGAGAACACAGCATACAGTACACTGAATATTTTATTGATAACACTCCTGAACAGCAATTTTTTTGTAGTCTGTCCTATGTCAGTGCAAACTTGCAAGACAAAAAGAGTTTTCCTTGATGAAAAAAAGCAAATACACATACCCTACAAGTGACTGAAAGAGTTAATGGACATAGTGTAATTCCTACAGCTGAGGAGGCTCCTATTGACCTGTACTGAAATAGTAACAACTGAAATTCTTATCTTCCACTATACTGTTACTCGCCTGTACAGAGTTTTTGATTATTAAGGTTAGGAACAAGATGTCCTCATACAAATCATTTACAGGAAACTTGAGCAACGGACAGCTCTGAGAAACACTGCTTCCCCCAGCTCCATGTTACTTACTGTCCCGCTTATTTATTACATCTTTAATTATACTGCTGCAATCAATAAATAAGTTCTATTACAAGCTTGTTGATCTATAAGCTTCTTAAAAACTTATCACATTCGTGAAGGGGGTTGAATTAGATATCTTCTGATGTCTTCCAATGTGTGACCAGTACTCAGGATTTCCTTTTAATTCTTCCAAGAATACTGGGATTCTCTACATAGTCTCTTAACTTCGTTCATTTGGAAAGCATTGTGGGATGTGTATAAGAAAGGAGTGCAAATCAAACTTATTGAGATCATTTATGGAAACAACAACAGGATATTCAAAGAATATCTAAGATGGAAAAAAATTCACATTTTTAATAGAACAGGTAATTTAACCACTGAAACAACATGCCTATGAGCACAGTGGATTTTTTTTAAGCATGACTAAATCCTTTTAAAAAGATATCCTATAGCTAAAAAAAAAAGAAATTTAAAATTCAAGACTTCATATTCAGGAAATTGTTTGGTAAATTCTATTCCCCGTATTATTCACGAGATCAGAATAGATCGTCATAATTGCCCCCATTCAACCTTAAACTCAAACTCTTCCACCAAGTATAGACTATATTACACATGTTGATAAAGCCTACCAGAACGTATGGATTCTCTGTGGTTGACCTATATTTGATTCAACATTCAACTCAAAAAAAATCCAGGAATATTTTCTGTATTGCTTTTGTGTTATCTAGTAAGCCAAAAAATTCAGCCACTGGCATCCTTTTAGGTAGCCTTAGTAAGAAGGAGCATCAATACCTATATTCCTGAGTTTTTAGTAGGTTCATAGCCCTCTATTTGAAATACTGTTCATGGAAAGACAGAGGTTTGCACAGCTTCAAAGGGGGAGTGGCAGCCGCTGTATGCCAGGGGCAGAATTGCTCCAGCTTTAACCCTGCTTCTCCAGGGATCAAGTTGGAGTGATCTAGCTACAGGCTCCTGCAAAGCAACTGTTAAACTGTAGCAGCTGTCTTGGTTATAATTTAGTGCTTCAGGGAGCTGAATTCTGTTCCACAAAAACATTTCAGCATTAGGCCCCAATTCCACTCTTGCAGTAGCATGAGTTTTCTGTGCATAACAGGCATATCTTTTTAGCATCTGGCGGATAAAAATTCATTAAAATTATGTTGTCAAGTTTCAAGTGAAAAATTAAAGCTTGTGTAGCAATACATAAATAAAAGGACAAAATTGAGGCTGTACAGACAAGTTTCATTAAAGCATTTTCTGAATGGCTGTTTAAAAATATTTAAATATTTGCATTCTGTTTAAGTTACACAGTTTAGGCATTTGGTATAAGGTCACAAATTTGAACACAGAAACAATTTTAAAATTACCATAATGCCCAGTCTTCTGATACTCTCAGATTTATCCACTGTATTTACATGCATGACCTTGTCTTCAAGATACTTTTGGCATATTTAAGAAAGGTGGTATATATCCTCAAACCCATTAGGCAAGATAAATGCACAATGGAAATTTCCTATGCTTTAGACATTTTTATACATTATCAGTTACCTTTTGTGATTTGCTGCCACCAGCTGTTGGTTTGGAGAGCTCAGCAAGATTATCTGATCTGTCTTTTTGAAAGCTCTGGGTTGATGGTGATGATCTCTGGCTTTGGGCAGCAAGGCGGGGACTGGTTCTCAGGTTTAAAGATGTTCTGCGTAAAATATAAGGGCTAATTTTTCCGGTAGGGATATCACCAAACCCTGAAAAACAAACAACTTCCCATTAGACCTGGCTGATTTAGTTATGTTATTGTTCTAGCCAATTTGATCTCCCCCATTTCGACAGAGAAAACACTGGCTCAGGGGTCAAACTCTTTTGGCCACAGGGGTCAGATGGACAGCACAGACCCTTGCCCCCCCCAATTCCACCCCGCTCAGGTCAGTCCAGCGTGGCGTATGGGTCAATGAAACCTAGGGCCAGTGCTACAGCTGGATGATACGGCTCCATGGGCCAGACCCAGTCTGCAAGTCATACCTTTGACATCAGTCCTAATTGATAAATGGGACTTATTCCAGTAAATAAAATACATTGAGGGCTGCCTCGCATTCTCAGGATGTTGCCTACATTGTTCCTTGCAACTTTCATAGCAAGTAACCTGCAAGTCTAAGTACTCAACTTCTAGAATCAACTACTGAAGCTAAGAACACCCAGTGCTCTCCAGGACTGATCCCTTCTGATCTAAAATTCACATTTACTGTAAAGGAGCAATTAGGGATGTGTGTTCAGACGTGATCCCAAAGGCCTTCCTTGTGCAATCACCCCACCTTCTCTCGATCCTAATGGATCTATAAACACATACTTCCAGCCACTCTTCTGATGCACTGTTCAAGAAGATGGAACCAAGCTTCAAGGATATGTAGCTTGCAATAGACTGTTAACCCCCTTTGTGAAACTAGTGAGGAAATTTTGAACCATAAAAGCTGCAAGAGCCCACGAAGGGGAAAAACATAACTACTTTTGTCCTAATTTCTATAGCAAGCATCCCCATGGCCACCAGGTTCATAACACTTCAGTGTCAAATATATACTATATTTACAGGTACTCCTCAACATCATCCCGGTTAATGTTGTTTCATTATTACATCTCTGATCTATTAGAGAACATGCTCATTTAAAGTCGCACAATGCTCCCTTATAACGTTGCTTGGCCATAGCCTGCTGGTAGGTAACTACTGTGACGTAACTGGATTCACTTAAAGTTGCATTTTTCAAGAACGTAACTACGATGTTAAGAGAGCAGTAGCTGTACTCCAATCCAGGATGAGGTTTTCCCCTCCCCCTTATTTAATATGGCAAGGGGTGGGAGAGAAGACTCATCTTAGTTTTAGGGCCTCAGCTGCTGCCTGCCCCACCACCACCACTGCCCCTTGCCCACCTCCAGTTTCCAGCAGGGCTCCAGCCCTATTTCATCCTGGGGCATGGAGTGTGTGGTTATTCTGACTCCAGCCGGGCACAGTAGCAGTTGTTGTTGCAACAGAGGCAGCACCCCCAGCCCAGCAGCCCAGGTCAGAGCTGTCACTGCTATCGAGCTGGCCCAGAGCAACCATATGCTTTGTGCCCCAAGCTGGAGCCATAGGCTAAGCAGTGCTGGGTGGGAGTGGGGGCACGCAGCAAAGCAAAGGCTGCAGCAGCAGAGGTTGGAAGAGCCAGACAGGGGTGCAGGCAGCAAGTCATAGGTGGGACAAATGACAAGGAGCAAAAGTATTGCGGAGCAACGGGCAGGGATCAAGCTGCTTGACTTCCCCACAGCCTACCCCCTACCACTTGGTTCCCCTGCTGCAGTAGTGAGATTAATTTAAAAAATGACCCTCCAATAATTAGACTCTATACATAGAAAATTATAACGAAGTGGGGTACACCGATAGAGATTTTGGGGGCCAATAGCTGATTTTTAAGGAGGCATAAATCGGCCGATACTGATCTAATTTCCAATATAGCTGTACACAACTAGTAAGTTTGTTGTGGTGGAAGGGGAGGGAGGACGGAAGGAGCATGGGGGGGTGCAAATCAACGCTGCATGCAATCTGGAAGGCATGGGGCGGGAGATGGATGCGACATGTGCCCTGGATTTGCACAGAGGGGTGAGGCTGCAGCTGCGGACTGGGGTTGGGGCTGCGCTAGGCTCTTTCTGGTGGGGGCCATGCTCCCAGTGGGAGCATGCTGGTGGGGGCATGCTCCCGGTGCATAGGTGCTATGCTCGGGGTGAGCAGCAGTGCTGGGAGGGAGCTACAGGGTGGGCTACAGCAAAATCTGGGGTGGCTGCAGCCCCGCCCATAACCTCCCTCCCAGTGCTGCCACCACCTGCCCTGAGTGCAGCCCCCACACACCAGGAGTGCAGCCCTACATCCCGAAGCGCAGTTTCCACATGACAGGAAGAACCCAGTATAGCCACAGTAACACAGTTGCAGCCCCTGCCGCAAAGATCCAGGTCACATGCCCCCCACCCCCAAGTCCTCCTGGGGGTGCACAGCAGCAGGAGCTATGCCCCCCAAATGAGCCACAGCTCTGTCCTGCACCCCACCTCCGCTGGGCAGTGCCTGCCCCATTCCCTCCCTCACTGCAGAGGCATTGATCTGCCCCCCCAAACAGACTTACCAGCTGCATGCAGCTCGCCACACTGCCGAGCTGTGCTTCTCATCGCCTATGTGCTGTACTGCAGTTGCGCACATGCACAGGCATTTTTCAGCCAAATTATCAGTCACATCTGGCCAATTTCTATACAACTGATCTTCTTTATGTCGGTGCCGATCCAACATCGAACCAATGTATCAGTGTACCCCTAGTAACAAACTTATGCATATTCCATGTATAGAATCTAACTGAGGGGGTGGGCTGTCTTAAATTCAGAGTTGTCTTGGGTACAGGTAAATATTGTACCTTACAAGTGAATACAAGGCAAAAAAAAACCCCGTTTGTGTTCTTTAAGGTATATACAGATGGCCTCCAAATTTTCTTCTAGTACGTTTGGAGAAGGAAAAGTGATACTGGGAATATGTTCCAGAAACCTACTCTGCTGGACAACTTCTACAAGATACTCTGGAAGACCTAGATGCATGCATAAGAAGCTGAAATCTCAGGAGTAACTCAAATATCACTCCCTCCGCTCTATAGAGCTGTTGAGTCTGAAAAAACGCTTCTCAACCTTTCTGCACTCAAAACACCCTTCACAGGACTCAAGATCTTTCTCACTGGACATGACGCATCCCTCTATAACAACTTTTGTGAATGGAGAGGCACCAATTTCAAAAATTAAAATTTATATGTAACAATGCTTACCCCCCATGCAGAGAGGCTAGGCAGCAAGGGTGGAGGATGGTTCAGGCAGAGACATATCTGGACCTACATTTATCTACTTAGTTTGTCTGCTCATCTTTTCACACCTCATGGCACCATTCAAAGGAAACAGCAGTCCCCCCACATACCCTACCACCCCCTGGTTGAGGAACACTGGTCTAAGACTTAAAAAGGGTGATTCTGGGCCTTTTTAGACTAAAGCGCCCCTCAGAAAAAGCCAGCTCTTACTTTTCAATTATTTTTTGACTACAGAAAAATAATAGAGCAGTTCTGTTACAAATAAGTTAGAAGTGCAGCAGCTTAACACTAAGAAACCCTATTTGAAATCTCTGGGTTTATCTTATTAATCATGTTTGCCCACTTGCAGTGTTAACACTGCTTGGTACCCTGTGGCACCTTTAAAACAGTGCTTCTCAAACTATCTGATGTGATGAACTGGCAATTTTTTTTCCAGTGGGCCAGGGACCGGTGCCCTGTTCAGTCGGTGGCAGCAACTGCATGTAACAATGCTACACAAATGCGTGATCATCTGTTTATTTCTCTTTCCTCACCTCGCACGATGTGACGTCACCTGGACTGTTGAAACGTATGACCTGTGGCACTATGACATATCAATGGTATGCTTCTGAAAATATATTTCTTTCTTTCCTGGCAACTCACTGCGGACTGGCGACCGGTGCTGGTCCGCAGACCACCAGCTTGAGAAGCACTGCTTTAAAACATATCAAGGCTTCCCAGGGAGCCGTGGCCCCCTGCTTAAGAATTACTGATCTAGACCAAGATTCTCAAAACTACTAATTGAAATTTAGGATTCTAATTCCCTACTTAGGCATTTCCCTGATTTTCTGAAGTGCTGAGTAGCTAACAGCTCCGACCAAGATCTACAGAACTATTAGTTGCTCAGGACTTTCAAAAATCATTTGACTGCCCAAATGTGGATGGGAAAACTAACCTTACACCCCTTGTTTTCAGAATGGTTAGCAATTTTACTGTCCTCATAGTTACTAAAAGGAAACACATGGATAGACCTCACACAGACAACAAGGATCAGACTACTAGAAATTATATACTGTGGAAACAAGATAGACCAGCCCACAGCTTTACTCGCATGGAACTGTATTTACAGCTCTTAGACCTAAACTCAGACATGACAAGCAGTTGAATTAATGAATTATGCCAAATACATGAGGGTTGAATTTAATAAATGGCATCCCACTTCTTTCAGTGAGTTTTATTCCATATATGGCAACATGACTATTTAAGAACATAAAAACAAAAAACCTTACCCCATCAATATGGAATGCAAAGAGGATGGTATTACCTTATACTGAAGTTGCAATTACCTTTTTTTACTTCTGGGAGTCCCTCTGGTTGATATTTTCTGTTTTCACTCGGTGAATCCTGGTAGACAGCTCCTTTTTTAAGCTTTTTAAAAAATATCTCTGGTATAGGGGATCTTGGTACTCCATTTTCTTTTATTTCTTGACTTCTTCGCCTTTTACCTGAAAGCCGAGTTGAGCCTTCTTGACTCCTCTCCATAACTGGCTGATCATTAACTGTTACTGGATTATCCAAACTGAGCAAAGGAGAATTACTGACAATGTCTGTTGTTGGTTTCAGCTGAGCATTCAGCAGGGAGACTTGTGTTTTTAACATTTCGTTCGCTTCCTCTAGTTTGTGGAAATTAACAATGAGAGAACAGTACTTCTCCAGGTTCTCATCTGCTTCTTTGGTTTTCACTTCTATAGATTCCTGCAGTTCTTCAAGCTTCAACCTCATTTCTTCTGTACTGGCACCATCAGCAACAGCTGAGCAAAACAAAGATTCATTACCTATTTGAATGGCTTTAAAAATTCCTTACAAGGAGATATTCAGAATACAGTGATCAAATAGTTATTAACCAATTAGAAAGGGTGTGTTTTTCAGGGACAATGACCTATAACCAAAAAGGACATTATATAATAAAAAATGACCTGCAACAAATGCAGAATCTGAATGCGTCTGACACAAGGTGTACAAACAGCATTATTTCTGGCCCTACTTAATTTAGGAGAATTCATTGCAGGTTTTCAGATAATTTATGGAAACCCCTTTATACTAATTAGCAATGTTTACTGAACACTAAATAGTATGCACTGATCTATATGATGACATTGTCAGACTAATATTCCTATTTTACATACTGTCACAAACATTTTACATTTTTTCCTATCAGCTCTATCTTCTTTAACAACTCCAGAAAAGTTGATGATTACTGAAAACCCAATACGTTTTCAGTAATCATGAGCTCTGCTGGAGTTGTTGGAGAAGTTTTGATGAGTGGGAGGAGGGAATTTAATCTATTCTACCTATCATTTCCTTTAAAGTTGCAGCTGCTGCCAAACTGATAGCTAGAAAAAATAACGATACTGACTGAAATGTAATACCTTAAAAGACAGCTTCTCACACTGTCTAGAACACAAGGAGGACCAAAAAGTATTTTCAGGTCTGACTTTCCATAAAGTTACAGAATACATTTTTTTCATGCATTAAGTTATCCATTCCCAGAATATGATTTTTCTTTGTGTTTACTAAAAACAGAAAGAACGGGCATTCTACTATTCCATACTTCTATAGTGAGCAGTACAAAATGTTGAGCCAAAATGGCAAAAAGTTACAAGCAACGATCTAGTGCCATCAAAATAAATGCCAGTTCCGATTTCAAAATGTAGGCATTGAATATGTATATTCAAAATACATAGCAGCCTCTGAAATTTGAAAAGACAAATCTTCAGCAGATTTTCACTTTGGAACCATCATTTGCACTCAGTTCAGAAAGTTACAGATTTATACTAGCTGAAGATCTGTCCCTGTTTAGAACCCTGTGTAATAACAGATGTTTGGAAAAACGTTTTAGAAACAGACGTATTACCATTAAGAAATGTGTCATTACTAAATTATAGCAAGACATCCTGATACCCCATATTTTTTCTGAAATTACTTACTTCGATTTTGCTTCTTTAATAAAGCATCACGTTCAACAATTTGTTTCTGCAAAACTTCTTTTTCTTGCTCCATTTGTTTACAGGATTCGATACAGAGCTGCAATTTACTGTGTGCCAATTCAATTTCCTTCTTTAGCTGAGCTATGGCCTTAAGATTGTCTGCCTACAAAAAATAAAAATAAAAAATAAAAAGGACCAGAGCTGTGCAATTAAATTACAGGAGCTCCTAATTTGGAGAGACTTTAAAGTCATACTTATTAAAGAGCCATGTGTGTAGCTTACAAGAACAAAACTCTGCAAGTGAACTCTAGAAAAATTGTGAGCATTCAGATAAGGCTGTCTAATTGTCAGCTCTCATTAACACCCAGACTGCAGACTCCCAGCCAGATGCTCTCCTTGTACCGCTCCTTCTGCTTCAGTCTCCAGGGTCCCTTTCCCTCTTCCAGCTTTTGCTTTCTTCCCCTATTCCTGGGGCCTGGGCAGTGCAGTCCTTGGAAGGTGGTGGGGAGAAGTTATTCTGCCTGCACTGCCTATACAACTGCAGTGGTGCAGCCCCCAACAGCTCAGAAATCAGACAGCCTTATGTCAGAACTAACTCCCTATCAATTTCAGCTGAATGCAAGACAGATTTGAAATAACTTCATGAGAAACTCAGCTGAAAAGCATGCATTTCAGATGTGTGTCTGCCCGACAGAAAAATGGACTAAAGCATCAAAATAAATAAAATATAGCTACCTGGAATTATAGGATAAGGTCATTAGGGCATGCTGCTTCTGTGGTTGTGCAGCAAATATAGTTTACTGACTACTAGTCATTACATTTGATCCAATGTATAAGAGCACCTCTTCACAGTGAGAGTTATCATTTGAACTGCAGCTAGTCAGTCATCACAGATGGAAGGAGGGAGAGCGAGGGTAAGGCAAAATAGTATTGGAAAACAGAAATTCAGTTGAATGGACAAGATAAACTTTGCTCTTGCGGCTTGACTGCAAACACCAAAACCTTATTCCTTTTAAATAAGCTTCAAGCAATTTTTTTACCAATTTTTTTTTTGCAACTACATAGCATTCACATTTTTATCCAATCATCAGCAAGAATTCTGTCATAAGAAGAACCATGCTAATAAATAAATCAGATGGAAATTCTTCATCAATCAGAACAGATATGCTCACAAATTGAGAATGCTGTAATAAGACACTACTGCTTTGGAAAGCAGCAGATCTTCTGTTCAAAATAATTTAAAAATGACAGATTTGTTTACTTTGGAAAATGACTTTGAATTAGAATACAAAGTTATACATTCAGTATAGAGGCTAGACAGTCACATTAGTATCATGTCAGAGAATCTTGTGTCAATTGACCTTAGAGGGTGAATGTTAAGTCAGGTCTATTGAACGTGATTTTCCAGCAGAAACAAGCGCTAACTGATTTGCCAGTTAAAAGCCAGAGAGCTCATGAGGATTAGACTGTCAGTTCTGTCCTGAAGCTACCTGAGTTAAGACTATACTTCTTCCTCGATTCTAGCTAGCGAGTTAATCTGCAAGTGAGAACCTGAAGTGTAGGTAGAGAAAATAAAATACCTTGTTCTTTGTAAGGCCCTCTAGCATCTGATTGGCTTCTTTCAGAGAATTATTTAATTCCTCTTTACTTGATTTCAGGAGCTCCATCTCCAACTTTTGTGCACTGATACACTGCTCCAATGACTTCAGTTTGTCTTGACATGCCATAATTTCAAGTTCATTCTATAGACAGAAAATAGGCTTAACCAGTATGGTTTTAAACTGGCCACAGAGAGCTGTATTAAAATGCTTACTATCCTCAGGAGTCTACAGTAATCTTACACAACAATTTGAGAGAAGTTTCTAATATCATAAAGACTATGCTTTAGATGTAAATACTGCATACACAAATCCTGGATGAGAGAATTCTAGTATTAAAAAAACCAAGAAACAGAACTTAAAAATAATCCCACATAAATCACAAGAATGAAAACAACATAACAATACAAATAACAATTTTGAATGACTTATAACATTGGGTATCTTGAAATGTATCTAGAGATGTATTTGCCGAGGCAGACAATGATTTTTCCAGACAGAGGAAGGAGGAACTTTTATGGTTATGGACTACATTGACAGTTAAAAGCATGCCAGTATAGCATCCCTACGCATTTTTCAGTACATTTTGTAAAACGTAACTATTTAGAAAGAAACCTATCACTGTCTTTTTTACAATAATGCTAGTTGATATTTGACTTCGCAAAACCAGTCCTTTATTACTTTTATGGATGAAGAGGGGCCCTAAACTAAGTCACATCAGGGTGCAGCAGATTTTCAATATACCGGAGGGTCCATCTTTTGTTGCTTTAAAAGTTTTGGACATACCATTTATAATTTACCAGTATTTCTGCATGTTATTTATCACACAGGCTCTCTAGGGTACCATATAAGCAAATATACTGCTACATCTATCATTATCAAATGATATAGACATAAGCTATTACACTCTAATGATACGTAATGAAGTACCTGTATCACTACTTGTTACAACTTTAATTCTCTTTCATCCAGGGTTAAATATTATAGCAGTGCAGGTAACTTGTACTGCTTCAGGATCATGCAGGCATAACAGCTGCATCTAACAGCTGATGCAAACTATGGAGCAGCAGTGATTCTCTTTTAAAGCAGTTAAAAGGTGTGTTTGTCCATATCCCATATTAGCATTTCTACTAAAAAGACTATTCTTATGCTAATTTAACTTTAGGAATCCAAGCCCTCTTCCACAAGCTTTCCCTCTTCTGGTCACACACTTCTTGTCTGTCAAGTGTTCCATCCAGATGCTCCAATCATCAATTTATCTTTTTTAGATCTGAAGATCCCAGGTCATGTTTTTCCATTGGCTTGCACCCTATACACCTATTCATTGTTATGCAGGTTCAAAAAACTACAGTTCTCACTCACACCCCTGCCACACATTAAAGAAATGGATGGTGTCATAAAAATAAAGAATAAGCCAGAAAGTTATTCCACAATAAAAAAATAACAACTTTGTGGCTGGTTCCTATCACAGCATTAATTCAACCTACAGTCAGGTGGCTGGGACCATATCACCTGATGGGGCTCTCAGCTGCAGGAGTGCATGGTGCACCCCCTGCTCACAGCCCCTCTCTTCCTAATTCCTGCTGCTTTCTCCTTTTAAATGTAATCCAATTTCATTCTTTCCTTCACTGTTCCCTATGCTATGACCCTTATCCTTGCCTAGATTTCTGTAACTTCAGGCCCAGTCTTGGTAACCTTTGTTCACAAGTAGTTCTAATGGAGATGTGTACACAACTTATGAAGGTACTAGTTCATGATGTACTATACTTACTCATATACCTTTTCCCAAAAAAGTAATCTTCCAAAATTGGGGTGCAAGTCTGAATTTTCTGATGAGAACAGCAGAAGTGTTATTTCTATTCAGGCAGGACTGAGGAAGCCAATTGAATTCATGGCTCATTAGAATCTGATTACCGTTAATTGTTCTTCTCTTAACAAGTGTTAAAGGCCGACTTCTCCTTTTTAATGGTCTAGGTGTTCCACTAATCAAGCTATCCTTTCTTCAGCAGTGCTGCTAAAGAAATTGAAATTTAGCTACTCCTGATCTCTCATCTATTTCACAGTCCTGCAGACTATTTTTAGCTCTTTTCAAAATCCTAGATCCACTCATGCAGTCCAGTCTTCATCAGCAGCTACAGTTTCAGCTTCTGGCAGAACAGGCAAGAGCTGCTGACAATTCAGCTGTGAAAGTGTTAAAACTGTAACTTTTGCCTGAACAGGAAAGGAAAGATTAGGTTCTGTCCCTGCTCTATGCTGATAACTCTGGAAAAATCTTTTCTTCATTCTCCCTTCCCAAAAGCAAAGTGCATATCTTACTTGGGGGCATGCGATATGTGAAAAAAATATGGTATATTCATCTTTTCCCACAGCAATTATTGAAACTGAACACTATGAAATACCATAGCAAAGATAAAGCTTTCTTGGGAATATGATATGATATACAATCTGTGTTTGTACTTCAGTGTTTAAACTTCCCTTAGGTTAAAATCCTATCATAACATTTCTTAATTTATTTTACCTTTTTGTTTGTTTCTGCCAGAACAACTTGGTGATTCTTCTCCATTTGATGAAGTCTCCTTTGATATTCTGACAGTTCTCTTTTCATTTCTCTTCTTTTTTCTTCCAGCTCCTTCTGCACCTTACCCAAACTGTTACTCAATTCTGCTTTTTCTAATGTGTTTAGATTCAGTTGAATCTGCAAACAAACATGACCATTTGGTAAATGCATTACTGTAGATGGAGTAATAACTGGTACATTAAAAATTGACTTTTTATTTGGAAAAACAAATCTTTGGATGGTAAAATATACAAGGTAAAAGAAATAGTATTTGTTAGGCATATAGGTACACTGTAGTCTTAGTGCAAAAATCTTAGTGCAAACAGTAGCATGCAATACCAAGATAAATTTCAAACAGGTATTTTAGCACCAAGCTGAACAAACTTAATCTCAGCAATAAAATTAGCATTAAAGTCAAAGCTTATCCCTTTAGCATGGCATAACTATTTCTAGCGATAATTCTCTGACAAGTTCAGTCATTTGTCTCGCAATCACCAAGAGGAAGCAACATTCTAAAGTATTAATATTGTTTTGTGACTGCACATGACAGGCAATTAGAAAAAAAGAAAGTTACTTCTGGATATATTTCATAAAAGTCACACTAGCTTGAAGTCCATGGCTAAACACCTATTGATACCAATGGCAATAGAAAAAGGCCCATAAGTATGTCATTTGTACATAATACAACGAACTACAGTAAATTTAAATGAAAAGAAATCTTGACTACTGTACATAAGGCTCCACTTCATATGAAGTGCAGGATTTTGAGAATGAAATAATGAGCAACAGTCATGAACACAAACTTTAGCTTTATCTACAGCTGAGCTGGCAAGAAGTTTTGGGTTTATTTGTTTTTCTAAACTTGAGGAATGCCATACTTGGCTGAGTGATCTGAAATACTAATTGCAGCCACATAAATGTCTATGACAGAAAAGCGGTGTGTTTCATTCTCAGTGAAACAGTTTTCAGACCCAGAATACAAGGGAAAGATAAAGAACACTGAAGACAGAATTAAATACATTTCTAAAAGCACCAGGGGCAGAATCTCAGTTTCCTGAAGTTCTATTGAATTCAACAGATCTAAGGACAATACAGAATTATATTAGCTGAGGACCAGGCATTCAAACTAGGAAAAGTCTGCTCTTCGCGCAATAACTAACCAGGTTGTTTTCTGCCTGTTCTTGAAGATGTTGAACTTGTTCAACATGGATATTCCTTTCGGTGGTTAATTCTTCTTGCAGTTTCATAATCTTCTCTTCACCCTTCTTTAGTTTGTCTTCCAGCAAGATACTATTTTCAGTAAGTTCATTTACCTGAAAATCAAATATTATATTGTTACTTTTGAAACATGAATGTCATTGCTTCCAGAGAGCTTGAATATAGGCAGCAGACAATTTCAAAAATAAGTTCTTTAATTCTGCTTGCTAGGTCAAATCCAGCACAGGTTGCTAGCAACCTAATGGTGCTACCATTAAAAAACAAACAAACCAAAAAACCCAAAAAAACAATCCTGTGGCAAAAGTCCAATACCTAGGAATTTTTTCTCTTTCATTCTACTTTTTTTTCTCACTGGCAATTTGTGTACCCTTGAGAAATCTCTCTCTTCCTATCTCCAAGTAAACTCTCTCTAAATACCCTGACCAGAAATTTTTAAAAGTTGACTTAAAAATAGGTAGCAAAAACCTAACAAAAAGTCCACAAAAGTCTTCCCATTAAATTCCATGGGCTTTGAATGGACTACAATTTTATAGTAGAGATGTGAAAAATTAAAATGCAATCACACTACAGTTTTCAGTAGCACTGTAAGTGATGAAGAAACTCTTCATGCACATCACCCAACAACTACGCGTATATCTGGGACCATGATAGAAAAGCTTCAGACTTGAAAGTGCACATGTGCATTCTGACTAAAAACAAAGGGCATCTGTACATGAGCATGGAGGCGGCTCCATTGTGTTGTAATTAGGGTGCATTGGAGCAGACATGACATGGTAATTACTGTGCTCAAGCAGCCTCCCACATATCAGCATCCCTGGACTTCAAAAAGGCAGCAGGGGCACTTGAACTAAAGCTCAAATGGGGTTTGAACTAAAGCTCCCATTGCCATTTTGAAGTGCAGAGACGCTGATACACGAGACTGTGGCGCTTTAATTAGAGCAGCTCTTGGAACCACTATAATTAAAGTGCTGCCTTCCTTCCCCTCCAACCCCTCGAGCATGCATAAAAGTGCCCAAAGGACCCATTGGTTCTACACCACCAAAAATCCTTGTCAGTGGGTAAGTCTACATGTGCATTTCATACTGGAGCAGAGTAAACTACTTGTGACTAAATGCTGCTAGTTGCCCCACCAGCAGATTGGGGCAGGGGGCTAGGACCTACCCCATCCCTACAGCTCTTTCCAAACCCCATGCCTTGATCACCTGATGAGGACACGCGGCTGGGACCTGCCCCTGACCAGGACAGCTCCCAGCCCTTGCTCTGTGATTACGCGGCAGAGGCTGGGGAACTCCCAATGTCAGTTCTGTGACTGCAGGGCTGGAGCTGGGAGACCCATATCTCCCAGTGCCAGCTCCACAATCATGGGGTTAGTGCTGGGAGACCCTCATCTCCCAGCACCAGCCCTGCAGTTGCAGAGCTGGCACACAGAGATAAGGTTCTCCCAGCCCAAGCCCCACAACGATGAAGCTCAAGCTGGGAGATAAGGATCTCCCAGCTTCCGCTCCCCAGTTGCAATCTCATAGCAGGGGGCTTGGACATCCCTGCCGCCAAGTCAAGGAGACAGTCCCTACCCAACAGCAGATAGCTCCTGGGGGCAAGGAGCAATCTCCTGCCTCCTGATGGCCAGCTGACTGGGAGCAGATTTGCTCCTAGTCAGGCATCTACATGAGCACTACTGAACTGTTAGTACTCATGAGTAAGTTTGCTACTTGCAT
This sequence comes from Caiman crocodilus, assembly GCA_030014935.1. Classification (NCBI taxonomy): domain Eukaryota; kingdom Metazoa; phylum Chordata; order Crocodylia; family Alligatoridae; genus Caiman; species Caiman crocodilus. Next base: position 67,506,581 of record JAGPOW010003648.1, read on the forward strand.
TTCCAGGTAGCAAATTTACTTGCAATTAGCAAGGTTTACTGCACAGTAAGCATGTGCATGTGAAGACAGTAAAGTATGCTACTTCACAGTAAAGTGTCTTATGTAGATGCACCCGGTGACAACTACATAACTCTTAATTTAAAGCTGTGCTTTACTTTAATTTTGTAAGGAAATGGTAAAACCTAGGACTTTTTACTCTCATTCTTATACGACACCTTTACATTAATTTCATTTGTCTCACCTTTTCAAGAAAATCAGTTTTTTCAGATTGTGTAGATTCCAACTCCTTCTCAAGATCTTTATAAGATATTTTTAGATTTTCTAAGACAGACTGCCAAGTCTCAGTGTTGGACAGATTTTGAACCTTTGGTATTAATTCAGCCATCAAATTCTGCAGCCCTTCTTTTTCCTCCTTCCAGTGTTCATGTTCACTTTCCAAATGTAAAAGCTGTATGGAGAGCTGCTCTGCATCTTTTATTTGATTTTGAAGTGTAACATTTTCTTGGATCTTCTCAGTCAGCTTTTGCTTGTAGGTTGCAAGTTTCTGAACAAGTGCTTTCACTGATTGCTCTAATTTGGCACTGAAGATTTCCGTTTCCTGAAGTTCCTCCAGTAATTGTGTTTTATCATCATATTCAAGGCATCCAACTTCATTAATTATGTCTAATCCATTTGCCTCATAGACTTCTTGCTCATTATAAGAAAGCCTTGCATCCTTCAGCTGAGATGTGACCAACAGCACAACATTTTGCAACTTTCTCATTTTAATATTTTCTTTTTCCTTTATTTCTAGCAGTTTTACAATGGTGGAATTAGAAGATTCTAATTCAAATATTTTTTCTTGTTTTTCTTTTAGTTCTTTAACCAAACCTTCTTTTTCTGCCTGGATGTCAGTAATTTCCAATTGTAAAGTTTTCAATTTTTGATCTCGCTCTTCCATCTCAGTGTTTAAAGTTTCCGCCTCTACTTTAGCAGTCTCTGTTCGAAGAATTGCATCTTCCAGACTGTCTTCTGATATCTGCAATTCTCTTTCAAGCTTCTCAACTTTGTCCAGAAGAGAATCTCTTTCCCATTCACACTCTCTCAGTTTTTCAGCCACATGGAGTTTTTTCTTTTCATCAGATTCTATTTTTATTTTCAATTTCTGAATTCCACATCGCATTTGAGCTACTTCCTCTTGTGCTGAGTTGAGCCTAGCAGCAAGTTCATGTTTCTCAGTTAATAAGCCTTCCAAAGATTTAGAAAACTTTGACTTTTCCATTTCTGATGCACTTAACTGAGTCTGCAACATTTCAGACTCTTTTAGAATCAATTCTTTTTCCTCATTCAGCTGTTCAGTTAGGCTTTGCAACTTTTGTTCTTCTAATGCTAGAAGCTCTGTATTTTTTTCCAACTGCTGCCGAAGACAGTCTTTTTCCTTCGTTAAATGACTTACATTGGACTTTTCAGTCTGAAGTAGTTCTGTTAGTGTCTTCACTTCAGCCTCCAAGATCCTAATAAATTCAGTAGAATCTATTTTATTTGATTCTAGCTCTTTTGTTTTTTCTTGCAGTTTCTGATACACTTGATCCAATTCCTCTTTGTTTTCCCTCAAAATACTTAGCTTTTCACTAAGCTGGTTTCTCTCAGCTGTGATGACAGCAAGTTGTTCTTGAAGACCGGACATAGTTTTCAGTTTATTTTCACTGTCTCTTTCTAGTTGCTGATTTTTTGTCTGGAGCACCTCAATGTCACCTTCTAAGGCCAGAGCATGGTTCTCAACATTAGCTTTCTCAGATTTAGTCCTTTTCAATACATTTTCTGTTTCAAGGAACTTTTTCTGCCACTCTCCTTTGGTCTTTTCTAAATCATCTAGCATGTCTGTCACATCAGAAAGTCTAACTTTGTACATTTCTATGTCAGACCTTACTTTTTCAAGTTCTTTTTCTAGAGTCGTCCCTCTACAAGACAGTTGCTGCTTATCAAAAGCAGCAGATTCAAGTTTTTCTTTTAAGTCACATTGTTCTTTTTCGAGGGCTAGAACTGTTTTTTCTAGTTCTGTACAAACACGTATCTTTGCAGTAAGCTCCGTCTCCTTTAAACCCAACCTTGAGTTTAATTCTTTGATTTCAAATAGCAACACATCAGCTTTTTCATTGCTTCCTTGTATTCCATGGAGCAGCTTCAAGTTTTCCTCAGACTTCTGAGTTACCTGTTGCTGAAGAGTTTCAATGGCTACTCCATTTTCCAAGAAATCCAAAGCAGTTTCAGATAAACCGTGACTAGAAAATGACAAATCACTTGTTTTATCTGAAAAGTTTGTGTTTTTGCCTGACATATAGCTATAGTCTCTCTCTGAAGTAAGTTTCTCCGAATGCTTTTCTATTGATCGTGTTTCAGTAATCTCAGTTACTTTTCCACATTCAGCAGCGTCTTCTACAGCAATTTGCTCACAGTGTCTTATGTCAGGTGTATCACTTTCATGTGTCACGTTTTCACTGGGCAAACTATCCACTTTTAGTTGTTGCAAGCCATTTTCTTCTTCAGGAGGCACCTGTAGAAGTCAGTAAAAAAAAAAAATGAATCTAGAAAAACAAATTTATTACATGATGGTCTTCTGCTAGCTCCTTTCCCTCATTCACAATAAATGCATAGGGAAAAACCAACCAGAAAAATCTATAGAAAATGAAGGAAGTCCAGTATTTTTGCTGGAGGCCCTAACTAAACTCCACTTATCAATCTGGGTTACAAATAAGCTGATCTAAAGCTGTAGGGACGTTCTAGCATTAACATTAAGAAACCCTGGAATTATATTAACTAATTTTACCTCTCCTATTAGAGAAAACAAAGGAATTCTCTACTAATGAAGTTTTGCCCATTTATTGACTGGGGTAATGGTATTTATGAGTAAGGCTGTGAACTTACAGAAATTCTATTGGAGAAACTGGGCTTACAAATGCAAGTGGTGCCTCAGACCTCAAAGTGCTAGCAAAAAGCAAAGCAAAGCAGCCTGTGTAAATCATTAGCTCCTAAACATCTAAGTTAAAGAAAAACTGCCCCAAGACAAGTCTGTATAAACTAGCCATTAATAGTAGAAATTAGAAAAAACCATTATAGCAACCAGGTTCTGGGACAGCCTTTGAATGAAAGTAGGGGACTAAATACTTTTAAAAGAAAGGAGTTATATGAAGGTAGTGCTTGAGATACTCAGCAGATTTTTAAGATTTCAAAAGTGTTCAGCCTGAATTAAGAACCAATGGGTAGGACACAAGTTAGATTTCATCTAGCAACAAGCCATTCTGCTTGTTGAAAGGGAAGTTGAAAGTAGTTCTTGGTGCCCTCTCATTAGAAATGAGGGAATGGGGCATGTGCCACTAAAAGATACTGCTGGTTTCATACATAAGGTGCACACACACGTAAAGAGGAGCCCACACTACCATATACTTGGAGTGCAAAAAAAAAAAGATAATATAAAATACTAAAATCCAAAATAAGGCAAACCTTTACTTATCTTTCTATAATTCATTATTTTTTATTTTTCTGGACTGTAGGTAAGGAACAAAAAATAAAGTTGCACATTTCCATATCTCAATTGAAACTTCATTAATGATATAGAGAAAATACTTTTAAATAGTTTTCATTTTTCATAAGTAGGGACCTACCAAAAATAAGGATTTTACAAAATCTGGCATTGCCCACAAAATCTGCAGGAAAAAAAAAAACTCATTGAAAATAAAATGCTGGCTCCCCAGAAGGAGCCAGCCACCTTCATCATGCTATGACCTAGCTGTGCAGCCCACCGGAGAGAATTAGTGGGGGTGCTCACATGACAGGCAGCCCAAGATGGCTGCCATCCCCACTGCTGACTAGCAGCAAGGGCTGTCCATCATAAGGCCCTGCCCCTCTCCAGTCAACAGCAAGGGCAAGGCAATATGATGAACAGACCTCACAGCTAATAAGTGGTGAGGGGCAGGGCTACTAGGGCTCCTTGGCTAATTGGAGACATGGGGGCCCCACTGCACTACGCCCATGAAAAGGGCTGCCAGGCCCGCATTTTCCTCATGAAACCAGCTGGCAGTCGCCTTGAATTTGGTAGGTTCCTATTAATAAGCAAGCCTGTTTTGGCTTGTACCATAAATCCAATGACATACATCACAGTGATTTGTATGAGAGTCATTACTTACATCTTCAATGTCTATGCACAGCAATGAACGAGAACTTAAATCAAGGCCCTGTAGTTGGAGTCTTGCCACTTCAAGCTGTAGAAACAAATTCTCAGTCTGTTTCTTCTCCGTTGCCAGTTTATATTCCATCTCCATGGTTACACTATTGAGTTTTTGCTGCCACTGTTCATTGTCTGAAATATTTTGCTTTTTGAGGTCATCTATTTCTTTCCTTTCAGAAAAGATTATTTGCTTTAGTTCTTGTATCTCTTCATTTTTCATATTTTCTTGAGAGCAAAATTGGCCTTCAAGCATCTTGATGGACTTTTCGTATGTCTGACACAACGTCTGAAGCGCTTCAATTTTACTGGTCAGATGTGACTTTGTAGATGTAACGCTATCTTGCTGTGCAATACGTTCCAAAGCATGATCATAAGGCTCTTCAACTAAACTAATTTCTGTTGTATCCCCTAAAACAGATTCTTCGGAGCTATTCAGATGAGTTATTTCTTCAGACTTTTTGTACATACGATTGTCAAAAGAAGAACTCACAAAACTTTCTTCTTCAAAATGGGAGATTTCATTAAGACCTAATGGAGAAAAGATGTGCTTGAAGCCAACTGATTTAAACTCACCACTGTTTTGGAGAGGAGTCGCCTGCACTAAATCAGTATTAACTTTGTTCAGACTTGTTGACAAAGCAGAATTTTCTGCTTTAAGTGTTTCAATACAAGACTGCAGCTCAGATATTTCAGAGATTGTCTTACAGTGCTGCTCATGTAGAATTTTATGCTGGTTTTGCAAAGAGAAAAGTTTTTCCTTTATTTCAACAAAGTGTATTTTAACTTCTTTTTCAGATAATTTTAAAAATTCATAATCATGGTTCAGCCCAACATTGAATTCCAGAGATTCACATGACACTGGCTCATTAAACAGTATTTCTGATCGATCTTCATCATTTTGATCCATAAACTCATCAGGAAAAATAGCTTTTTCTTCTTTTAATATTTTAACTTCATTCATTAATTGTCCTACCTTGGTTATTTTAGCAGTAGTTGCCACAGATCCAGTTTTTGATTCATTATGTTCAGTTGTCAAGGCTAATTTTTCAATCTGCACCTTTTCACACATTTTCTCCAACTCATTTATTCTATTTACTATCATCTGCCAAGAAGATACTAGTTGAACATCATCATTCTGGCTTGATGTTAACTCATGAAGACCTGAAGAACAGTTTTCATCCAGTCCCTTTTTATAATGGTACTGGGAAACAACATCACCATTAAAGTCCTCTGAATGTTCATTTGTATTCATCACTATAAGCTTAGCATCTGAAGTTTCTAGTTTTTCTTTAATAATTTCTAATTCTTGCAGCATCTTCTCCTTTTCCTTCTCACTTTCTTCAAGTTTTATCTCTGAACTTTTCAAAGCAGCCTCCAGTTGCATTACCTGTGTCTTGTAGTTTTCTACAGAGACTTCTTTGTCCTCAAGATCCATCTGTAGCAGCTCAAGCTTAACTTGACATTTATTCAGGTCTCTCTCTTTTTCTTCCACAGACTCTTTCAACTGTTCATAATTAGCTTTTGAGAGAAGGCCTAAATTACATATTTGATGTTCATTCTTTGTTTCTATTGCCATGATTAGTTCCTCTCTCTCTTGATGCAGGATATTATATTGTTCTTGCACTTTATTTTGTTCTGCCCTGACATGTAATATCTCCTTTCTTAGACAGTCATGCTCAACTGAAGATACATTTTGGATATGGGAAAACTCTGATTGTAGTTTCTCAAGTTCCTGAATCAAATCTCTATTTTTTTCCTCTGATAACTTTAGCCTTGATAAAACTTCTTTGTGTTCATTAATAAGCTGTTTGTCTTCTTCTATTTCTGATTTTCTCTCCTCAAAGTTGTTTGTTTGAAGTCTTAAAATACTTTCTATGTTGGCATTCTTTTCTTCTACTGATTGGTATTTTCTTTGTAGAATTGTAAATTCTCTTTCAATTTCTTCATATCTTTTTTCAAGTGACAGTTGTTCTTCTTTATGTTTTTTGGACATGTCAGAAATTATTTCTTCTCTTTCCTTTAAATTATTAGAAATATGTGCATGTGCTTTTAGAAGATCTACTTTTTCTTCTTCTAAAGTAGTGTTAATGCCCTGAAGGGTTGCTTTTTTTTCAATAAGACCATCAATTTCTTCTTTATGTAAGCAAATCATTGTAGACATGTCCTTTTTCTCTGAATTCCATGTTTCAGACATAAGTTGTAATTGCCTTACTGATTCCTCAAGCATTTGCTTATTTATTTTTAAATCCTGAATCTCTGCTTGCCGAATTTCTAATTCTTTATTCAAATTTAGGAATTCCTTGTCCTTGTCTTCAAGAGCAGTTAATATTTTACAAACAAAATCCTGGCGAGCAGATACATCCTCTTCCAAATTACTAATATGTTGCTTAGTCTCGGTCACAAAACTTCCATGAATCTGTTCTACTTCAAACAGCCTTTTTTCTGTCTGACCCTTGATTTGTATCAATTCTTCATACTGTTTCTGTAAATCTGAATTCAACTGCTTTTGACCCATTAATGAAGTCTCAAGAGAAGATATCTGATGTTGTAAAACAGTCACATCCTGTTGACTGTTTTTTCCTGTTCCTAGTGCAACTTTTGTAAAATGATTTTCTTGATCTTCAGTGCTTGCTCCAGGCTCTCTTGTTGATACAGTGGCATTGCTCATTGTAATTTGTCTGTCATCTAAAACAGTTTCACAATCATTATTTTGTGAATATACTTCTTTGTCTTCTGTCACTTCAGAAATATCTTCTGATTTTACAGAACAGATTCTGTCATATTTAACAACTAACTCTTGATAACATTGATCTTTTTCCACTACTTTGTTTTCTGTCAACTGGAGCCGTTGTCCAAGAATGTCAATTTGGTTGGTGAGCTCTGTTATTTTCCAAGTCATATTTTCTATTTCTTTCTTATATTTTTGCTCTGAACAGTTTGCTTTTTGCTGAAGAACATCATAGGCTTCTTTCTGTGCCTCTAATGTTGCATTCTTACATTCTACAGTCTCTCTGAGATTTTTAATTTCTATACTATATTTTTCATTTTCTATTTCCATGTTTCTGACTCTCTCACAGGTTTCATGACTTTTAACTTGTTGATTTTTGAAAGAAGTTTCCAAGTGATTAATTTTGTTTAGCAAACCTTCTTTCTCAGACTCTAGATGATTCATAAGCTGTTCATTTTCAGTTTTCCACTGAGAAAAAGTGATAATTTCCTTTCTTATTTCTTCACACTCTCTCTTCTTCACCCCAAGGACCTTCTGTAAATCTCCTGTTTCTTTTTCCATTTTGCCTATTTTATTGTTTAATTCTTTAATGTGATTTTCTCTTTGTATAAGCAAATCTTGATCAGATTCTTGCTGCTTTTCCATGTCAGCTATTACTAATTTCAGTTTCTCCAAAGTTACAGAACTATCTTGCTTGTCTAATTTTTCTTGGAGCAATTTTAGCTCTGCTTCTTGAGAGAGATTTTTATCTAGAACATTGAAAAGAATATTAAAAGGTTAATCTAAAGAAAATAAATTATTCTATCAACTATGTATTACTCTTTTTATAATTTATAATAATGAAAAAATGTTTTAATATTTAAAAATATAATTCAAAATGTCCCTGCATCTTTTGAAACCTTTACTTTTGTAAAGGTTTCAAGACTGGTTTGTATTATTCAACTGAATAGATTGGATAGACTTTTGTAATTAGCTAAACATGCTTTATATAAAAAACACTGTCATGATAGAGTAACAGAAAGAACACACCATAGCTAATTCTTCACTTCACAGTTGTAACTCTGTTGCCTCTAAATCTCATTTCCAATGCTCTAACCTCAAGAAGGGATAACCATACTAATGAATACTGGAAGAATTTTAGTGGCCTTTTTTTCCATTTTCCAGCCTTTAAAACTAAAATACATCAAACCAATCAAAATGTTTGGTGGACAAAATTACTTCCTTCTCTTAATATTGCCTCATAAAAGAGGAATTTCCTATATTACTAAATAAATACTATTGAACACCAGTAATTTACTGTATAAAACAGAAAATATTTTCCTACAAGACAAATACAATTGTCAATCTTCCATGCAATAATCTTCTTTTATGACTCAGTAGATGCAACTAAATTATATTTACTAAATTTGTAGATGACACCAAGCTGGGTAGAGCAGAAGACACTTTATAGGACAGTCATAGGGTGTGGAGAGGCATAATCCTTAGAACATTCTAAATAAGCTTTAAACCCCAAGGCCATGTCCGTACAAGTGCGGCTCTGTGTAGTATGTGGCACTGCAGACAGGTCTGGACATCTAGGCATTCCCCACTCTGCTACCTTGCAGCATGGGGGGATATTTTGACCCCAGGAAATACACCAGGGTCAAAAAAAATTAATGTGGAAAAAAAGTAGGGTGGCGCACATGGCGGCAGCACATGCCACCCAAAACCAGAGCCTGGCCAACCAGAGCCACACTCCAGCTGCTGGCCAGCCTTCCAGCTGCAGCAGTGCCATGGCTGCAGTTTTCCCAGCCCTCAGGTAACGCTGGCCCTGGCTAACCCTACCCCACCAGGGGTAATCTGCCACATGCCCGAGTTCTCATGGTACAGGCTTTCCCCAGGGACAAGTAGTAGCAGCGCAAAGTGTGCTGCTGCTACTTGTTCCTGGGGAACCAAATGTCTGTGCTCTTCTGGACACAGCCCAAGAGTCTAGACGTGCATGCCACTTAAGACTGGTTTAAACTTCCTGGAATATCTCAAAAGAATACCAGCAAAAAAGAGTACTATTTTGAGGCAGTCCTCCATGAGCCAGTCCAATGTCACATAGGAACATAGAGCATTCTGTGCCTACTGTCTGGTTAGTCCTCCAGGTATCCCAAACTAAACTGTTCTTCACTCCCCTACTCCACCCCGCCCCCCAAATGCATGCAGGACAAGGGGTTGCTGTGGAACACAACTGGGACTCTATTGTGCAAACAGAAAGTGGGGAAGCAAAGCATCCATGACAGTTTGATTCTGTGCTGAAGACACTTGATCTCCAGGGCAGGGTATGAAAAGCTGCAGAGATCTTAGGGCCCTGGAGCACTAAGCCCTCCAGGAAATGCAAGCAGGGGGCCACACATCTGTCACAGCACTTAGCACCCCCTCCACTCCCATTCTTCCACTACCCCAAATGCCTCGAAACCTCCTCCTTCCCCTCCCCAGTCCCTCCACAACAGTACATTCATCAGGGTACCACCACTTAGATTTTGTGAAATACAATCACATTCTTCATTGAAGACAATCAGTCCTTTTTATTTCCCCTGCTTTTTTTTTTTTTTTGAGAAGGAGGAGCTGAAATTGCAATTGTAGGCCAGGATATCTTCCTCTTTCTTGGGGACCAGCCAAATCCAGGTCTTCCTCCCACCTCTGCTGGAATCCCAGGGAAAATTCAGACACTGGAAGGATTGATGGCCTAGATAACTCTATCACCCCTCAGTGCAATCACTAAAAGGTGATTTAGAACTCTTAGCATGGTACATGCAGACACTTCTGTCTGGGGACAAACGTGAACAAGTTCCTCATCAATGGCTGCTTGTACATGTGCATATTCATGTGCAGCAATAAACTCCAGGGCATATCATGTTGAAGTTTATTGCTCCTAGGTGCCACTTTTATTGGTCCTACGTGCCATGTTTACATGTGTGCCCAGGACCACAGCACATTGACTGGGTCGGAGCAGCCCTGGCTGGCAGGGAACCTGTGGGGTCAGTGTGCCAGTCCGGAACTGCTCCAACTTGACTCAACATGCTGCAGAGCCACTGGCTGGGGCACAAGGGTGTTTCAGTGTGGGGCTAGCCAGCAGGGAGCCCCCCACATTGAAGCACCCACATGACGCAGCCATCTCCATAAGCATCTACACATGTGGTGTTGCACATGAAAAAACTCTGTAGCATGATAATAATTGTATTTACAAGTACTAATCTACTGTAGTTTATTAGTTTCCCGTGGTCTAACAGGGCCACACATAGACACTGACACATTTACTGCAGAGCTAATTAGGCAACTCGGTAATAAATTTTTCGTATAGATGCAACCAGTGACATTCCTGGAACAGGTTAAGCACGATGTCTATCCACACCCTTAAAATCTATAAGTAAAAGATAAACCAGAGTGCTTCTGGGATGGTTTAGCTAATTATGTAGGGTGGTGAACTGAGATCCTGAGGTCCTTACCAATGTTTAGTTCTTGATTTGCAGCCTAAACATACTCATCTTCAATGTTCTTCTCTGCCAGACAAATTCTATGATGCACTGGTTAAGTCATTAATCTCTCCATGCTTCAGTTATCCATCAATAAAACAGAGATAACAGTAATACTCCACTACTTCATTGGCATGAAGCTAGCATAAATAAACTAAAATCTAAAATGCGAATTAATAATAAAGGTCATAAATGCCACTTAAGTACCAAAGATTTAGATTATTTTATAAAAACCCCAAATATGTACAGTCCTCAACTTATGACAAGTTCTGTCTAACAGCACTTTTGACATTGGTAAATTGACACCCTGTTTCAAGGTTCCGATGCCAGTTTCGCCTTTACAATGCTGGACACAGCTGTGTCCAGCTGGTAAGCCTGCTGTGGTGGGGGGAAAAGTGGAGGGAAGAGGCATGGAAGGCAGATCAATGCCTCCGCAGCAAGGGAAGGATTGCAGCTGGGGCAAGCGCTGCCAGGGGAGCACAGGGAGAGGATGGGGTGGCTCCCGCTGCTGCATGCCACAAGTCCAGGAGGGCATGGGCGGAGGGGTGTGCCAAGCAAAAGGCGCTTGAGCAGCCCTGGCCCTAGCTGCCCCACACAGATCTGGAGCACATGTCCTGCCACAGCTTGCCAAGGTAGAATGAAACTGCAGCTTGTCTGGGAGGTGTGGGAAAGCTGCACAAGCAATGGCAGGGCACATGACTCCCATGACTACCCATAGCCCCTAGAATGCAGCCCAGCACTGTCATCTCCACCAGGGTAGCAGTGGGATCAGCCATGGCTTTGCTCCAACGGCTACGGGCTCTTAATCATTTGACTAGAGAATCAAGATAAACTCCGTGGTTCCAGTGAGTTTAGGTATCATTCAAGAGTAAGCTAGGAGTCTTTATGATGAACAGCAGAAAGTGGCAGAGGAAGAAGATGCATCTGCTGTTGAAAAAACTCCTCCTCGTAAAGTCTTGACAACAAAGTTGGCTGAGGCATTTCAACATTTGGAAGTTGCCGTTCCTCAAACAGGGACATATAACCCTGACATTGAACACAGTGCATCAGTGAGTAGGGGCATATTTAACATGTACAGCTGCTACAGAGAAATTGACAAGCAAAAGAAGAAAACATCTGTCCAAACTTCCTTGACACTTTCTTAAACAAAGCAGGCAAGACTCCAGCAAAACCTGTAGCCAAGACTCCTAAGACTCCAGCCAAGAAGACTTCAAAAAGTCCAGCAGTCACCTCAAAGAAGTCCTTCTAAACCAACGATTGCGATTTATAATATAAATACATTAATGTAGCTATATTACTAATTTATAATTAATTGAATGAATACAAAATTCTGGGTTATTTTTGGTGAAAATAGGGTACCAGGCCTTGGTTCAGGAACAAATCCCCCATTTATAATTTTGTTTCCTATGGGAAAATTAGTTCCAAGTTACGTTTTGACTTAAGACGCAGCTTTCATGAACCAATTGGGCGTCTCAAGTCCAAGGACTGCCTGTAATGGAATTAAATTAACAGTAACAAAGTTCAGCAAGACAGAGTTCATACACAAACATTTTCTCACCTTTTTGTCCATAATTATTCTGCCTAAGAAACTGAGATTACCACTACCATTTTAGAATCTCCCTCAAGCTCCACACAGAAGCAATGGTTTAAACAAGTTTTCAATAAATTGAAACATCTAACTCACTTTTCATCTTTTCGGCAAAATTCTGGCTCTGCTTTAAAAATTGCTTTGCTGTTTTTAGTTCTTCTTCCAGGTGGTAGATCTCTCGCAACTTTTGATCAAACTGGCAATTAAGGAATTTTTTTTCCTTTTTCACTTCCTAAAACAAAACATTAGTTACAAAATCAAATCATGAATGAATTACTGAAAATCTGATGGATTCCATAAAGGTTTTCAGAAAAGACAGCTGTGATTTGGTATGCAATCTGTTTACCACCCTGGAAAAGAAGCTAGGCCTTGATTTCTAAGCAAAATTTTGGAACAAAAATTGTACCAAATGGCAGCACATCCCCTGTAACCAGCTATTGCCAATTTCCTGTGGCATTAGGGCTGTGTGAAACAGCACCATTATATTTCGGCTTCCATTTCGCCAGGATAGTGTTTCATTTAGTTTTGAAAGCACTGGCGTTCCATTTCATTTTGTCAAAACTGTTTTGACTTTTCGTGCATAGGCTATAATGGGGAAGCACAAAGCTGCCTGACTCAGATGAAACTTGCAGGGATAGTAGCCCCTTCTGAGGCCATGAAGCCTGCCTAGTTTCAAGGAGATTGGTGCAGGGGTTTTGGGGAAACTGCACCTCAAGCTGCTGACCTCAAGCAAAACTCATATCACTTGCCAGCAGCAGCAGCCTCCTGTCATTCCGTGTGTAGATCTGGGGCCCCTCACCACCAGGAGGGCTCTGGGGCTGAAGGAGTCACTCAGAGTGCAGCCTGGTGGCAGGACATGGGGGACAGCCAGTGGAGGAGCCGCCTGGAGTGCAGCCCTGGCCAGCGGCTTTCCTTCGCCTCCCATCACTGGGCTCAGCTTCATGGGGCTGTGGAGCCTCTAACCGCCAGACTGTGCTCACCAGGGCTGCGCTCCATGAGGCTCCTCCAGCCTCACGGAGCTCAGCTCGGTGGCAGAAGGTGGCACAGAGCCAGTGGTGAACCACTGGGAGCACAGCCCTTGGTCCAAGCACAACCCTGGCCAGCAGCTCTGCCCCGCCTCCCACCACTGGGCTCAGCTCCATGGGGCTGGCGGAGCTGGCTGGAGTGCGGCTGGGTGGCAGGAGGTGAGGGAGAGCCAGGGTGGCACTCTTAATGGCTCCAACAGCCCCACAGAGCTCAGCCCAGTGGCAGGAGTTTGGGGAGAGCCACTGGCCAGGGCCATGCTCAGAGCTGCTCCACCACTAGCTCTCCCCTGCCAGGCTGAGCTCCGTGGAGTTGACAGAGCACAGCCCTGGCTCTCCACTGCTCCCTGCAACCAGGCTGCACTCTGAGTGGCAGCCTGGTTCCAGGGAGCCCCACAGAGGCTCTACCTCACAACTCTTTGGGGGGTGCAGGCCCCCAGATCTGCACATGGGATGACAGGAGGCTGCCATTATTGCCTGGGCCCAGCAGCAGCAGCAGCAGTCTTCCTGGCACTGGGCACAGGCTGCGCCCAGTATTGGTCCCAGGCAGCAGCAGCAGCCTCCTGTCATCCAGCGTGCAGATCTGGAGGTCTACACCCTGGAAGGGTTGCAGGGCTATGCTAGACTCCTCCTTGGAGGCGTGGCCCAGACCTGCGTGAAGGATGACAGCAGGCTGCCGCTGCCAGGTGGGACCAGTGCTGAAGCCGGGTAAGTCCAGCTTTAAAATGTTTCATTCCAAAACTGTTTTGAAGGCGTTTGTTTCATTTTGATTTCACTGTTTCAAGGTTGAAACAGCTTCAAAACGAAACACCCGGTGAAATTTTGTACTGCCCTATTAAACATGTATCCTGTATGGCTCACTAGTGCAATTCATCATTGCACAGACACAACAACATTTTATTCAACTGTTACAGAGGTTTGAATACAACAGCAAGGACAGGATATATCATATTCCTAGTGCTAATAAAAATCTCTCTCTGGTAAACCAAGCAAAGAAACGTCCAGTTCAATTTTCACTTAATTTTTGTGCCTCAAACCTCCAACCAGACTTGTTTTTGGATGTACTATTAGCATCCTGCAGAGAGTTTACTAAATTGATTTATCACAGCTGGGAGTAGAGAGGGAGGAACGGGGTCTAAGTTCTTTATGCACACTAAAAAAAACCCTCACATGGAGCCTGCAAAAAAGTAGAACTAGAGAAAAAAAATATTGTGGTGATATTGATCATTTAAAATACTATTTATTAGTAGTTTTTACAGATTCAGCTATTCCATACAACTGTTGTTCACAGTCTAGAATAACACCACCCACTTGATCCAAGTGACTTACCAAAGCAAGCAAATGGATGAAGAAAAAAAGAACTGGTGAATTTAAAACCTAGAAAGAAGACTATTCTGGTAAGCAAATTGAAACACTTCCAAAAAATTGCTGCAACAGTGCTGTCTCCATTCATGCAGGGCTTTCACAAAACTGGATTTTACAAGGAATGCTTTCTGTCACCTTCATCAGGTTAGTCTACCTCCAGCTGTCGCCAATCAACTTAGCTTCAATCATATATGCTTTTATTACTCCTGCCTGAATAAATGAAATGCAGATTTTTCAAAACTGGTGTTTTGGGCACTGCAGAATGCCACAGCAGCCCTTCTCAGTAGCAGAGGTTATCATTGTTATTCTACTTCTAGGCTTCCCTCAGCACCTTAATTTAAAACTGAAATAAGGCATCAGTCCTTATTTGGGGATCTGTAAAACTGAGTTAGTCGCAATGAAATCAACTGCAAGATCACCTATAGATCGTTCTCTGACAGCCCCTTTACACACAAAAGTAAAGGCATGATGGGCACTAATGTATAATCTACACAACTGTGCATTAGATCCTATTACATCTTATTGCTGGTGCAGGGGGAACTTGGGATCAGGATCCCCCTGCACCAGCAAGCAAGCTCCCATGGCTGGGGGCCCCCTTCAAGTGAGGGGTTCTCAGCTGCAGGGGTATCCAGTGCACCCCCAGGACTGGGAGATGCAGTGACCTTCCAGGCTGTCAGGGGTGCACAAAGCCCCCACAGCTGGGAGTTGGACCTTGGCACCCGAAAGCGTATGGCAAGAATGCAGCATCAGCAGCTGCAAGACCCAGCAGCTGCAGGGTGTTGCTGGGACCCAAAGCTGGCAGCTGCTGAGGCTGAGAATCCCCAGTTGTGGGACTCTGAGCCCCAACTGGGTATAGTATACTCTTGTGACTGGGAACCCTATCAGTTGATCAGAGACCCTGCTACATGTGCAAATTAAAGTTAGTACGTATAAAGTTAAACCTTGAAAAAGTAACTGGATGGAGCATTTTATGGTGTGATAGCCATTTTGGAAGTGTAGTTCCTCTCAAGGTAATTGTGTAATTAACCAGTTAATTGCATGATACCTGTAACATGTAGAGGATGCCTGAACCAATAAAAGCAGAATCAGTGTTTAAAGATGAATTTGATAGGAATACAAGATACAGCTTGCAGAGTTCCTAACAAGTCAGTAAGGTGCAGATAGCACTAGTACTTGTTGATTTACCATTCAGGTTATTAATTATACCATCTACTCCAATTTATTACCTCAAAGTTCTTCCTCAGCTCATTTTCCTTTGACTGAGTTGCTAGTAATGCCTGCTCTGCTCTGCTCAGCTTCTGAGTAAGCTCAATGCAATCACGTTCCAAAAGCTGTTTTGCTGCTGTCACCTACAAGGAAAAAGATCAAATGTAATTTGTGATCCTATTTAAAATTACTTTTTCAAATAAAGGCTTTTAAAATAAAAATCCTTTTGCTTTCTTAAAGTCTGAGCTAGCAAGTTTTGATGCAACAAAACCAAACAAATCCAAGTTCCATCTTTTTTTTTATCCTAAGGGAAATCCAGAACTTTGGTGTTCAACTTAGCTGGCCCCACAGGCTAGATGAGTGGCGCAGGGCCAGTTCAAGGGCCTAATGAAACACTGGGTTAGTCCATGGGTGCATGTCAGTGCACTGTTGCACATCAGACCCAGTCAAGGAGCGACTCTGTACACTAGCCCAACCCCATGTGCTGGATATAGCTGCAGTACAACTGTGGATCCTGGCATGATCCAGTTAAGAATCAGACAGTCCAAAAGCAGTGCATGTAAAGAAAAGACAATCTTAAAAACTCAAGACTGTGCAAGTATATGAAAAATATTTCCAGGCAAATTCTGAGGTGCACAATCACAAAGCAACATTTAAAAAAAATTGTTATTAGCTTGGAGCCCTTTTCAGCCAGCAGAGCAGCAGTCTTTAATACCTGTTCTCTATTCTCCAAAGCTATTGGTTTGGTCCCCTTGGCCAGATACAGACACAGGGCTCTTTGCAGGCCAGATCCAGACTCAGTTTAAGTGGCAGAAGAAGCTGTGGAGGTTAACATCACTCACTCCCCCGCCCAAACAGGGCTCTGTACCTTTGACTCCAAACCTGCTCACCCAGACCCCAATCTATCAGACTCTTCAGGAGCCCTGATGGCCAGAAGACACAGCTCTGTGGACCAAATCCAGTCCCTGATACATTTTTTACACTCCTGCACTACTGTATTTTTTTTAAATCAAAGCATGCAGTTTGGGGATGTAAAGCAGTGACTTCTGACCAACAGGCCTGAAAATTTCTTGCAGATTACCATGCACATTCAAACTTTTAATTGAAAATAGGGATGCAATATCTACAAACCACTTACTATGGCTTTTTAAAGCCACTAGTGATGCCTGGAGCAATAATATGGTCTTAAGAACGCTGAAGCTTAAGTGCCTGTATTTATGGCCTAAAGACATTAAATTTGTAGTTTTATTTCCTGAGAATATAGTTAGAGATAAAAGATTAGTAACCTTTACGTTAAGGTTTCTTCCAGGAGTCAGTCTTACATTCATTCAGCAGTAAGCAAGATTATAAATCGTCATCAACAGATCCAGATATTTTTCTCTAATTTTATTTTATATTTGTCACAATAGCCCTGCAATACTCCAAGCTAGAAGGAAAGAAATTCCATCACCAAGAAAAAAAGCCATTATGGAAATTTCCTGGGGAAAATTCTAAAGCACCAAAGTTTCTGCATGAACCTGAAGTTTCTGCAGTAGGTATGTAAAGAAGAGAATACACAAGGAAAATAAAAGTCATGGAGAATAGTTGTAACAGGCAGTTTTAGAACTCTTGTCTTAAGTCAATATACTATGACTATGTATTACAAATCAGAATAAAAAGCAACTTATTTGAGCAAGGAAAAAGCTCTTAAGCGCAGAAAGAAAAAGAATTGTTGCATGGCCTTAATTAGATTGCTTTAAAGCTCATTTACTATGTCAGTTCATCATTCTTCTTGCTTCAAACCACAATGTACACCACCACTGAATATATTTTATTGGTGTAACACTGAAATACTTTTTGGCCCCTTTACAGCTCAGTTACCCCTCAAAAGTCTACAAAGTTCTTTATCAAGACTTTCCTTTTTTATAGCCCTCTGTTTAGGTGCTCAGTGTTTGTAGTTCAGGATAGATCTTCTCAACCAACAGGCTCTGATACCATAGTAGAGCTCTTCCTTGGTATAGCTCTCAACAAAACTGCAGATGTCTTACAAGCCTCCTTTGGAGTTCTCAAAAATTGTCACTTGCCCTCTTCCCAGTAAGATCCCTCCCCAACTGCAACCTCTCCCACTGGCTGCTACACCCTTTAAAATGCACCCATCCTCCAGGCTCTCTGCCTAGTAACTATCCAGCAAGAAATTATCTCTCAATTCTCCCTGGAGTATTTTTTGCCCCCTAAAAGACCATTTCTGTTCACCCCTATCAGTAAGCCTGTTTTGGTGGCATGATCCATATGTTGTTGTTCTCTTCACTGGGAGATACAGGCTAACAAAGCAGCTAAGCCCTAGCCCTTTGTGTATCAACATACCTTTTGATAAGAACACACAACAGCTTATTCTGATTGAATTGAAATGTACTTAATTTCACTTTATTATAGTCTTAATATTAAGATTAAGACTTAAGATCTAAGTACACACACAAAAAACAGGCTTCATTCATTTTACATGAATAAACATCAGAAAATAACTAGGGGCATTTATATACGTGCTCCAGGAGTTGGGAGAAAAGGGGGCACTTTAATGAGAGTGGCTCTCAGAGCTGCTCTAATTAAAATGCCCAGAGTGTCTTGTGTATCAGTATCCCTGTGCTTAAAAATGGCAGCAGGGTCACTTTAACTAAAGCTCACTCAACAAGCTTTAGTTAAAGCACCCCTGCCACCATTTTTAAGCATGGGGATGTTGATATATGATATGCTGGAGTGCATTAATTACCACACTCCAGCAGACTTGATTAATCGAGCCTGCTTTGACATACGGTAATTACAGCATATTGGAGCAGTGTTGCTGCTCATGTATAGGCACCCTAGAAGACCACAATTTAGATGCTTCCTTCTCAGTTTTATTTGAAGTTTTTACATCTAAGAAGCCTACTTTGTCAAGTTCTGCCTGTAGAGCATTGTAGTCATTTTTGGCTTGCTGCAGTTCCTGGTTCAGCTTGGATTTTATCTGGTTGCACTGCTGATCTAGTGTATGTAAGGAACACTGCTGATGAGACAGTTCCTGAAAGGCAATGGTAGAAAAGAAACATAAGTACTACTGCCACAGTTTTCTAGTTTTCTAGTCAAAGTACTGTAACTGTCACCTCTAGCAAAGTGGAGGAAAACATACTTTAAATAGCCTGTCTGTGAAAGGCCTGGGGAATTTTGCAGGTGCTGGGGATAGAAAAAGGAGCAGAAAAGGGTAGGTGAAGGAGAAAGCAGGGAAGCATGTGTGATGCCTACTGGAAAAAGACATCTGTTTACAAAAGAAGTTAAACTCCCTTCAGATTAAAAAAAAAATCCCAAGAGGTTTGTCAGGGGGAAAAGGCAAAAAAGTGATAGTACTTCCCTTCTATATAGTCTTCCTAGCCAACCATATCTCTTCAAACACCCCTCCAACATACATATGTACCCTCACAACCTATTTTCTAGCATTACTTCCATAAACTACTAAGATTTGCTTTTAGCAGTAAAGTAATAATAATTTCAGGAAAGCATTCTATTAGAGTGGCACAGAAAAGCACTCTGCCTCAGAGAATTGCAGAGTTGAAATGTGCTGCTTTTAAAGCAGCATTTCACCTATGCTCTAATAAGATGAAATGCTCGGTCTCTCTTGGGTTCCCACAGCTATCAAAAGGATTTATCTCATCTTTTGTTTAGGAGGTAGAATACAATCAGGTCAAATTCACTGTAGCAGCAAGAAGCACAAGTTGTAAGACCCAAATGTGGCATTATTCATCTTCCCTAGCACCAAAACAGTGGCTGAATTGTTGTCATACTCCTAACTCAGTCATGATTCCTCCTTCAAAATCTGAACCATAATCTAGATTATGTAACAGTCACCCCTGTTCAAAATTTGAACCATAATCCAGATTAACACTCCTGCTAATCATGCTTGAAGCATACTTTGTCACAATCAGACATCACTGTATGTGAACTAGCTATGACAATACTGTCTACACTGATGGTACTGGCATAAGAGCAATAGCCAAGACTCCTAACTCACTAAACAAAGTAAGAAACAGCACTTAGCAATACAGATTTCTCCATTATGGTTCACTTCATTTTGAACAAAATGGTTTCATGCATTTTGTTGATGCCATTTTGATGAAGTCTTCATTTTTAGCCTCTTCTAAGATGGTTAAAGTCAGTTTATTAACCTGACAGGCACAACATGTAATTGCTGATCGCAATCTCTGCAGAAGTGCTTCCCTCTTTATTTTGGGACAGATTCTGCAAAGTGCTGGCCAATGCATCTCATTTCGTGTTATCCTGACCGAGATTGTAATACTGGATACTTCCAAACAAGGCTAGGGAACTCATTTGGATTATGCTTGGGTATAAGACTGATTATACCCACATTTCTATCTTTGCATAAATGAATTAGAACTCTTGAGTCATATATTTTAAAACTCAAAGCCTTTCTGCCACTCCTGCCTTCCCAAAGTCTTGACAGATAATATTAAAGTGATACACTATATATCAACAGGCAAAGTGGAGTGAGATCATCCCCTCTGTCAGGGGTACATAAAACACCAAATCACTCTTAGAACTACATGGTTATCAGGGGGGGGGAGTCAGAGCAAAGGCATTTGAAATGCCTATCATTCAGGGACGTTGCTGCCTTAGACAAAGAGCAGAGACCTTGCCCCAGCCATGAGATCAATGTTTTACACCTCCTAAACATCTTATTTAACAAAAATAATGAAATAAAAATAAAATACGTTGCATGTTAAACTTATTGAAACACTAATCCTAACTGTGCTAGAGGAAACCTGTGAGGGCACTTAAGTTCTGCCTTCTTGTCATGGGCAGAAGGAAGGAATTCGGAGTCAGTAGGAACTACTCAGTATTTTCCGCCCCTGAATGGGAAGCATAAGACATGCATAGCTCCAATTGTTGCTGCTAATCAAAAGAATGTGAATTTGTACACAAAAGCACTAGCACGCCTACAATAGGATCAGATCAGGGAAAAAGTACTTCACAATGAACAATTTGTTCACCTTAATAAGAGCAGTCTGAGGGAAAACAATGATTCTTGTCTTACCTCCAGATATTCCTTCTCCTTTTCTTTTACTTTCTGCTCATATGAGTGACGAGCACTTTCAGCATTTTGTCTTTGACACTTCAGTTCTTCCAACAGCTTTTTCACTTTTTGCTCCACTGTTTCATACTATAGAGAATTTAAGAGTTACGGATGAAAATGTTATTTCATGCTATTTGTACTGCTGTAGCACCCAAAGACCTCCCCGACAAGTACTAGAATCCCCCTGTGCTAGGTACCATGAAAAAAAGAAAAGAAAAAAAAAAAACCAGAAAAATCAGTCCTTTCTCCAAAAAATAAAAAAAATTGAATGAAGAAACTAACAGGTACTCACTTTATCTAAGGCTAAGTTGATAAGAGATTTCACTTGGCTTCAGTACAATAACACGATAAAATTCAATAGGTAAAAATAAAAGCTAAATAACTAAAAGTATTTAGACATGCAATAATTGAGAAGTTCAACAACAACAAAAAACAGTAAAACAGTCTGGTTTGCTGGAACAGCAAGAACAGAATATTTTTCATTGCTGAATTGACAATACTGTTAACAGCACACCAGGGAGATTTACAACCAATTTAAAAGAAAACTGCCATGGCAAAATGAAAATTACTCTCTCTACAGAACATCCCTGATTTTCTGAAGTCTTTTCATTAAAGCAAGTAACTAATCTTCAAATGAAATAAAGTGAAGGGGTGACAAAATTTAAAGCTTCTTTGTGGCTAGCTGATATTAACCTAGAAGATGACCCAAAAGACAAATTTAATGTGATGAGAAAACATTATTGATACCTGTGCATGCATATGCACTGGTAACTATGCAGTATCATTTTTAATTTATGCTTTATTGAAGTGCAGTTCCACTTACATAGTTATAACTAAGTAAATTATTGATGAAATGGAACATTGTGACAAAAGTACCCTTCTAATTATAGCTGAAACACTGACAGAAAATAAATACCTAAGATGACAACATGCAAAGATGACAACATGAATTCTGGGAAAATTATGATGCTGTATGGATACCTAATCACAGTTTCATAGATACTAGCTTAATCTATGCACTGTCAAAGACCACACTCTGGTCGCCTTTTTAGACAACAGATCTACTGTTTATTCAGTCTATCGGAGCAACTTATGCATAAAAGATAAATTTTGAAGTCCAGATTTTCCTCACAGCATCCTGCTCAACCAACTTAGATTGGGTGATTGGGTGTAGGAATTTTTTGTCAGAAAGGAAAAGCCATGAGAGAAAGGAGGAAATATTTTTAATATCTAAAAGGCAGCAGTTGACTCAGTTAGCTCCTGCTCTATTGCCAGTCAATCAATACAGAGCTTGATCTACCAGTTCAAACCGCTGTTTCAGAAGTGCCACTGAGTCCTGTTCAGCCTGCCAAAACTTTGCCTACTCAACCCCATACAAAAAAAAACATTTCACTTGAATATCCCAGTCCTGTATAGCCCCCAAACCACTGTTTTATCTAATGTTTGTACAGATGTAAGGTCAGAAGTTTTCAAATGTATGGAGCTTGGAAATGTTTGTAACATTCCCCATTGCATGCTTCAAAATCATTGCACTTGCAGGCAGTGCCGTATTCTTCACCCAGGGGGCCATGGCAACCCATGGCTATGTTCCCCGCTACTACCACGTAGTGGAGGAAGCCGAGTGCACTAACATTGCTGTTTTGCATTTCCTGTTCCCTGGGGTGGAAGCAGAGCTGATGTTAGTGAGTGCACTTTTGCTGCTCTGCCTCCAAATCTCGCAGAGCAGGAAGCCAAAAGATATGTGCATAGCTACTGGGGAGCAGAAATCCTCAAAACTATGATGCAAGGGTCTTGTGACAGTGGCAAAGGGGCAGCTAGGCTAGGAGAGCAGAGTTCCAGGCCCTGTCCACATCTGGTGACCCCTGTATACCAGGAGCATGATAACCAGAGTTCTTCTTTTAGTAGCTTAATTTTCTTTTGCAACTTGTATTATCCATATCCTTCTCCATTTTACAAACACTAAACTCCTCCTCCTCAGCTATAAAGAAAACTCCTGCAGCTTTAGGAGCAACACAAATCTGAAAGTGGAAGACTCTGATAAAAGATGTTTAAAATATATGTATACTCAGAATAGAAAAAGCAATAATTCAAACAACTAAAAATTGTATTGGGTAGAGAAGAGAGAAAGATCCTTTGGCTAGGAATGTACTGTACAAATTAAAGAGCCACCAACAGCACTTCCATATTTTAAGACTAACATTTTGGTTTGAAGCAGAACTTAAGAGATTCTTTTTCACTGTTTAACATAGTTTCCAAATTAGACACATTTTCTTCAGAGGCTGAATTACTATTTTCTAGATAAGCTATTTGCTTTCTTTGCCTGTGAAACACTACTTAGAAATTACAATATTTTTAAAGAAGTTTGCACTTGTTCTCTCACCTTATTTTCAGCTGGGATGAGCTGAATGATAGATCATCACATATTCTTCGTATGTTCCATATTTACTACCTTAATTATATTTGATTTTAAAATCAGTTACAATAAGCAAAAACCTTAATTATCTATTTGTTATGGTTACAGTTAGAATACACTTTAAACATCTTCACAGTCAAGTCACTATTTCAACACTAGAATGAATAGTTCAATGTTCCAGGCCTTGTCCTTTTCCATTACCTTCTGTAATGGTTCTCAAAGCAGAGAACAGAAACTCCTCCATAGCAGCAGCAGCCACCTTGTGCAAGCTTCCCTTCCTCCCCTACCCACATCCAGACAGAAATTCCAGTTATTAGAGTGTTCTGGACAGTAGAATACCATATAACAGGGATTTTACTGTATGTGTGTATGCACCCCCAACTCTTAACAAACAGAAACCCTACCAGAAAATGATGTGCAATGCAATAATCATACCTACAGAAAATACAGTAGTTTTCTTCATAAAATACACCACCACCTTTGAACTAAGCAGGAGGGAAAAGCAAAATACAAAAAGGACAAAGTAGACTTGGTGAAATTCAATTTTTATTTTTTTAAATAATATAAATAGATAAAAATGTTTATTTTAACCATTTATTTCAATTTTTATCCATTTAAATTTTCAGATTGTACAAAGTTAGAGGTATGAGGGCACTAGGAATGTAAAAGTTTAAACAGTAATTGTATTTATACCATTTAACATTTACTGTTTGCTTCCCAGTTTGGTGCTACCTGCTGTCAGGGCTGTGTGGATCCAGGCTGCAGCATCACACAGCTGCTGCAGTAGGGAGGTAACTAGTGGCTACCCAGGGGACAGGAACCAGGCAGAGTTGCATGGTGGAGCTGACAGGGCTTAAAATAGGAGTGAGCGCAGTGGCGGGGCTGCCATTAGGTGGTACAGGGGCAGGCTGCACTGAGCCAGGCCTCCTCCCTCCTCCCCATTGCAGAGTGACCAGAGGAGGAAGTCAATGAAAACTAAGTAAAGACTCTCCCCTGCCAAACAACCTTATCTTTACATTTTCATATTTGCAAACATCCACGGCCCTTTAAATTAAGCCCCAATTCTAAATATTTTGGATTTCTAAAGGTACTGTTTATAATTACAGCACATGTATTGTAAGACATTCTCAGCTTTAAGTCCATCACAACCTAGTTTTTAATATAAGTTTATTCTTTAGAATCCATGGACCATTTCCCTTGGCCTACTGAAGCTTAAAAAGTAGATTCTAAATTGCAGCCTAGATTGTCTGACAGTGGCCATTTGAGGTCAGAACTTGCCACCAGATGTCATTGTTGCTCCACAATATTTCATCAGCAAGGCTTGTTCAGATTTTCAATGAATCCTACCTAAAGGCCAGAGTCTGTATGACAAGTTACCGCTATGAAGGTCTTGGGACCTTTCAGACTAATTAAAAGTATTAAGTTGTCTAATATAATTTTTTCTCCTTTGTATATGCTTACGAAACAATATTCAGGTATCTTGAAAATGTAATTGTGGCTAAATAACTGACAAACATTAGCACAAGAAATTAGCTGTACAAAGAGCCAAAAGTGATCTGATGCAACACTGTACCTGTGCAGCAGCTTGGTCAAGTTGTGCTGTCATTCTAGTCAGTTCATCTTTGCCTTTGTTCAAATGATTATCTTTTTCACTTAATTTCTGCTTCATTTTATCCAGCTGAAGTTGAGTTTCTTGAAGTTTATTCATATGAGATTTCTTTTCTTTTTCTTGAACTTGTAGAATTTGCTCCAGTTCTTTAACTCTGGAGCTTAGCTCTTAATTTAAAAAAGAATTATGACAAATGTTTCAGTATTTTAAAAAGCTACTTACAAGCAGCCTACATAAACTAAAAAGATTTATTTTCTGCATTTTATAAAACCTCAGGCCCCGGAGAAATACAAATAAAAAGGATGTTAATGTATTAATGTATTAAATGAGATTTTTTTTCATAAAAATGTACTTATATTATTTATAACAATAAGTTATTAGAGCATGCCAAATTTTAAAAATATCCTGGGCATTAGTTATATATTTTTGAGCATCAGGAGCAACTCTAGATGAGTTAATTTTAGTACCTTTATCTTCTGGTTCTTATATGTATGTAAAGACCACCAAAACTGCAGACATAGGTTGCTCGAAAGCACCAATTCTCAAGCAGATGCCATGGCACTCTGGAATGCCTTGAAGTCCTTTCAAGGTGCCTCAAGATACTAAATGTGCAAGCACCTACACGTGATTCATAAGATAAATCACGAAATTTCAAACAGGAATCCTGTCTGCATCAAAAACAATCTGCCCTGTTGTGGTCTTTAGTTCTTTGAAACAGAAGAATTGCTCTATTATTTTTCTAGTCAACAACAAAGTGAAACCTAAAAATTAGTATTTTCCAAGGGATGCTTTGAGTCTAACAAGGTCAAGAACTACTGCTCTAAAGATCCGCTTCCACTGAAGACATTTTTGTTAAAGTTCTAACCTCATTTTTCAGATAATTAAAGCTTTGCAAATTAAAACTAATATTATCATGATAAAAGTATTTAGAGAGATTCAGAATCTTATTTTCTCCCCTTTAGCTCTGAAGCATAAGCATGCAACATCAAACTGTTAACACGTAAGAGAAATTATTGTATGCTAATCTTTTATGATGATCTGTTCCACTGCTGCAGGATGCAAAACTGCTTGCTAGTTATATAGCATGCGCACGCGCGCACACACACACAAGTCAACAATGGCAGAAAAATTAAAAATTCTTCTTTAAGTCATGGACAACCCCTATAAAACTGCAGTCAGATGCAATTAATTTTAAGATAAAACAATATGAACTAAGCCTTGACTTGAAATTCAGTACATCACATTTCTAATAGGGATCTATTCTGTAAGTTTATAATATAAAATCTCTCATGGCCATACAAAAATAAGGATCAGAAAAACAAAAAGGATTAAATATAGCTGAATGAAAACTTGAGTTATCTTACTAATTGGTCCTTCCTAGAAGAATGTTTTTATCAATTAAAAAAAATATTAACAGATGTATTATATAGTATTTTATACACTGACCTCCACGTCATTAAAAGGCTGAGAAAGACTTATAGTCTTTAATGAAGTTCTATGTATTGGTTTTAAATTCCCCTTAAAATCACATTTAAAGACATTGTTACACCATGCAAGATACCTTGGTTTTGTGCTTTTAACTTATCAGTGACTGGAGAATTACTAGAATTATTAGAGAAACTTCTGTTGAAATATTTCTTCTCTGATCTCAAGCCAAAATGGTTGGGAGTTGTCTCTTGTTCCCAAGGAAAATTGGAGGTGGAAAAACTTATTTTTAAGGGAGTTTCCTGATTGCTGGATGAAGGACAGCTTGGTGCCTTTTCCTGTTGCCAGGAGAAAACTGATGAGGATGCCTGATGCCGAGCAATCTCCCTGTGACTCTTAGTGCTTTGAAGATGAGACTGATTTATTTTCTATCAAAGAAAAAAAAATAGTGAAAAAAAGCATACACAACTTTATATAGTTCCATATCTGATAAAACTGAGAGACAATGTATTTATCCCCCCGCAGTTGGAAATGGCAGAGCAATAGGTCAAGATATTAGTTCAATTTTTTTATGACAGTTAGTAACAGTAGCCATCCAGCTGTGCAGGATACTATGCAATTCAAGCTGCTTTTATACTCTAGTAGGCAACTGGCTGAAATAGTTCAGATTAATATCCTAGTCAGCTGAGGAGGGTTACAATTACAAGAAGTTGGATTTGTGGTTCCTTTCATCTGGCATGTCTAGTTTTTGGGTTTTTATTTTTATTTTAAACTAATATTAGAATATTTTCTACCACATTTCTTCAAATCAGCTCTGTAAGATGTGCTATACTATAGATACACACACACTGCTTGCAGCTTTCTCCTGATCAGCGGGCAGGCAAAAACTGTGGTTTTAAATATGGCCCTGTTTCTGCCTCCCGCTACTGCTTGACTGAGAGGCCTCAGGTGGCCCTGCTATTCATTACCAACTGATAGGGAGGCAAAAATGGTGCCATGTTTAAAATCTGTTTTCGCTTCCATGCTAATTAGGAGGGAGCAGGTCCGCCACTAATCATCAGCGAGGGGAGGCAAGGTACACACAGGGAAACATGCAAGATTAAAGGAGCTGCTGCACACTCTATGTCCACCGTGAATTTGGTAGGTCCCCACCTAAAATTCTTTAGGTTAAAATACTTAACAAGTCAAAATAATTATCACTTGGTTTTGAAAAACTAATCAGGAAGTGAACTATATCTACTGCTTATTTTACTCATGAATCTCTGAAATCTACATTTTTAAGTTATGCAACAAATTAAAACTGAACAAGTTTGATTCTACCAGATTTTCCTCAGAAATCATTTGGCTAATTTTGAGGCATTTCACATTTACCCACATCTTACACCATTTAAATTATTCTTACTTTAATCTGGCTTGCTCTCAGTTCTGCCTCTAATCGTTTTCTTTCTTCAACTTCTTTGTTATATTTTTCTTGTAGCTCCTCAAACTTTGAATCTGCAATTTTAATGAACTTTCATTAAATCTGTACGTAGATAACAAATTTATGCCCAAATTTAAATAAAAATGATAAAAATAAACAGCATCCAGAAACCTCCAGACATACGAGACAAAGCTCCATGAATTCTTCTAAAAAGTAAAATTAATCATTTCAGGAGCTCTGTCTTACATACTGTACTAAGATCTGGAATTCAGTACCACAATGAAAATACTGCAAGGCCTAGGGACCAGTGCTTCAGGTACAAATGGACACATAATTCCAAGTGAAAATAGACTTTTTCCTAGTATTTCCATATAATTAACATTGATTTTTAGCATCAGTGTGACATATATCAGGCATTGCAGTTGGGATCTTCAAAGGAACCTAAAGGAAATCAGTAATAGTTGCATAACAAACCCCTTGGGCTCATTTAAAAAGTGTACCCTAAAAATCACATAAGTCAAATTTTAAAATTGGCATCACTAGCATAAATAAAAGACAAAAAGGTACGAAATAGTCAGCTGGTTTTTGCTTGAATTATGTATTCATGCACACTACCATTTGACAACTGAACTTAAAATAATTTTCTAACCTGAGCAGTCATCAATGTCACACTGATTCAGTTTTAACCAAAATAACATTTGTGAAGTCAATTATGCAAAAACTGGCTGCAGCTGATATTAAAAATGAGAGCTTTATTTCATAAAATTGCAATGAAATCTGTAGATGTACAAGAATATTCATGCTGTTATATTACATCCATTAATGGATCTTTTTATAAAAGCTACAGAATAATACTGAGATAGGGAAAAAGAACTATGTACACATTACTTTGATACACTTTTAAGATAAGCTTTGCTGAACTTTTCCTTTTCCACTGTACAAAAGAATTTAATATTTATTCTATTACGTGTCTGACAGGGAAGAAACAAGTTTACCATTCTGATTTTGAGTTGGTGTTAAAGAAGCACTAAAACTCTTCTGTGGTGTGCCACTGAATGATAAATCTCCTGTAATAAGGGTTTGCTGACTCCTCTCAAGCTCAGATTTGTACCTGTTTGAAAAGGAATTAGATAAAATGGAATTAGCCAGAAGACATAAGAAGAGCACACACCAACTGCAGAAACTTCCTTAGCCTGACAAAGGTCTTTTGAACCCGAAAGCTTGCTTAATAATTGTTTTCCAACTATTTAAGTTGGTCTAATAAAAGATATCAGATTCACCCAGAGACCTTGTCTGACAAACTCCTGTTCCTAAATTTGAGGTCAAAATGCAAACCGAATGGGAGCTTCGCACATAACTAAGTTAATTGTTTTAGATATCAGTTCAGAATTATAGTATGATACAAATTAATATTAGAACCTGTACTTTCACAACTTATATCTGGCTATTGTAAGAATATATTAAAATATTAAAAGCAAAATTGACTTATATATTGCATACACACACACAAAATACATACACGGAGCCATAGCCTGACCTGAAGACCAGATCTAGCCATGGCCCAACTCCCTAAAGTATGCCCCCATGGTACTAGGTAGTTAGGCTAAGCGCTGTATAAGAAATAAAAGGATTCAGTGAGTTGTTTTTTCTTAATGTTGGAGTTACTGGGCAGAACACATCTCCCCACTGTGTTCTCCTTAGACTACTAGTTTCTGAGTTTATGAAATGAAAAAAATGCTTTGATAGTTATGTACCATACTTAAGGGATGCTGTTTGTAGCCCTGTAGGTCTAAGAACATAAGCAGACTCTCCATAAGCTTAAAGAAGGGTGCTTGTGCCCCAAAGCTTGCAAGCAGCTAGGAGGCTGCAAGCCGTTTCACCAGGTCCGCAGAGCCCCAGGCCCCATTGCTGGTGGTGAGTGTACATGTGCCTCAGGATAGATGGCAGAGAAGGGGCCAGGGCTGCTCTGTCACAAGGATCAGGCCCCCTTGTGGCTCCCCCGCCATCTGTCCCTGGAATGCCAACATCTTACAAGTCGAAGTTCCAGGTATTTTTGGCATTCTGCCTACAAATATTGCCTATCCCTGTACTACAGACTCTAAATATCACCTGCTCACTCGTTTGGGGTTTGTACTTGCCTCCTTGTATAACCAGAGGGCATGGTGTGTTAATTTGGGAACACAGAATGTTAAAACACTCAAAAGAAAGATGTCTGTGTTGAGAAACAGACAACACAAGATGTGTAGAGAAGTAGAAGACTGACTACAGTCATATTTGGGAAAAAAAAGTATATGCAGTGATGAACCTCTCAAAGAAAGTGACCCTGAAGACAGATGTGCCTTGTTTCATAACTTTTACTGGATGCAGCAGGAAGTCCAAGTACTCAGTATCTCTACACTTTTAGGTAGAGTCCTAAAAAAGACTTTAGGAACCAAAACATTAGGCACATATGTTTGAATTATTAAGCTACACACTTGAACTTAATTTTAAATAGAGAACAAGAATATGAATAACCAGTTTATTTTTTTAATGGAAAATAAGCAAGTAGATCTGTACCAAGTTACAAGAAGCAGCCTGATTCGGTTGCGCTAATCTTTGTAGCCAACAGCAAACAAGGGAGTAATGATGAGACTAGTAACCACATCTGTCTACCTTTGGCTCCTGTGCCTGAATGATCCAGTATTTATTTACAGCTTAATAGACGGGGACAACTTTTGGCTCCAGTTAGGAGTAGGACCTAGATTGAAACCTTTGGAGCCAAAATAAGGTACCTTGACTGATCTGGTAACGCACCTCAGGAAGGACTAACAGCTACTTTTAAGATAACACACTTTTAAACACTCACCTTTTAAGCTCCTGTTCCAGTTTCTCTATTTGTTTCTTGCCTGAATTCAATTGCCCTGCTTGATAGTTAACTTGTGATTCTTTTACTTGAAGTTCATGTGAAATTTTCTGCTTTGCTTTTTCAAGATTATCACATAATTCCATCAGGCTCTGGTTCTCTCTTTTCAGTGTTGCTCCTTCATTTTTTTCATTTTCAACCTAATTGGAATAGTCAATAATAAAATGTCTCTCTTATTCTCAGATTTTGATCAAGCCTGTGAATAAAGAGGGGGTGTTTGGAACACTTTAGTCCTCTTCTGACTTTATTCTGAATGTTTTTTTCCCCACAAAGTAGAAATTATTTTATGCCATGCAAATATTTTCCTTCACTACATTTAGAGGGTCTGACAGCACTGAAAACTTTAGTTATATAGAAAGCTGTTTTGTCATCTTTCTAGCATATGCATAACAATTTTTAAAATAGGCATTTGCCACTTGTCAACACTCTGACAGATACAAATGTTAAAGTGATTTCTTTAAGTAGTAGTCTAACACCAAATACCACACAAGCCAGAATAGCTTCTTATAACCCTTACAAGACATGAGATGGCTAAACCTAAAATCATATCACTGACAGCCTTACTCCCTAATCTTCCAATCAGATAAGTTTCAGAAACAATACTTCTTGAACTGCTAGAGTTAAGTGTACACATTACATGTATAAAGAGCAATGTTATCGTTGCAGAGAAAGGCATACCAGCAAGCTGCGTTCTGGACTAATATACCAAAACTATGACTTTCCCCCTCCACACTTCCCGAGGCAAATAAGACAGTGGTAAATGCAGTTTTGCTGGTAAAACTACAACTACCCTAGGGGCTTCTGTCAACAGAACTAAGACAGTCAGATATTGCACCGCTTCATACTCCAACATATTGGCATTACCTATGACAGCAGAAATTTGTAGTACAGATGTTACAGTGGTGTACAAGGAAATAACTAACCAGCATTGTCTCGTATGTTAGGCAACAGTATAACAATGACTTAACTTCTGTTAAGGTGTTTGCATGCATCACAGCAAAGGAGAGTTTCTGTGAAGGAAGGATCTGAAAGAGGATAACCACGGTAGCTGCACAGATATTCATACAGAAGTGAGATGCATAGCACTGAGAACACACAAAATTGCCTGTCTGAAAGTTTAACAGTTGAGCAACAGATGCTAGCCTCAATCTGATCAGAGGTGGAAGATGATTTTTTAAATAAGTGACAGATCATATGTAGAGAAGGGATGGGTTTCTTTCAGAACCTTTAAAATGAAGCCAAACAGATTCTGTTTCAAGTGACAGAAAAAAGAAAGCCACTAGAGATGTAGTGTGGGGTGACATACACAAAGCAACAGGATAATGCAAAGATCTTAGTACCTATATTGTAAATGCACATGAACAGGATAAGATGTATTATAAATTACCTTCTGCTTCTGCTTCTGCAAAGCTGCCTCCAGAGAGTCAAGTTGGAACTGCCTTTGCTGTCGTTCTTTTTTCAGCTTGTCTAGTTGACTTTCAAGCTCCTGAATCTTCTGAAGGGCTCTTGTGGAAAGACCTTCTTTCCATTCTTCCACAGCCCAACTCATTTTAACTCCTTGTTCCTTAATACCAAATGAAAAATTATTAAATCTGAAATACAGAGGAAAAAATACCAGATTCTAAAAGGTTGAGATTTCAGGGGCCCAAGGATGTTTTATGGCAATTAAGAAGTATATCAGCCATCAGTTAAGGCAGAGAGCAAAAGTGGGCAACACTAAGATCACCAACATCATGGACACCCGAACCATGGCTAGCAACTTTATACCTGGAGAGTGGCTACTTTGACATCTTATTTCTTGCAATAAGATGGAGAAAAGCACGTGATTTAATCTTTTACAAGGATTTTTTTAGTTCTTTGCTGCTCTGTTTTCCGGTGCATTTTAGAATGGTAGGTTCCTATAATTTACTTAGAATCATATCAATATACAATTTGTTAAAGATTTTTCATTACCGTGTAGCTGTCCAGGCAAAATGCTTCAATACACATTTCTGTTGGAAGTCTTAGAATCATAGAAATCATGGAAAATTAGAGTGGAAAGGACTTCAAGAGGTCATCATCTAGTCCAACCCCCACCCCCCAACTCAAAGCAGAACTAACCCCAACTAGAACATCCCAGCAAAGGCTTTGTCTAACCAAGTCTTAAAAACTTCTAAGGATAGAGATTCCACAACATCTCTGGGTAGCCTGTTCCAGTGCTTTCCTACCCTTCTAGTGAGAAAGTTTTTCATAATATCTAACCTAAACCTCCCTTGCTACAACTTGAGACCATTGCTTCTTGTTCTGTCATCTGTCACCAATGAAAGCAGTCTAGCTCTGTCATCTTTAGAACCCTGCTTCAGGTAGTTGAAGACTGAGAGGGGATTAATAACAGCCTTCTCTTCTCTAGACTAAATAAGGCCAAGTTCCTTCAGCCTCTCCTTGTAAATCATGTCCTCCAGCCCCTTAACCATTTTCACTGTCCTCCACTGGGCTCTCTCCAATTTGTCCACATCCTTTGTAGTGGGGGACTCATAATCAGACACAGTTCTCCAGATGTGGTTTCAATAGCGCCAGATAGAGGGAAATAATTATATCCCTCAATCTGCTGGCAACACTCCTACTACTTCTGCACTGGGCTAGGAGAAACTATACCTTCATATTAGGCTCCTGCTGTGCTGCTCTCTTTACTACAGTTGATAATGTTCAGAAGGAAAACACCTGAGCATGTGGCTCTTTCTGCCAGCATGAGGCAAGCATGCAAGTATAAACACATGTCCAATCATTGAGCCCTTTTTGACACATCTGTACAACTGTTTCTTTGCCATTGTATCAAATACAGCTTGAATAATCATGTAGGTTTTGAGATTAAAATTAAGGTAGAATAGCTGTGCATTCACAGAAGACAAATAAATGTAACATTACTGATGTAGTCCACTCTTATTGAATGACCCCTTTGCATGTTCAAGCTACTATACAAGAATAACAAACACTTGGATAAGAGACTTAAAAATGTTCCAAAATACAACTGCACATTTGCAAGTTACCTAAGGCTCAGGTCAAACTCAAATTTGCAAAGACAGACCCACTCTAAAAACCAGCCTCATATCCTTTCCAATTGCCAACCCGCCTATACTTACGTTTCTAAAGAAATACGGAATTCCTTAAGGTGATCGCTTTTACTGGACCAACCACATAGCTTGGATAGAGTTCAGATGAGCTGCTGAATAAGCAGAGAAATAAAATTCACAATAAAATGTCAGGTTCACATTGGCCACCAAACTATAAATAGCGCAAGTGACATTGTAGCCATGACAGTCTAGAAATTATACGAGGGGCAAGGATGCTTTAGGGCAATAGCTTTTTTCAGACTAGCTACATAAGTGAGACAGACAAGCTTTTGAACACAAGGTGTTCTTGGTCCGATCTGTTTCAGGTGATCTGCTTTGGAGCAGGTTAAGCCCAGGAGATGGTTTCTCAAGTTCTCCTGCCTAGCTGTATTACACAGCCTGCACATTGTGCCTGTTTGCTAGAGGGTGATGGTTGACAAGCCCCCTTGGCACATTAAGTTTCCTGCGCAGGCTTCATTTGGGGCTGGTCCTCTCTGAGCAGGGGATTGGAGGTCCCCGAGATCCCTTCAAACCCTCATGTTCTAGTATCCCATGATTAAGAGGATGGCAAATGCCAAGTTATCTTTCTTAAGCACAGGCTTAAAGGCTTAAAGTGGGGCCGTCAAAAGTTCAGCTAGCTCTAGCCCAACCGTGCAGCCGGGCCAGCACCAGGGAGTGCCCGGCACCCTCCCTGCCCCTCAGCAGCACCGTAAAGTAAATGGGGGGGCCTCACTGGCATGCGTAGTTGCATATTTGCCCAGTGTCCCCTCGTTTCTCCGCCCACGCGATCATTTCCAGCCTCCAAGGCTATACTTTCATCATATTTAAGACTGGCACGGCCGGCCCCAGCCGCACAAAACAACTGCCTGCGCCCAGCCCAGGAGCCCGAAGCCAGCCCCTTCTTCCCGGTCCCGGCTCCGTAGCCAAAGGCCCTGGCACATCATCGGTGCAGGGGAAGAAGGTGGCGGTTAACGGCCGCCCAAGCCCCTATAAAGCGGGGAGAAAGGAGAATCTCACCCCGACGCCGCGTCCGGCTCCGCTCAACTTTCGAAACCACCGCCACCACTGCTTCTCGTCAGGACTAGCTGCCGCCGGCGCTGATTGGCTAGTAATGCCGCCACTCAAGACCCCCGAGCCTCTCAGCTGCGGCTCCGAGCGCCCTGGGGCGGGAGCAAGTACCGCAATTGGTGCGTTCAGGCGCATTCAAATGTTATTGGCTGCGAAGGCGGAGAGAGATGCGTCGGGAAGGGCTTGGGGTGGAACAGCTGGGGGGGGCGGGAGGCAGGAAACAGGGATCTGATTGGGCCGTAGGAGAGCGGAAGGGAACCTGATTGGTCAGACAGCGGTATTTAAAGGGACTGTGCTGCGCGGGATTTTCGGTTGGCTGCGGGCAAAGAAAAGCGAGGTAGGGAGTAATGGTGCTGGAAGGGGCCTGCAGGGGTCCCTTTGTCTGCCCCCTGCCCAAGCCACCCCGTACAAATCCATTGTTTCTTGGCAAAGCTACCCGGTCAGCCCCCGACGAGCCTGCACCTGCAGCGTAGTCTCTGGCTTGATGGCAGTATGGAAAGCACGAGTGTGCCGTTAAGGGCCAAACCCTGTGCTGTTTCTCCAGTGTAATTTTGGCTGGCACAAGCCTACGTGACCTGGATGTGTGCACAACCCATTCACATTGGGCCCAGCCCAGGCAGCTGCTCTATAGGGAAAACAACTGTGGCTGCAGCAGAGCTAAAACACCGCTTTCCAGTTCTGCCCGGGCTTGGCTGCTCCGCCTTCCTTGTCAGAAGTGGGGTTGGAGCATTGTACCTCCTTGGGTCTCAGATATATATATATGACAACAGGCATGGGTTTTTTTCTGGTGAAAACTGTTATCGGACCAACTTGGGAGAGATACGAGAGACATTTTTGGGCACACAATGTCCTTTGCCTGACCTGAGGCAGGGCACTCTATACCCAAAAGTTTGTCTAACATCTCTCTTCATTATCCAGTTGTTCCAACCACAGATACCAAGAAATTAAATTGCTCCCTGTAAGAGTTACTCTAGCCTAGGTTGACAGGAGCCTGTTCCCTCTTCTCTCAGGTGGGCTTCACTGCAGGCAGCAAAAGCTGTGCTGGGACCCATGCTGCAGCTGGGGTTGGGGAGAAGTAGCAGCAGGGAAAAGTCATAGCCTTTGGGGAATGCCAACCCACCTCGGCTCTGAGGCAGGTAGTTCCAGCCTGCAGATCTGAGTGGTTTCTGATTTACTGTCTAAGATAACCTGTTGACCAGTTAGCCTACGCCAACCCAAAAGCACTTTTGCTATTAACTTAGTGTAGTTCTTCTGACTTACCACTTTGGATGGGTTGGTTTTTTTTTTTTGTAATGGCTGCTTTTCAACACCTGGGAAATAGAGGAAGGCCAGATCACCACTCTGAAACCCCTCTACTAAGTGACCGTAGCCATCAGTATAGTGGTTGCACATGCGTTTGGCATTTTGAAGGCACGTAAGAGAAATGATTATCTTGGAACTCATTTGTTGCAGACACCTCAAATTCCTGTCTTTGGCTCAGTGGCTCTCAACAAAATCCATTCATGCTTGAAATAATAGCTCTCATCCATAAAAGTTAAACAAGTGAAATGTTACAGATGTCTATAGTCCAGATAATTTTGCATTTGGCAAAGAAATAGTAAGTGTATTCTATCATTGCTGATGGTTGTACTTCAGAAGCAGATTTTATTCAGTTTCATTGTTATACTTAGGAAATAAAAAATATTTGGTGTAGGTAATTTACTTTGGTTGTAAACACTGTACGAGCTGTTGCTAAAATTTGCTCATTTAATACTCTATGATTAAATAAAATGTGCTTTTAAGCTAAGAGTTTTACTTTGCCTTGTATTGTGAGTTAAGATCTTGCTTTATTTTCCATATTCTTTTTTTTTCCATATTGCAAGAACACTGAAAATGTGCTAAGTGCCATGCTAGTACAAAGAAATGCACGTTCCAAAGTAACAATGTGAATGGGACAAAAATGGAATTATGTGGGAATTAATATTACAGACAAGTAGGGTTTGAGTTAGTATTTGTAGTAGTTTTGCAGGTTGGATTGGCCTTGTATAAACTGTCTCATGTGCTCCTTTCCTTACTGGTGATTAGCTGGCTCATTTCTTGATGGGTTGTTTTTTTTTGCATTGAAGATGTAATGGTTAGCTATTACAAATGTACTCATTCAGAAATAATGTATTTTCTGTACTTGATGCTGATCTGAATTCAATCATTTTGTTGCATATGGCTCATGAGAGAAGATTATTACCATCATGAGAGCTGGACTTATGAAGGGGTGAATACCTCCTACTAGATTCTCACTACCCTTATCTTCCCCTGGGGTCAAGAAGATACCAGGGTGCTCCATTCCTCTCAGGAGCAACTCAACACTTCATCATTTCTTACCGTTCCCCTGCCGCCTTACCAACAATATGCTTGGCTCTATTTTTATTCTGTCTTCAAATAATCCCTACAAATGTATCTATTGCTATCACACAGAGACCCTATAATTTCGCAAAATGAAGTTGTGAGTAATGAAGCTCTGCTAGAGAGAAAAAACAAATGGGTGGTTGTAAATGTGGCTTATATCATTTTCTCCAAAGTGTGACTAGCATTTCTGCCTCCATGTAGTAATTAGTCTTTTAAAATATTTGACAACGGTGGGCCTGAGCTTGAAGCTACTTGTGCTACTTCGTTATTTTAACTAGTAATATTAACCTCTGTCACCACAAGTATAGGATTCCTCCACTTGATTTACAAAGGCTAAATTCAGATTTTCAGCTTGTAATATAATAAAAGGTTTAACGAATACTTTGGTCCCTTGGGTCATGCCTTAATGTTTGTCACTAGCTTCCTGGGAATTCCTGTGAAATTCCTATTAATTCATTCTTTTTATGTGAAATATTTGAAGTAAATATTTATGTGTGGTAAGACCATGAACGCTGGCCAATAAAATAAATTCCATGCAATTAATTTCTTATATACATGGAGCTAACTTCAAAGAACAGAGCATACTATTAAAGACCACATAGCTTTGCTTTCTCTCTGCTCATAGTTTGCAACATTCCTATTGCAGTGCAAAAATTCTGGCTATAAACAGGGTGGAAGCAGCTGTGCTGCTTAGTCTCCTTGTGTGGGGCACTGTAGTGAGAAAGAATAGGATGCTTTCCAGGTAACAGCACAGAGAAGGTGGCCATAACAGTGAGGGATATCCTGAATTGTTCTGGGGCAGCAGTTCACAAACTTTTTCTTCTTGCCTACCCACTTCCAGATTCACCAGCTGCCTGCCTACACCTACCAGCATACATTTTCTATTTTAACCCCTTAAATGCCAAACTATCATCATGAAAATTAAATCTGCCATTACACAATTTCTTCTGCATACCCCAAAGAGATGTCTTGCATACCCACAGGGGTATGCATACCACCGTTCGGGATCCCTTGTTCTGGGGTATTCCTAGGGTGAAACAAATGTGTGAGGCAGAGGGAAGACTCTAAACAGAATGATTACTTCATTTCTGGATAACCAGCTATTCTTCTAGTGGCAGTGGAGAAAGAGACAGCAAGCAGTGGAAGTGCAGCTACTGCAGAGGTTGGTTCTCAATTCACTGAGCATGGGAATGCCTTCTTAGATAAAAACTGCCTGTGTCTGGAAAAGACTTAATCCTAAGTGAGTAACTTTCATATGTCTAGGAAAATTTAGGCTTTTTCCTCTAGAACCTAGAACACATGTTGTACCAACCCACTGTTCTTATTAGGTGGGCTGTATAAAGGTTCACAGTCTTAGAACAGAAATGAAAATACAAGGTTCAAAACTGAAATGTTAAAAGAGATTTAGTGATGAAAAAGCAAATTAAATAAGTTTGATGAACATCTGCAAGAGGCAACCTAAATTTTCTCTATTGAGGATCCTATGAATGAGATCCAGTGCGCTTTTCCATGTGTGTCAATGGGAATTCCAAGATGGGACAAAACACCAGAGTATATGCAGGAGGGAATAATTCTTTAGAGGCAAAAGAGTGCACTTAGATAACCTCATAGGCTTCCAACTTTCCTAACCTAGGCCTCCCTCTTGCAAACAGTTGAAGATAATACAACAGATTTGTTAGGAAGCTGTGTTCACAAACTTTGATAGTTCTGTATGCAAATCTAAGGGGAAGCAGGAGAATCCTATTTAACATGCTCTCAGTTTCTCATATTTTGGCATTATGTGCATTTCATAAACTTTATTTAGCAAAGAGACTCAAATACCTGATTATGATAGCATTATAAAAGCTCTTGGAAGGCACTTTACACATATTTTCAGGTAGTCAAATTTCTGGGCCATACCTGGAGCTTTGCATGCTAAAGAAATCATAATATGTCAGAAGGAAAAATCAGCAACCTCTGTATGGCACACAAATATCCCATGATAATTTTATCATGTGGCTAGTTGGCATGTTATGATTTATTGTGCAACATTTGCATAAAACAAGCAATAACTGTAATGTTTGCCAATGGCTTAAGAAGTTGTTGTTCAACAAACAACATCTTTGTAGCTGATCCGCTATTTTTATCCAGCAATATATTATTTTAAAATCTGACATATTACAATTTGTCTCACAACACTCTTATATAATGTGTGACAAATGTAATGTTTGCTAGAGGCCTAAGTCATCTGACAGGCTTCCTGTTCCACTAATTATTTTTATTTTTCAGTAATATTTTTCAAGGTACCTTTTTAAAATATCAAATTTTCAAACTGCAGTTTTCTTTGTGATGTTAGGATAATTCTCCCACACAACCACCATCTTTACATTCTTCTGTAAACAGATCTTCATCTTTCTGCATCCCTCCAGTTGCCTCAGGCTTAACTTAAAATAGCAGTTGTCATTGTGATGATAACCCTTATGGTAGGAACTCATAAGAATATTCTTTTCTGAGACTGCTGCTCTTCAGTTACTTATATAAGTAGCAGAGCTAAACAAGCTGTTCAGCTTCATTGTTTCCCACCCTAGCTTTGTAAACTGCAGTACCATGTACACTCTCTAACTCTAACCTCACTTACAAGGATCTATCCTGCAGCATGCTGTATACTTCCTGCAGATGGATGCCCTGAACTCCAGCAGAAGTTAGGAACTTCACATTTCAGTTGACTAAAATGAGGGCTGAGGGTCCTCAACATCTAATAGACTGGGGCTTACATTTAGCTGGCCAGGCTTCAGGTGTAGGACTTCGTTGAATCACTTGCTAAGTTACTTGAGGTGCACAGTTTATTTCTGTCTTTCATTTCACTGAGAAGCTTGGAACATGCAAGTCCCTTTAGAAAGTGGAAAAGGAAGTTCAATTGGCTTTTATTTTTGTTTTATTGAAAGTAGCAACCCGCTTTTAAAAACATGTTTCCAAATGTAACCCAGGTACAACCAGAGGTGTTCCTGAGCTTCAGTTGGATGGGATAGGTGGGCAGGCAACAGTGCTGTGAGATTAATGCTGTGACTCAGGTACAGATCCTTCTATTCTCTGTAGAACCAAACCACATGAAGGGTTCTTAACTATATGCAGAATTTATAAATAGATAAATAGATCTATCTATATATGTGACT
The DNA here is from genome assembly GCA_030014935.1 of Caiman crocodilus. NCBI lineage: Eukaryota > Metazoa > Chordata > Crocodylia > Alligatoridae > Caiman > Caiman crocodilus. The sequence goes on from JAGPOW010003648.1 coordinate 67,546,752, forward strand.
CAGGTATAGATCCCTCTATTCTCTATAGAGCCACACCACACGAAGGGTTCTTAACTATATGCAGAATTTAGTTAACATATAAAGAATTAGATACAACTATATATATGTTGCAGTGCAATAGATACATAGATAAAGAATTAGATACAACTCTGTCTCTCTCTATATAGAGAGTTGTATCTCTCTCTCTTTCTATATATATATATATATATATATATCTATAGGGTTGTATCTAATTCTTTATATGTTAACTAAATTCTGTATATCGTTAAGAACCCTTCGTGTGGTGTGGCTCTATAGAGAATAGAGGGATCTATACCTGAGTCACATATATAGATAGATCTATTTATCTATATATGTGACTCAAGTACAGATCCCTCTATTCTATGGATATATATATCCATCCCAAAGTGTTGCGGCGCATCTCGCTGCACCGCTCCTTGTGAGAAGAAAACTGCTGCGGAAAAGCCCCAGCAGAGATGATGAGCACAGCTGAGGGTTGCTGAGGCAACTGAGGAGAGTCAGCTGACCTAGGGGGCAGGGCTTGACCCTATAAAGCCCAGAGCCAAAGTCAGGCTGGTAGTTCCCTGCCAGCAGCCAGAGAAGCAGGAGCTCCAGCAGACAGAAATGTGAGGGCAGCTCACGAATGCTCCAGAGGCTGGAGCAATGATGCTGAGTAGGAGCCAGGTGTCTTATGTTTGAGTTACAGCCAGAGGCTTGTGTTATGTTTCATTAGTTTGTATCTCACCGGTGGTTTGGGCGAGGCTGTAGGGGAAAGAGGAGGCCTCATAGGGACCCACAGGGTGTGGGGCCCTAGTGCCCAGGAAGGGGTGCAATTTAGCGCTAGTGATGGCACAACATGGGGTATGGAGACCCCAAGCCCAGAGAGGGGCATTCGGTGAGCCCCAGGCAGGGGGGCAGTACTCTAAGGAGCCCAAGAGGGGCAATAAGGAGCCCTAGAAGGGGCAGTATTGCAGAGAAGCCCGAGTAGGGGGCAGTATTTTAAGGAGCCCAGCCAAGGGGCAACATTCCAAGACACATTGGGAGAAGCCCTAGCAGGAGGCATTATTTGAGAGGCCCGTGAAGGGGCAGCACTGTGGAGCCCAGGACAGGCAGGTAAAACCGGCAAGAGGCTAGCGCGGCATTAGACCCCGACCTGAGACTGGCTGCTGCGGTGGACCCCGAGAGAGATGGGGGTTAGCAGCAGAGCGCGTCCTGGATAAGGGCAGGTGCTGCGGTGGTCCCCGATCTCATAGAGGGATAGCAGCACAGTACGCCCGGCCTTATTAGAGGGTAGCCGAGCGGTGGGCCTAAGGGACCAGAGAGAGAGAAGGCCCAGAGAGCGGGTGAGTATATTGAGAGCCCTAGAGGAGGGCAAGACTGAGAGCCCTAGAAGGGGCCAAGCATATGTTTGACATACCAACGTTCATAACATCTCAGCGAGGCTTGGAACGTGGTATTGGGTGGTAGGAGCCACATTTGGCCTTAAGGCCAGGGTGCCTGGAGCACACCCAGCATATGGGAGAACATCTTGGTGGATCCAGGAGATCACAGGGACGAAAGTCCCGGTACGCCACGCCCAAGGCAGTATAAACGTAGCCTCCCAATATATACTTATTATTATCAAAGTTGTGGCGGGTGAGAATAGAGGGTGACTTGGCGCGGGCAGAGGGCCTTCAGGAGATCACGGCCCTCCTGAGGGACTCCGCTGTGACACAACGCAATAGAGAAAATTAGAGAAAATTATTCTCTTATACAAAACACTCTTATACATACACATAAATATATTTGGGAATGGGGTTGCATGGGGTATGCTTTGAGAGCAGCCCCTTTACCCAGGACCGTAAGATCCTTAAGGTAAGCCACTAGGCCCACAGGGCAATCTCCAGCAGGTAAATACCAGATTTCCAGTATAATAATAAATTAAACAGCAAGAAAATAGACTTCAATAGAAAATAACAGCCTTAAATTTGTTTACCCAGTAAAATATAACATAATTCACACAGTACAACAAGTTTACAAAATATTAGGTGCCACTCCACATTTTGTAACGCACACTCTCACCCAGTTCCCTGAAAGGAACGGGGGGTGGGGGTTCCTTTTCTCCAGCCCCTCTCCTGCGAAGCCCTTATTCCCTGAACTCGTGGTTGTCCTGAGCAGGGATGCGGTAGGCTTGTTTTCCCTCCCGTGTGGACCTGGCTGCTGCTTCGGCATGCCGCGGGGGGTTTCTTTTTCATAGATCAGGGTCTGGCCCTGGGCACCTCCAAGGCACTCTCCAAAAGAGATTACCCAAAAAGTACTTGCCACCTTCTTTTTTAGAACTTTAGATACAAGAAACTGTTCCATTCTAGAAAGCAATGGCATTTGTTACAAACTTATTAATAGCTAGCATTTTCCTGAGGCTTTTGTTTACAAAGGCTTTTACATGTTAGCCTGTGACTCTGATAGATTTATAGTAGATCCATATTGCAAGATGTAAAAAAAGATTTTAACTGAAGATCTGTTTGGTCCTTAGGTTGAGAATCTTTGACCAAAACTCATTTAAGCTGGTTGCTGTTTTGCCCATTTTATGGCATTCTTTCTTTTGGAGTATACTTAATGACTTGCATCACGTTAATAAGGCATGCACGTGTTTTTCTTTAACCTTATGTAATGTCTCTGTTGGGAGTTGTTGGGGTTCTCATTACACTTGCTGTTTTATAACTAATAGTTAATCTTGCCTAGTTTTGCAATGATGAGCATTTTTTTTCATCGTTGCTTCCATGTCAGTTGGGCTGTCACTTAAAACGTCAGCAAAATCTCTCTTTTAGTGTCCCATTTAAGCCACATCGTGCTTTTGTGGTACATATTTGTACCACAAAATTTGCTCTTCGTAATGATGAAGTCAATGGCTGTGTCAAACTGGTGATAGAAGAATTCCTGTAACTTGAAAGCTATATTTATGCTAAACCATTGCAGCGAGGCATGGCATGGACACAGATAGGCTCCACTTGTGTACCTAGAGCAGTGCGCCTGGGGCCACGGCAGCCAGATGCCAGTAACCTGAGGGAAAGGGGGGGTTAAGGCAGAATTGAAGGCAGTGATATAGAGGGACACCAACACAGGTCTCTGGGCCAAGTTTCTTAGAGGAGAGACCATCCAGCTGCACAGAGGGGGGTGGGGGGATGTGACCTGGCTGCAGGGGTTGGGGGGGCTGAGACTAGGTACAGAACCCTACTCGCCACTGCCTCCTGCTGCATCAGCACAGTCCAGGCTGGGGTGGCCCTAGGTGAAGCACCTGTCACTCACCGCCTGCTCACAGCAATGCTAGGCACTCAGGGCAGGCTGCTGCAGGCCAGGGACATGGGCAGTGGCATAAGAAGGCAGTGGACCACCGCAGCCCAGTCTGGCCTGACTCCACAGCCCAGGACTACAGACCAGTCTGACCTGGCCCTGTGGCCCAGAGGTATAGGCAGATTAGCCTATGGCAGCCCACCCCGAGCACCCAACGCTGCTGTGAGCAGGCAGCAGGTGACAGGTGTCTCACCTCCACTCACGGCGATAGTTTGCTCTGCCACTGAGAATGGGAGGGATGGGCTGCTGTGGGGCAGTCACTACCCACCCCAAGTGCCCGGTGCCACCTTGGGCAAGCAGATGACAAGTACTTCATCTCTGCTTGCCCCAAGAAGTTTGCTCTGCCACTGCTGCCGCCAGGAGAGGGAGTAGGGTGGGGGAGGGCTGTGGGGAGCCACACTGCAGCTGTGCAGTGTTTGCTGCCTGCAAACTGCAGTGCCTGCACAGTTGCTGATGGAGGCAGGAGGTGGCAGGTACTACCCCCTTCCCCCTGGGGCAGCCCCAGCCCAGGCTACACTGCCACAGCTGGAGGCAGCAGTGAGTCGGGCTCCATAATTAGACTTAGCTCCCCCTGCTCCTGCAGCCAGGTCACATCCCCCATCCCTGCAGCCAGCTGGCCACTCCTTAGAGGGACTTGGCCCAGGGCTCCATCCTGGTGCCTGCCCACTGCCTGCAAAATGGGGATTAAACCCCTCCCAACGAGGGTTCAGTGGTCAGTCTACTGGATTCTGGCCACTGTGGCCTAGGTGCATGCGGAGCTTGTTGGTGCCTGTGTTATCCCCCTTGCAATGCAGAAATTAAACCCCCACTTCCCCTCAGGCTACTGGGGTCTGGTCCTGCCCCCACTCCTGCTGCTGAAGCAGTGAGAGGCATGGTGGGCTGGGGACACCTGGCACAGACTGCTGCCCCCTTGCCAGGCAGACCTGGAAGCACTCCAGGACAAGGTTTCCCACCCCCACTGCTTTCGCAGCCAGCTGTAGCAGTGATAGTGCCAACCCCACTTGGCTGGAACAGAGAGCCCGGCCCAGGACTACAGAGCATGCTGGGATGCTGGAGGACTCTGATTTAACTTAAACCAGGAAGGGTCTGGCATAGGTGACACGTAGGGGAACATAGGGGGCCACGTGGAGGGCACATGCCCCCTTCAAGATTGAGTGCTGCCAAGGCCACCACCGGCTTCTGCAGGCGGTCCATGTGATGGGCCAGTAGGGGACACTCCTGCATTGAGCTGCCCACCTCCCTGCACCTGCCCACCTTCCAGGCTCTGAGTGCCTCCGTTGGGGTGCCTCACGTCCGGCCGACCCCTTCCCTGGAGCACACCCGCTAGCCTGGGGTTCCCGCTGCCACCATCCAAGGCTCTGGACTTACTTCTGGCT
>JAGPOW010003648.1:67551557-67567850 GCA_030014935.1 Caiman crocodilus
AGGAATATCAAAGGAATCCCATAGAGCAAACCAGAGTGGCTGAGGTAGCCGTTTGAACACACATCTGAAATACTGTACTCTAAATATCTAATCGGATCTTGAGAAGCTTACTCACTCTTATCATCCAGAGGTAGTTGGTGTTTCCCTCTGGAGGCAGGCCACTCTTGAGACATGCGGTGATGAGGAGAGAGCCAGGTTCAAGTTCACCTGGACGACCGCATGGCTAATGGCTGCCCTTCTTCTTGGCTCGGGGCCTTTTATCCCCTCTCTGACCTCAGCAGCCCGGTCCAATCGAAGCTGCCAAGACTGGTCACAAGCCGACCAATTTCCCAAGCATCCCTGGCTACCTGGGTCCCTGCGCAGGGCCGGGCTTTCCCCTGCTCAGGTGACCAGAGCATTCCCTCCCAGGCGCCAGGCTTTTGTCATGCAGACAGGGAGGAGATCCCCGCCCTGAGGGATTCAACACCAGCCTCTCAGGCTGGCACAGAGAGAGGTTTCTGGAGAGGGGCAACCCTTGCCCTCCACCCCCCCCCCGCTGCAGACACTGCTGGTGACACCTGTGGGTGATCCTCACTCGCTACTTGCCGCCACCACCAGCAGTGGCTGTGGGTGGTCCCCACTCGCCACCCACCACCTCTGACACTGCCACTGGTGGCTGTGGGCAGTCCCCGTTCACCACCATGGTGCCCCACTAGTTGCAGGAGGCACCAGTCGTTCATAGCGTCTGGGACAGAAGTTCCATAAATCAATTTGACCTCAATTGACTAAGTCTGATACTACATTCAACCAGGTTTATTTCAAACTGGTTTTGGCCATTTTGAAACTAATTTATGTTCACTGACCTTGTGTTCCGTTACAGATTTAAACCAGTTTCTGATCATTTAAACTGGTTTATGTGTAACTTCTGTCCCTAGCCTAAATGACTGCACAGTAACAACTGCACAGTCAGCATCTCATGTAAACACAGCCACTGATTCTTAAAAACATAGATTTGTGAGAAATAAAATCTCTTATTAAGTGACTGTGGCATTGATGGACGGGTAAAAAATTGGCTGATGAGGCGCACCCAGAGAGTAGTGGTGGATGGGTTGTACTCAAACTGGTGAGATGTGAGCAGTGGGGTACACCAAGGCTTAGTCCTCGGGCCCGCACTGTTTAATATCTTCATCAGCGACTTGAAAGAGGGGATGGAAAGCACGCTGTCCAAGTTTGCTGATGACACTAAGATGTGGGGTGAGGTGGACACACTTGAAAGGAGAGAGAAGTTGCAAATAGATTTAGACAGACTACAAAAGTGGGCAGACGAGAATAGGATGGGGTTCAACATAGACAAATGCAGGGTGCTGCACCTTGGAAGAAGGAATCCACAGCATACATACAGGCTGGGGAATTCCCTTCTTGAAAGCACAGAGGTGGAAAGGGATCTCGGAGTCATTATTGACTCCAAGATGAACATAAGCCGCCAATGCCAAACTGCAGCCAGCAAGGCCAGCCATACCTTCTCATGCATCCAAAGATGCATCTCAAGCCAGTCCAGAGAGGTGATACTCCCCCTCTATGCGACTTTGGTCAGGCCGCAGTTGGAGTACTGCATCCAGTAGTGGGCGCCGCACTTCAAGAGGGACATGGCCAGCCTGGAGAGGGTTCAGAGGAGGGCCACCCCTTGGTGAGAGGGCAGCAGGACAGGCCCTATGAGGAGAGACTGAAGGACCTGAACCTGTTCAGCCTCAGCAAGATGAGACTGAGGGGGGACCTGGTGGCTGCCTACAAACTCATCAGGGGAGGTGGACAGCAAATAGGCAGAGCTCTTTTCTCCCCAGCACCACCTGGGGTGACGAGGAACAATGGTCATAAGCTGATGGGGAAGAGGTTTACGTTAGAGATCAGAAGGCAATATTTTACAGTTAGGGTGGCCAAAATCTGGAACCAGCTTCTCAGGGAAGTAGTCCTTGCCCCTACCTTGGGCAAATTCAAGAGGTGGTTGGATAATCACCTGTCTGGGATCTTGTGAACCCAGCATTCATTCTGCCTGTAGCAGGGGGTCAGGCTGGATAATCTGTTCAGGTCCCTCCTGACCCTAGCAACTATGAAACTATACTAGAAAAATGGAGGGAGGCACAAAAATGCATTAAGTAGTGGGTTCTCAAATGCTGATCGTGATCTGCAGAAAACAAGAGAAAGGTATATGGTTAATGGGGAAGGAGATGGTTCATGAGAATATGCTGCTTCTGCAAAGGTCTGTAGAATAATACAGCTAAAGGACTGCTGCAATAAGACATGAATATGCATACATGTTTATATAGAAAAAGGAATTGGGGTGCAATCCCACCCTCTCAGTTCACTCCCCCTCCCCCATTAATTTATTGTTTATAATCTGACAGCATCTCAGAACCAGGACTTTAACAGTTCAGAGGTTATAAACATATTTTCACCATTGTTTTGGGGGGATTTTTTACTCTACTTTAAACACTCTTTGTCCCTTTTCCACTAACCATTAGCTTGTGTACAAGAAAACTGTATTTACTGCTTTGTAAACAGGCCATCAGTTCCTTATATTTATCTCTATTCAGCATATTTTTTTTCGGCAAAGCCACAGAGCTGTTTGGCCAAGATTTGCAGGTGTTCCTTCTGGAGAACTGTTTTGGGATAAAAGTTTTCTCATAATGGTTGACTTCTCATCAATCCCTTCTTTCCTTGAAGAGCATTTAATTGTGAATGAAAGGGGCCTATATTTTTTTTCCTTTGTGGCTAGAAACTGATTTTAAAAATTGAAAAGAAAAAAACCAAATTAACCCAGAACTGAATTGGTCTGAGTTTCCTTACCCTTGAGCATGGGAGACTCAGCCTGGGCTGCCATTTATGCATTTATGGAAGGGAATCCAGCCCCTAATTATCAAATTAGAAGCACATTCTGGTTCTTTGGCATGACTTTGTTGCTGCCCATCTGTTATTCTGGCACCATGCCCACTTACAAAGTAGCCTACCAGTTACAGCAAGAGCATAGGAGTGAACCAAAGATGGGTTTAGAGGGGCAGTCTGCAGAACCCTTTATGTTCAGTCTCTTCTGCCGGAGCTCTTCCTGTTAGCAGACAATGGTGGTATAAGCCCATATGCTTCCCTACATGAGATCACATCTGTGGAGACAGATGCAGGCATAGTTGTACAAGCATATAAAAAAGGGTACATAGGTGCACTTCTTAATTCAGACTCCACTAAAAGTTTCTAAGGCCTTGTTTTATTTTGTGCTTGGGGTTTTTTTATACTCATGTAGCTAAGCCTTTCAACATCATCATTGTGAAGGCAAAGGCCTGTTTGGTCCAAAACCAGGCCTGATCTAAAGTATTTAGAAATTAATTAAGCTGGTCTGAACTGATCTACATTTAGAATTTTTATTAGTGTCATCTCATTACTTCAGGACAAAATTATCAGAACCTAGACCAAATCTTTATTCAGCATCTCTTGGATGGTATCCTTTATTGAAGATTTAGTTGCCAAAAATGTGAACAGATATTTTGGTGGCTCACTATGGTAAGCAGAGTCTGTTGTAATTTATGGACCTTTCTTTCAAGGAATTATAAATGAGATTTTTTTCTTTAATGGTACCTTATCAGAGCACTCCATGGAGAATTCAAAAAACAGTAATTTTTCTCAGTTTCCCAATCTACTTCCCATTGTATAAAGTATTGATTCCCTTGAACCACAACCTGTGAAAGGAATCCTTTTGCCCCCTTCACCATCTTACTCTGGGTTTTGGTTCAGAGTGAAGTCATTCTTTTTCCTGGGGACTTATCCAAGGTCCAGTAGCACCTGAAATGCAGTTCTTTCCCTTGTAATGAACTAAAGCAGGTTTCACTTTGAAGGGATGCACCAACTAAGTCTTTAGTCTGCTTTTCAAAAGAAGTTTCCAGTACCAGGTTTGCCTTTGAAGTCTTCTGCCAATTTTTCTGGTTTTATAGTTGCTTTGGCCTATAAAACAGCTACAGTGGAGAAATATTTTAAAATAAGAAGTGAGAGAGATTTTAAAATGTTGGGGCTCTACTTTGGGTTTCTTAGGCACATGAAATAATAATGGCATGTACAACTGCTACAGGAAGAAGACGACGACGGGAGGAACTCTGGACAAATTCAGACTGTTATATTGCAGTCATTGCAGAAATTCTTGGCATAACTTTTGGAGTTGTTTAGAAGGCTAATTCTTCTATTGAAAGAAGACAAGGTACTTTTCATGCATTTTCCATGCTCCCTTTAAGGGGGTTAAAATTGACATCCTGTCCACAGAATAGGTTTCAGCATTTTATGTACCGTATTTATCTGAATCTAAGACAATCCTGAATTTAAAATGACCACCCCCTGGCCAATAATTAGATTCTATACATGGGAAATGTATACATTTGTTTAAATTTTCCATCTATAGAATCTATTATTGAAGTGTTATCTTAATGTTTTCCCCCTCAGCTCCCATTACTACAGTGGGGAAGGCAGTGGTGGGAGAGAAATGGAAGGCAACAACAGTGGGGCTCATATGGAGCAGGCTTGTTGATAGGCAGAGGTAGAGTGGGGGGAATGCAGCAGTTTCCTGCCTTCCTTCCACCTTGTACTCGATTTCAAAACAAGGAGCTTTTTCCACCATATTACATGAGGAAAAAACTTATCTTAGAATTAAGTAAATATTGCACAATAATTATCTTTACTATAACATTTTTTAATATATTCATCCAACCAAAATAAAATTTATAAATAATTCAGACATAGTAAGATTTTGCTGTTACAGAAATCAGCCTCATTTCTCTACCTTGTTCAGCAAGATTTTAAAATTATTTCAGCCTCTCTGAAGATATAGATTTCAAAGATCAAAGTTTGTTTCTCAGATCTAACCTTCAGACCTGATAGCTTTAGAGAGGAGATAATTTCTGATCTTGATTAACTGGTATTATTTTTTGAACAATTTTTCATAGAACTTTATTCGGTGACTTGAACTTAGTGTTTGACCAGACCATTGAGACATTGGTGACAAAATGCTCACGTTGCCTTCAAGCCTTCAGTTTCTTGTGTTGTAACAGGGACTCTATATAAAGGGAAATTACTACAAAAAAAAAAAAAAACTTCGGGACCAAATCATTGTTTGGTTTTGTTTCTGATTCACTGGCGTGCTGTGCCCCATCAAGTCATGCATTTAAACTGTTAGGTTGTCAGTTTTGCCATCCAGGTGGGATTAATAATGCCCGCTCACCTTTTCTAAAGCACTTCAAGATCGTGGTATGAAAAGTGTCGAAATGGAATTAATTATCTGTTTTAACCAACTTTCATGTTTAGTTTTCTTTGTCAGTTCCAAAGAAGGCACTTTCCCCACTTGATTTTGAAGTTTTATCAACAGCTACACAGTGAATAAATATTTGTGGTTTCTGATCGATTGGAAAAAATGTCAACATAGATACCTTAGAACACCATAGAGACTGAATCATGTACAAGTACTGATCTTGCTACAGTGGTAAGCTGCCAAAAGGATGGCTAGTCAGAAGATCAACATGGCCATATGAAACTGCCTGTTTTACAAGAATTGGATATATCAGGGGTAATATCAGTACTTCTTTTGCTTTTTCTACAGGTGATTGATTTCTATTCCACTTGAAGTGGTAGCTGTGGGTAGCCTTAATTAACTTTCTAGAATCATATTTGACCTAGAAAGCATGGTCATGATGGCAGGACAGGATCAGATTTTGGTTAGTTATATGGTATGTTACTGAGGATGCTGCTACGTGTTATGGACTAAAGTAAATGGAAAATAAGTTGTTTAGCAAAATTTCCATAATAGTTTAGTTTGTTTTATGTTATCAGCAGTTAGTCTCTTTCTTGACTCCTTTGGAAAATGACAAATTACATATCCCATTAAATAACATAAGCTGCTGCTATCATTTCCTTTTTGTGAAGTGCTCCTTGCTCTGGTTTATGTTTGTGAATAATCTTGCAGAGAAGGGCTGGTGGAATGGAAATTCTGGGCCTCTGACCTTGAATTGCATTTTATTACTGGAAAAGGAAAGCTAAGGGGAGACAATCATGTGAGCAACAAGTTAAGGGGGAATAAAGGATTGGTCAGCTTATCTTTCTGTTTTTTTCTTTAACCCCAAAGCTGCCATTCCTTACCGTTCTCTTCACAGTATGCTCTCTCCACAGTGGTCCTGCTGCTCTTAATACTATTCCATATGCTGAAATGTGAGCAACCCTCTATCACTCGGCCACTTCTAAAAGCAAAAACTCCCAACCTTTCTCTTGGACAGCTAGTGACAGGGGGCATGCCCATTCTCTCCTGCCACGGCTTTGCTGCCACAATAAACTGGTGGTAAACATGGGAGAGTGCCCATTATATGCCCCGATGCCAAGGGGCACTATCCACAGCTCCGTACCTTCTCTACACAATGGCCCATACCTTGCAGATGGTATCCAGATGTTTATTACATCCTGGCCCCTAACTTTGGCCACATTCATTCAGCAAAGTGCCCCTCACTCATACTGGGACTCCTTGCCCTCTCCCCCCCCCACACACACAGTCGAGGCTCCTAGCCTCTCACTAGGCCCCATGGCCTTTTCCAGGCTTAGAGCTCCTTGCCCCACTCTGGAACCTCGTGGTCCTGCTGACTTGTTTGCTGTATTACTCATTAGGATATGGGGGCTGGGGTTATAAGGTGCTCCTCCTTGCCTTTCATCAGGGAGGTAACTGGCCTGGCATTTCTCGGGGGCTCCCACACCACTAGGAGGCATCCCTCCTCTGGTAGGGTGAAGTTTCACATCATGCCCAGGACCAATTAGGCTTCCTCCATCCCTCTAGCCTCAACCTTACCTCCAGTGTTCTCCAGGAGCAGCTCAGCTCAATGCTGCCTCTTTGGCTGCTCAACACAGACTGCTGCCTCTCTGGTGTCTGTTTGAAAATGGCTGCCCTCATCTGGCCTCAAAGGTGCACTGCCACACAGCTATTCAGCTAAAACAGGCAAGGAGCCAACTTGTGAATTAACATCAGCAATCTAAAGAATTTTGACTTCGTCTGATGATTAGTAATTACTTATGTGGCCACTTTGAAAAAATATGGTACCCAATCAGGACCTACAAAAAAAACAAACAAACCTCTCTCCAGTACAGATCATCTCCTCTCAGTGGTGGTTAGAGCATTCAGAAATTGAAAGCATTTTTGGATATTTCCTTTCTAATACTGATGACTTAATAACTCACTTACCCTGAAAAGGCCATTTGTCCACCCTTTTAGCTAACCAATGAGTGCAGGAGTAGCAGCTATTTAGAAGAAAGAGTGAGACAACACAGAAATGCCATCTGAACTATGCTGCTGGTCAAACAGTTTCTGTTACAAGGAAGGACACTGGAAGAGAATCTAACATTTAGGGGCAGCTGGACATGTGATCTGTGACTGCTGAGTGCATTGACATTTGCAGAAAGCAATGAGCTATAACAGCAAGTTTTTTTTGGAGCTTGTTGAACTTGAGAGGGAATAAGTGCAATAAATGACTTAAAATATTAACACTATTGGGTGCAGTAGCAACATGAGGATGGCATCTGCTTTGCAATGGCCAGTGAATGAAAGGGGAACAGGAGTATAAAAAGAGGATTTCCAAATGCTACAGAAAGTTTGGTTTTCTCCCTAATTATTTTCTTGAGATAGATGGCCTATAGTGACTCCAATGACTGTGAAAACATAAATACCTTCAGCTTATGATTATTATGAGACTAAAGGTGCGTACTGCCTATGGCACTAAGTCAGATAATTAACCATTTGGGGATGCAGTAGAAACTCACAGATTTTCTTGCACCATAGTCTTCTGTCAATGATATTTTTGGAGAGGAAAGAAAATGAGAGGAAATGTCACTAGCCAGATGGTTAACTTGAGCAATATATCATGTTTAACACCTAATCTCTGATGAGTCATTTGCTAAGAATGAGTTGTTTTTAACCAATTACTACAGTTGACTAGGACCAAATGTATTTGACATTTGGAATACCTAACTCTTGTGAGCTGTAATAAATTTAAATATATTTTAAATGCCAGTCATTTACAGATTTAAGCCCTATGTAACTGTAGCACAACTTCTGTTAGATATAAATAAACATTAGTGTTTATTCACCTGTTGAGCAAGCTGGTAAATATTTATGTTGTGACCCAATTTGTATTTTTTCTATGTAGTAAAACTGTTTCAGAATCAAACTTGGATGCCTGAAGTTTGGTTCCTGAATCCATATTTAGCATCTAATTAAAAGGCTCTGTTTTTTCAGAAGTTCTTGGTACCTTTAAAAATTAGGCTGTTCCTCTTATTTATACTTATATCCTGCCTACACATCTTCCTTCAAAGTTTTGTCTGTTCAATCCACAAACACCAAAAATTGTGAGGGTTTTGTATGTCAGGTGACAAAATGGAAAGTCTTTGTCATAAAGCATAACAAAGTGTGAAATCAAAGGTTTCAATATACTATATTACCAAATGAACCAAACTTATATTCACATATTGTTCTTGCTACAACACTCTCCTCTTTTTCCTTCTTTTAAATAAGGTTCTACATTTTAGGTAGCAAGAAAATTGGATATAGTTTATAATATCTGACAATATCTTACAATGTCTATTGATAGCAAACAATCTTGATATGAATCTGTACCTATATTTCTAATCAAAATAAGCATGAAGAATGCTATTTTTTTTCCTGAATCCTTTTCTTCAAATCCACTAACAGTTCAAAATATTGGTAGCCATCCCTCCCCTCTCCCCCCCATATACTAAGGGAATAAAAAAAAATACCATGTGGATGAATGATTGGGTTGATTGTATATGGATAATAGAGATTTAAGCAGAGATATACATACGCAGGCTGGTCAAGGACAGATCCAGAGGGGGGTCTAGTGGTACCCTTCTGTTGGACCACAGCGCAAGAGCAGCAGCCAAGAACTTCTTTAACGTCCCAAAGTAGGTAAGAGTCCCAACCCTCTGGTGGTCTGGCCACCCCAGTGTTGGGGTGCAGGAAGGCTGAGAGCAGGTTGTGCAGCTACCCCGCAGAGCTGTTCGCTGTTCCTGTACCCCAGTTTTAAAAATCCTGGATCTGCCTCTGAGGGTCATAGAAGAAATCATCAAGACAATTTTGATGGAAATAGTTTTTCATTGGAAAATTCCATTTTATTTTTTTAAGGAAAATGCATACTTTTGACAATGTTTGATGAGGAAGAATATTTGAAACAGAAAATTTTGTTTTAAGCAAGCTGTTTTATGAACTATTTCATACAGTACTATAGTGTCACATGATGTGTCATAGTCTGACATAACAGCCCAATGTACTGATTTATTTGTTTTAATTTAAAACCGTTACGGAGACCTGCTGCTTAATATTGATTGTAAAATTTCGTTAGACATAACTGGTCTTCCCAGTGAGGCAGATACTTTGAACAACAACAACAACAACAAAAACAACAACAAAAACCTAATATCCTTGTTTTCTAGAATATCAAGAGCATTTGCAACTAGTACACCATACTGGACAGTCTGGTGAATTTTTTTCCATATGTACTAGAGGAAAATTTCATCACAAGTACCTTTTTCATGGACTGGCCTTGGCATTGGTATCAACAATGAGAGTACTAAATGATGCTATGAGAATCTTGCTTACACATTTCTTTTGTTTCTGATAACTTTTGTTACTTTTCTCGTATAATTGTCCTAAGCTTGTCTTGAAGCATAATCCCAAGTGCCTCCCCAAACCATAATTATTGATAATTGGAGATTATTTTAAGGTTGAATTTCAGTACTTTGATGACTGCAAGGTAAAACAGTAATGTTGGTCATGGCAGAATACATTTTTCACTTGTTTCTGCTTTCCATTGTAGTGATTAGTGATTAAACACAAAAGGTAAAGTCAGAGCACCTTTGGCTTTGTTTCTCTGGGCACTGGTAGACATGTATAACTGCTATAACTCATGGTACTTTCTGTGAAGCACCATGAGTTACAGCTCACCCCCCCACCAACTCAACAGATGTTCACTGTTTGGTCAGGCAGAGGGAGAAGGGGGAAGACTTGAGCTCCTCTTTGGAGCCAGTCCAGCAGAGCTAGGCTGCATGTCTGCAGCCTTTATTACCTAGCCCTGCTCCCCTCCTCTCCCAGCTCTGCATTTGTCTTCAGGATGGCGAGGGGGAAAAGGCAGGGGAGGGAGCTCCAGCCTGAGGTTTGCCTAGCCTGTGCTTGTGGGGAGAGCAAGTGGACTAGAGCCCCTTACTTCTAGGGGGCTCCAGTCTATCTGCCTTCCCCTCAAATGCAGGCTGGGAAAACCAAAGCTCCCTCCCCTGCCTTCTCCCCACTCTCATCCTGAAGACAACACTGGGGCAGGGCTGGATTAATGCAGCCTAGCCTTGCTCATGCAGAGAGACAAAAAGAAGTTAATGAAGGTGCTC
Source organism: Caiman crocodilus (assembly GCA_030014935.1). Taxonomy (NCBI): domain Eukaryota; kingdom Metazoa; phylum Chordata; order Crocodylia; family Alligatoridae; genus Caiman; species Caiman crocodilus. Next base: position 67,561,989 of record JAGPOW010003648.1, read on the forward strand.
TGCTTTGAAGCCCACCATCCGAACCCTCATTAAATAAGAGTTAATTTGTTGCATGATGGGGCACTTTTAAAGTGTTCTGCAGCTGTGTTCTTCTGTCACAGGATGACTGTAGACTGCTTTCAAGGGGCTGATTGCTCAACAAATATCACTTCTACCAACACTCTCTGAGAGCAGTTAAACAGATAAAAATAGAAATGCACTGTGTGGAGAGATAACTGGAGACAACATTTTTGCTCACTCCCAAGGTTTGTTCTCTTACAATATCCTGTCTTTTCTCAAAGGCTGGTATCTTTAAGCATTTAAAATGTTAATAAGCCTTATAACATCTTTATAGGTAAGGAGCTAAAGACTCTGTAGTTGCAAACCAGCTGTCTTCATGCCAACCAGCTGTGTTTGCAAGGCCCAAGAACAGTTTCTAAATACCTAAGTGGCCTAATTTTCAAAAGTATTCCCACTGACTGTTGTATGTGCAGCACTTTTGAGAATCAAGCTACTTACACATGTGCTTAAATATGGCCTTAGGAGTCTTACCATAATCACCTACATATGCTTTAAATCTTGGTCTAACTGTTCTTTACTATGGGTGTTTCTACATGTGCATTTTACTGTGCAGTAAAGCATCACTGTCTCCATGGCAATTAGGCCATTGTAGACTAATTTACCATGCCATCAGATAGTACTTGTATCTGATGGGATTATCCCACAGTGCAGTAAATTACTGCACTTAAATGCATGTGTGAATGGTAAAGAGGCTGGCTGGGGCATGAAGATATTTCAGTGCAGGGCTAACCAGGAGACAGCCCCATGCTGAACCACCTTTGTGCCCCAGCCAGCCCCTTCGCAGCACAAGGAGCCCCAGAGCTGCTTCGACAAGGCTCCATGTGCTGCAGAACGATTGGCTGATGCATGAGCAGCCTCCACGCTGAAGCATCCCCCTGACTCCGCCAGCTTCCCTGCAGCACATGGAGGCCTGTCAGAGCAGCCCTGGGCTGCTCTGACCAGGGTCTATGTGCTGCACATAAGTAAGCTTCACATTCAAGTGGTGCATCCAGGAGCAAAAAACTCCAAAGCAATAAGCTCCAGACCTTATTCATTAACATTTATTGCATGTGTAGATGTGCTTTGTAAGTGCAGCCTTGATCTGTACTGCAGGTATCAGAAACCCTGTTTTGGACAATGGTATTTTGGATACAAATAACTAATTTTTGTCCTGGATTCACTAGTTATTTGTCAGAGTATGGTGCACCTATTCTAAAGTTACTCATCACTTACAACCAGGGCTGTCCTTGGAAGATGGGCAATCAGGGCAACTGCCCTGGGCCCTGTGCTTTGTGGGGTGCTGTAGAGCTGGCAGAGCAGCACAGCTAATCTGTGCTGCCACTGGCTTCACATCCAGTCGCTTGGCACAGATCCACTGCTGAATCCGTTGCCTCCAGCCACTTGGCACACTGCCCCCACCATCACCAAATCCACCGCTGACTTCCTTGAGCCCAGGGGCCCGGCCCCACACAGGCTGATTTGCCCCAGGCCCCTCACCGTGCTTGGACATCTCTGCTTACAACATTTATATATGACTTAGGAAAGCTATGAGACAGGTCAGGCTGTGAAATTCTGGAGTGATTAATCCAGTGCACTATTTTGTTTTGTATTTTGTAGGCATTTTTGTATCCTCAAAGAAGTTACTTAAGAAGATTGTTTCCGGTATCATAGACATGTAACACTCAGGGATTTTTAGTAAATAACCATTTTATTTTTTAAAAAACAAACATCATTTTCCATACTATAAAAGCAACCATATGCAAGCCAGCTTCCTTGTAAGTGTAGTTTATGTATCACTTCCCTTCACAAATTAACAATATGCTTTGAACTCTGCTTTTCAATTTGCTTGTAAGGGAGATATTTTCACACAGAAAAATACGCCCCTCCCCCCCCCCCCCACATTGTGCTCCCTTAGTCTCAATTACCCATTTGACTGCTTAGCTTTGATAAAATATGAAACAAATCTGGTGGTCCACAACATTTCTGAAGTTCATTTTCTTTTTAGAAGCAAAAGAGAAACAAAAGAGACATAAAATATCATATGACAGATGAGTTGATGTTGGTAAGTTTGCCCTCAAGCATGAACAAATTCTATGGCTGCAACTCTGCCGTCTAATAACATTTTTGGTGGCCTTTGATGATGATGTTGATTTTTTTCCCCTGCATAGAAATTTCCACCCCACTGCCACCCAGCCAAAAAACCCTCAATCACTTTTCAAACTGTTATACATGGCTGATTCTGGACACAGAAATGATAGCAACAGGAAATGGTTTTAAAAATAGAGCTTTTCAGCTGGAATGGTTTGGCCTTTAAAGATAGTGTCATATAGTTTTTAAAATAATTTTCAAGATGATTTATTGGTTTAGACTCAAATTGTATCAAGTGGTGTGACAAGTACACATGACAGCACCAGGTAAATAGCAGCTTCTTTAGTTTAAACAGTGATGTTATTCTTTCAACTAAAAGGTAGTTGACCAAAGTAAAGATAGAAGAACTCGTACCTATTGAGTGACTTAAAAACCAGAGAAAGAATTGTTTCAACTTATGTAGTTTACTACACATGCTTCCAAAGGGCTATTTTGGGGCTTTTGTACAGTGACAGAAGTATTAGAATTTCTTTCCCCTCCTGCCTTCCATTGGTGGACATTAAAGCTAGGGATAGACATTCAAAAAGCCTGAGCCTGAATTGATTCAACCTTTGCAGGTTAGTCTAACCTGGCTAGGTTGAGCCTGTTTCCAAATGAGGTAATTCAGGCACATGCCTGCAGTGACTCAGGCTGGAAGTCCAGTGCTAAAGCAACCCTCCCTGCTCTTGCAGAGTTAAGCTGAGGGGGGTGTGGCCAGGTCCCAGCAGGAGGCTCTGATTAGGGAGGGGTATGAACCCCAAACCTTCCTGCAGTCCCAGGCTTTTCCCAGCTTGCTGCTCAAGGGGCAGGAGTGTTGCCAGCCCCCAGCTAGCACTGAGACAGAGGTAGAGTGAGCAGTGCATGCATCTGTTGATGATACGGAGCTTTTCAGTTTCCCTTCCTGCTTCTATATACAGCAAACTAACAGGCAAACAAGCTGGGGATGGTGGGGCTGATAACAGTGTCACCCCTATATCAGTGTTTATTGCCCCATTAGGAAAACAGAGGGGCATTACCAGCTACCTGGTGACTCTGCCTGCTGATTCAGCAGACTCAGTATGTGGGCTGCTAGCTAATACACAGATACATCTCTGCAAGGCAGAGGGGAGGGGGAAATTCCTGCTTAACAGGGAGTGGTGAAGGGGAGATTAGGAGAAAACAGCTCTTAAACAGCTTTTCCAAGGAAGGACATTAAGCTACCTGTTGAATAGCTCCAAAAAGCCTGTCTGCCTCTGTCATTTCCTACAGTCTGGACTGTAGCCAGCGTGTGGTCTACTAGCTAATGCTGATGCATCTGTGAGGGATGGGGGAATACTTGCTTAGCACAGAGTGGGGATAGGAGGGGGGGAGCAGAAGCCACACGGAGACTGCCCAGTTCTAGTAAGGCAGCAGAGAGGAGGGGCCAGTCCTGCTGTGGAGCAGAGAGCCCTACCCAGCCAAAAATTATGCCCAGATGCTGTGGGACTGTGATTTATCTTAAACCAAGCAAGGGGTCTGGGACAGACATTGCATAAACTGGTTTGAGCCAAATCAATTCAGTCTGATATTACATTCAACCAGGTTTCTCTCAAACCGGTTTCATCCATTTTCAAACTGGTTAATGTGCACTGAACATCTGTTCTGTTACAGATTTAAACCAGTTTCTGATCACTTAAATTGGTTTATGTGTAATGTCTGTCCCTAGCCTAAAGGGTAGCACTGGTTCCTAAATTAGGCACAATTAATATACATTGCACTTGTTGTGGGACCAGTTGTACCATGACTTGTCCCAGAATGAAGAATTTGTAGGATTGGCATTTCCATATACTGTCCTGCCAGTCAGGTTTAAGGAGTGACTGAATACATTACTACTTTTCTGCCAGCAAGTAGGAAGGCAGCACACATCCCACCATGTTTTGCAGTGCTCAAATATCCATAGGTGCCCTTGATTCTGCCAACACCAAGCAAAACACATAAGGTTTTGTTGGGGAGAATTTGGTGCGATTCACTGCACACCTCATGCCCCTGACCATCCACCTGTATTTTCACTGCATTTGTGCTGCCACCAATGGTGGTGACCCACAGCTTCTACCACAATCAGCTGCCATGGCTCCATATCTATTCATTGCCTTGCAGGGATGGAGATAGAGTAGAAAAGGTGATGTCAGTGGGGCCTGATATCTGCCATGGCTACTTCTATTCACATGAACAGTGAGGGAGCAGCACTTTCAGGGGAGAAGCTCATGCATATGCTCACTGCCATACAACAGGCAGTCAATCGCTACATCCAGCTCCTAATCCACATGAGCAGCTGCTGCCCTGAAGATGTTTTGGGTGCAGGTCAGTACAAAGTGCCTGTGACAAGTGTCCGCTCCAGGCTGAACCTCAACGTGGCCCGCACACCTGTTCCGAGGGCAACCGCCTGCCTACTCTCCTGCCATGCCTTGTTCTTAATTAAGGAGTGTCAATTAACAGGAGGCTGCCCTTGTACTGCCCCACTGCTAGGGGATGCTATCTGCAACTCTGTTTCCTCCCCTACACCGCATTCCACACCTCGCCCATGGAATCATCGTTGTCTTACTTCTCTCACTATTTTGACCCCTTCCTGTTCTCCCTGGGCCTTCCTTCTCCATGCCCACCCTTGGGCTTCCTAATAATGGTGCCCCCCTTCTCTAGGGCTCACTGTGCCCAATTTGGGCTTCCTAATTATGCTGCCCCTCTGCCTGAGGCTCACCATGCCCACACTTGGGGCTTCTTGATAAGGCTGCCCTCCCTGCCTGGGGCTCACCATGCCCATACTGAGGCTCCTTAATAACGCTGCTCCCTGCCTGGGGCTGAGGTCTCTGTACCCCATACACTGTGCCCTTACTGGTGCTGGGGTCCCCATGCTACTGTGGGTCCCCTATGAGGCCTCCTCCAACCCCTAATAGCCTCACCCAAACCACCAGTTTTAACAAACAGCAACACAAACTCAAGCCTCTTGGCTATAACTTAAACCTAAGCCGCCTAGTTGTAACAACATTGCTCAACTCAGGTCAAGCTGTACCTGCAGTTAGGCTTCTCCTTGTATCATGGCTTACAAAGCTCCTGCCTCTCTAATTGCTTGCAGGGAACTGCCTCTGGCCTCAGCTCCTAAACTTTATAAGGACCAGGCCCTGCCCCTTCTGATCAGCTGACCTTCTCTGGTTGCCCTGGCAACCCAAAGCTGGGCTCCTTAGTCACTGCTAGGGCTCTCACCCTAGCAGTTTTACCCTCTTCAGGAGCAGGGCATCTCAGTGCCCTGTGACAGTGCCCAGGCAGATATGTGTGTGGCTCTTCACAGTGGAAAAGCATTTCTGGCCCAGGTAGGTGACCAGCACCTGGTGGGAGTGGATCAACACAGCCACCTGGAACAAGAAACAGTGGTGTGCAAACTTCTGTATGTCCAGGGGCACCTTCATGGAGATCTGCACCAAGCTTGCCCCACACATGTTGTTGTTGTTCATCCTTTGAATTTGAAAATGACCATGACATCACTGGTTGGTTTGGTTTCTATGAGCATGAGTGGCTGATCAAACCAATTTGTGCTTTGAACTGTCGTTAGCGCACCGAGCAAGCGATGCCACTTTGCGTTGTTTGATCTGTGCAGATTGCATTGTAGGCGGTGACTCATGACACCACCTAAGAAGCCAAACCCTCGTAGTGTTTCATAGGCTAAAAGCGACTAAGTGATTATAA
>JAGPOW010003648.1:67567950-67581338 GCA_030014935.1 Caiman crocodilus
GAGAAATCAAAGCCTAGTGCGGGAAAAAGAAATTAGTTAGAGAGCGTTCGTTCTCGCCCTAGGAGTCTGTGGAAATTAAGGCTCTCAAGGTGCGACATGATCAACAGTGGATGTACTGCTGTTGTGAGATTTACACTGTTTGTGCTTCTGCTCTGCCTCAGCAGTTCTCTGCTCATAGATGGTAGGCCCAGTATGGATGAGGCTTCACCAGGTGGAATGATCATGAGTGACATCTTCCCAAGACTTCAGGTCAATGTAGAAACATTTCAAGGATGACTTGCAGGAGTCCTTGAAACATTTCTTCTGGCCTCCCTGAGAGCACTTTCCCTCCTTTAGCTTCCTGTAGCACTTTTTTGGCAGTTGCTCATCTGATATCCTGGTGACATAGCCTGTCCATCTCATCTGTGATTTCATCAATAGAGTATGGACACTTGCAATGCCTGCCCATGTGAGAACCTCAGTGTCTGGGACCTTGTCTTGCCATCTTATCCTCATTGGTTTCCTCAGACAGTCCATGTGAAGATGGTTCAGCTTCATAACATGGCATCTGTATACTGTCCAGGTTTTACACGCCCATATCAGGACTAGCAATGCAGTGGCTTTGTAGACCTTCAGTTTTGTTTGTTGACTGATGCCTCTGCCTGCCCACACATTTGCATGTATTCTGCTGAAAGCCATGCTTGCATTGGTAATTCTGGCATTGGTTTCATCATCAATGTGAACTTCACATGACAGTGTACTGCTAAGATAGGTGAACCTGTCCACTGCCTGGAGGGTTTGGGCATTCACTATGATAGCAGGCATTGGCGATGCATAGGGGGTGCACATGGATATGCCTGAAAACTTTCAAATGATATCATCAAAAGAAAATAATAAAAAAATTAGTAGGACTGGTCAGCAAGGGTTAGACAAGGTAACAAGCAAGACTGGGAGCTCACTTCTCCTGTCTGCAGGAATAGGTTTATTTTGTGATACGTCTAGCATAGTGTCCATACGGGATGCAATTTCCCTTCCCCCTGTCCCCCCATCTCCCCCTGCAACTTTCACAATCCCTCCACAACTCCTAATCAACATAGCTATGTAGGCAAAAAGCTTAATGTAGACTCTCAACAGGACTAACTCCTTTTATTGATGAATTATTCTAGCCAGAGAAGAGCACACTCTTCGCAGTTGGGGTCAGTCTTCTTTGCCAGATTTCTTGGCATACCCATGCTTAGCAAACTTTGTAGATAAGCCATTAGAAAAGTTGTCATCTGTTACCAGAATTTTATTTGTTTTAATTGATGAATAAACAAATACAACTGAAGTAGACAGAGATCACTTGGGTGCAGAGATCGGTTGTAAGGAATATACAAATACTTTTAGACTCGCTTCCTCTGAATTTGCCAATGTCAGTGGCACTATCACTTTCTCAATGACACATTCTTGTCTGAAGGCAGCAGTAAGCCATCAAAAAATAACAGGAAGCTCTGCTACGACAAAAAGATTATAGTAGGCTTCCAAAGAGTATAATTTTCTGATTTAACTATAATTGTTACCAGGTACACATGGCATTTCTATAGGGATCTGACTTCACTTTTTCTTTTTTTAAAATAGAAAAATATATGGTCTTTTGCACACTAACAACTGGTCATTCAAGATAAGGAATAGCAGCAGCCAGAGTTTTAGATTTATTGCTACAGTTGAATCCTGTTTTTAGGAGGCTATGGCCCCTGTACTTTCCAAGTTACTGAGCTGTATCGAAGAGAGCATATCACATTTCAGATCCCCACGACTGTTAGTTCTTGAACAAATATCTATGACCTGTGTTGAAGAAGACTCCCTAGGGAGTGTCCTATCTGTCTGGTTTGGAACTACAGTTTTTATTCACTTGCCTTTCTCAACCACTGTTGACAAGGATTTAGAGGTCTTCGTTTAATCTGTATTCAGCCAGTACCAGCAGCCCTAAAAGTTCAGAATCTGTCATTTGCTGAGGTCTGCTTGGTGTGTATAAAAATAGGGTACCACAAGGCAAGCCCCATCCACCAGATTATCATGGTGCCTGTGCTCTAGCACACTGCTGTAATTTATTACACAATTTATGGGTCAGGTAATTCCCAGGTGGCCATTTAGAGCCACATTCTTCCACTTTGTACTGCCTGAATGGCTGGCAAATGGGAAAAGAATCAGGCAGATAAATTACTAGTACATTGAAATTCAGAACAAGAAGCCACACTTTAATAGAGGAGAGAAGTGAATCATTGAACATTTTCCCTCTTACCAGATCAATGTACAAGTACTTGACCATTTTTAAATTATTATTTTTTTGATCTGTTATCCATTTATGTATGTTCGCTACATATACATTAATGTAAAATGTGTAATATGGGCAGCATTTGCAACTTGCATACAACTAATAGACTAAGCCATATACTTCCTTCCCCAATTGTCTCACTGTCAGCAGAGGATAACTGGGTAGCTTCTAATTTGCAGAATTCAAGTGGGAATTGGAAGTCCCAAGGAAAACCCTATACATAAAGACAGCTCTGCATTTGATGCCTATATATGTAACTGAAAGCTATTTAAATTGCATCATGCAGGCATCTGTCTGTAAACTAAGTTTGTGGGGTTTTTTCCAGGGACTACTTCTGGAGCCATCTGTCAGGACACTGGATTTTTGTGTGAGGAAAAAGTGCAGAATTCCAGGTTTTCTTTAGGCCTTTTGTTTCTTTTGTTTTTATTTCTAGATGGTTTTTACTTGTATCATGCATCATTAATGAACAATTAAGATTAAAATTGTTCTTGTTCAATTCTTGTTTTATTCATGTTGTTAAGCTGGTCTGCTTGCTAAACTGACTGTACTTTCCTAACCTGATTAATAAAATGTAGATGTCTCATAAAGCGGGACTGTTCCAGCCACTGACGTTTTTGCTCCATTTCCTCCATAAATGCAGGAAATAAGCTGTTCAGGTCCAAAGTGAGATCTGCTGCATACATTTATGGCCCAGTGCCCAGGAGAAAAATGTTAGATCAAAGGATTAAATATGTCGCCTATGGTTCAACAGTTTGCAAACACTGGAGTCAGAAATAGATATCTTAGTCATTTGGGAAGCTGACATTACCCACTGCTCAATTAAAGAATTGTTTATTTATGTCCATAGAGAGTCATGAACTAAACTTCATGGACTTCTAAAATAATGATAATCCAATCAATAGGGTTTTTTCCCCCTGTTTCAATTGACAGGATATTTTGGTTTTTGTCTTGAGAAGTGAAACCAATTAAAAACCAGTGCTTCGAATCTGGAATTCCTGACAAAGTAGTCTCCAATATCAAATTCATAAGTTGGGAGGGAAATGGAAGTGCAGTCACCCTTGCAGCAGTGGTCACTGTTTCTGCACCTCCTTTTACAAAATCCTGGATTCACCTGTGCAGGGGAATATTGAAAAAAACCCACAATTTTTCTTCCTAAAGTGAGACTGCCATTTTGTTTTCAAATGTTAGGTTTTTAAATATATACCTAATATATATTTAAATATATACCTAATCTCATACCTAATATTTGCAGAAAGAGAGATATGCAATAATGCTGTATAAATGTCATAGCATAGTTGGAAGGTACTGCTGAATTATATAGTATGCTAATAATTGAAACTACCATAATTTGAAGTAGCAATTGTTTTGGTAACTGCTGGGATTGCGCTCCACATTGTTTTATGGCTAAATGGGTTGCTTCTTGCTTTATAATTAAATCTGGCTACCTTTGCCAGAATTGTTTTTATATCTCTTAAAATTTGTAAGAGGCACTAGAATTTTCATCTCTTCCTCAGATATCTGTACTCATTCCCCCAAGGGATCCCATACTCTTAGAGACTATAAGGCTGCAACCTGAACCAGATCATCTGAAAGGTCACATCCCTGGAAATGTGAATCAAGAAAATGGGTGATATTATGTGCAGAAGTGATCACTTTATTTCCCCATGATGTTATGTTGTCTATTTTTCCTCATTAGCTGTTGAGATTGAACTTTCTTCAATATTCTTGCAAATAAGTTTCTTAACAATTCAATATAGAGCCATTATGTTCCATATTTTGAATGGCCTGAGCTTCACACCATGAAATAAATTTTGAGTTTCTCAGCCCAAAGACATTATCATTGTTACACTGGGCCAGGTCTGTCAGGATTGAGGTACTGGCAAGGGCGAGGAGGGGCAAGCAGAACCCAGGGACAAACTAGGTCAGGAAGCTAGGAGGTCAATCTGAGAGCACCAATCTAGGAGCAAGCCAAGTCAGGAAGTCAGGTCAAGCAAGTATCAGAGAATAAGCTGGGTTGAGAAGCCCAGAGATGGAACAAGGAACAGAGCCAGGAAATAGCAAAGATAGTCTGGGGTCAGGTTGAAGCCTGTTGCCCAGATGCATCCTATTCCTGCACAGGGGTTTATATGGGGGAAGTGGAGTGTCAGCTGACCCTGACTGACCATACCAGTGACAGGCAGTGAGTGGAAGTTTACACCCTGCTCGCTTCAGGGCCTTGCCCCATGTGGGTGATCAGCTAAGGCAGGGAAGACCTGGCTGAGTAGCTGTTTTGGCCAGGTGAAGGCCCCAGATTCAAGCCTGTGGCCTCACAATCATCAAGAATATCAGGGCAGATTATTTAGGGGCAGTCCTGGGCCACTCCTTCTTCAGCAGCTGACTGCAATGTTTTTGTGCATGTCTGAAGGTCTTTTGGAGACTTAATAGAGCAGGGGTGTCAAACATCCAGCCCTGCAAGGCAGTTTGCCCACAGACCCCCTCTCTTTCTCCTCCCTCTCCCCCTTCCCCAGCATACTTGATTTGATGGCTGCTTCAGTCAGTCCAGGACCTGCACTGGGACTTGTGCTGACACCCCTATAATAAAAGATGCCCATCAAGTATAACAAGGTTTACTGAATGTGAATGCAATTAGGTGCTATAATAATAGCACTACACTATATTGTGTTTAGTTCCTGTTGTCACTCTGGGAACTCAGACAAGTGTTTTCTTTTCCCAAAAATGGTGTCCAGTGCAGCTCTGCCCTGGCTACCGTGGGCTACATTGAAGACATTGATGTGGCAACACCATTGTCCTGGAACTCCTATGCTGACTGGCTAGTCTTCTGTCTGGAAGCCAATCTCTTCATTTACATTAGATCTAAATTTGAATAAAGCCTTGTTGGGTTTCATATGCCTTTCATGTAAAGATTGATGTAGTTTGGTCACCTTGTAGAATAAGTCATCCCAGAAGGTGCAGTTGCAAACCACTCCCATTGTACCCATCATGAAACCAAATGGACATGGTTGAATATGTGCTGGTGTCAAGACCCAGTCCCCAAACCCACCCCCATCCCTAGGACTCAGGAACCAAACACCAGTTCAGCTTTCTCCCAGGCCACAGCTCCCAAAGGAAAGTAAAGTGGCACAAAAAGGGGCACAGTGAGGAAAGGCTTTCTATGACTGGCCCCTGACAGGCCCAAGGCTCCGAGCCCCTGACTGGGTCCTCCCAACTATATAAGGTTTCCTGTTTATTGGGCAAGCCATCTGGGTAACTCTGTTCTTGGACTGCTCTGCTGTTTTCCTGCCTCCATACATTGACTCTAGATCACACCACCTGTTGTTGACTCTGCTTGGACTTTGACCTCTGCCTTTGCCTTTTGTCTTTGATTGTCGCAACTCAGTTCTCATAGGTATCTGACCCAGCTTGCTCCCTTACTTTGCTCTGTCTAATGTTTTGGCCTCGCTCAGACTCTGGCCCTCTGGCTTTGAGCCTGGCTACACCTTGGACCTTGGCTAACAGCTTGTGCAAGCTATCAGCCAGACAGCCTATGCCTTAGTATGTGACAACAGACTCCAAGTATATAATAAGCAAAGCATTACAGGGACATCCAGAGCTGTCCCTAGGGGTGTGTGGGACCTGGGGCATATCAGCTTGTGTGGGGCCTGAGGGGGGGAAGGGCATGGCAAGTGGCCGGAGCTGACCAGCACTCAGCGATGGGGACTGTTATGAGAGCCACATGTTGGCTGTGGCAGGGCCTGTGCAGCACTATCTGTGGGCCTCCCCAAAGTGCAGGGCCCTGATTTGTGTCCCCCACCCACCCAGGGACGGATGACCTTGGGGACTTCTATGTATGGTTCCAGCTGTAAACCAGGTCCTTAATGGAAAGGTGTAAGGAGGTACTCAGAGATCACATGCTAAAGTTAATAGTCTGCCTAGGTGGAAGGCAAGGAGCCAGCTATAAATGTTGACTAGTAAACATGGGTAGAGCTACAATGGGAGCTAAAGCTCCAGGAGCAGAGTACAAGGAGGAGAGGAGATGCTGGTGTAGGTGCTGAGGGAGAAGCACAGAGCTTGTTTTGTGCTTCCCAAGGTCTGAGGAAAGACTGCAGGTTCTGCTTTTTGCTTGCTTAGTTTATTTGCCTTGTCCCCATAGTAGAAGAAGTCCCACGTAAAATAAATGAACTAGAAACCTAGGAAATCGAGCTGACTAGCCAGCCCTCTGTAACTTCAGCAGTTAAACTGACTGCACACCTATACCCTTTTGTCTGAGGCAATTTTTATTGTTTATTCTCATACTTGTAGTAACTGAAAAAAGTAAGCTATCAAAGAGCTGCTCATCGTATTCTTCAGATTGCAATTGACATTCTGCCTGTTTCTTGTCCAACCAAAATGTGTTTGTATCATAACTTGTAAATAGCTTCCTTATTTCAGTAGATAATAAGGAAATACTTACAAGCAAAAACCTAGCATTAACTTCAGCAGCAGCAGCCAGCTTTGTGGACTCACAGCTAAGCAGGGTTTAGTTGAACTAAGACTCCTTTAGAAAAGAATGAAATGGGAGCATAAGAATCAATGTGAAAGGTACTGTGAGGACTCTGCTGGGAGAAGCTTGCAGCAAAGTTTAGAGAGAGCTTTTGTTTCACCAAGCCTGAATCTGAGAGTTCTACATATTTCAGGTTTTTCCCAGGATAAATTTTCACAAGTATGCAGGCACATTTGCATGCACACTTCTAAAGTGACTGTACTTGGCTCTCAGGGGAAGAATTTGCACAAATCTGTGAACATAAAAGGATTTAAAATTCCATGACTGAAATAAACCTTTGAGATTCCCTGACTGGCTGAATCGAGTACCGAGACAAGTCATGCAGAACAGAAGCCAGAGTATGAAACATTGTACCATTAAGTTTTTTATCGCTCTAACTCAGGGGTGGGCAATTATTTTGGGTGGAAGGCCGCTTACGCAGGCTCTTGAGGGTCACATGGGTAGCCCTGCCCCTTGACAGGTGCCCCACCCCCTGGTCACCATCTTGGAACCAGTGTCCCAGGGTCAGCACCGGTGGGGCCCAAAGCAGGGCACAGGCTGGCAGGGGTCTGTGGAGCTGGGCTGGGTATCACCAATACGGGGGGGACAGCTGGCCCAGCTCTGTAGAGCCCCTGCCAGCTGGGACCCCACACTCATTGCACCCTGCTCTGGGCCCCAATGGCACTGGCCCCAGGACACCGGTGTGGGCCCTGTGCTCCTGCAGCTCCCTGCCCACTCACTCCCAGTGCCCCACAGCCCCACAGTACAGGCGGGGGACAGCGCACAGCCCCAACCCCCTGGTCACTGGCAGGGAAGAAGCTGGTGCTGAGCATGGGGAAAAGCAGCCCCTCACCCACCCCATGGCTGGCACTCCCTGCTGCAGGCAATCACAGCCCACACAGGGCTGTCTAGAGCAGGCACACCACAGCAGCTACAGAGAGGGGCACTGGCCATGGCCTGATGCTGCCCACCCAGAGCTTGCACACTGGGCAGCCCTCAGGCTGTCGTGGCAAACACTGCCTGGTGCGGCAAGCAGGGGTCCACAGCTGCTGTCACCATGCACATCCGCAACAACCGAGCCCAGAGGCAGAGCAGGGCCCAGGCCGGCAGTGGGGCCGGATTATAAGATGGTGCCGAGCTCAGGGAAAAATGGCCCTTCCTCATCCCATTTCTAGTTCCCTGTGCTGTAGCCACTGGCAGCCCACCTGGACAGCCCACGCTTGGGCTGCAAGCAGCTGCAGCAGGGAGTGCCAGCCACAGGGTGGGGGAGGGGCTGCTTTCCTCCCCCCTGGGAAGGAGCAGGGAAGGAGCCTGGGGAAAAGCAGTGTGAGGGAGGAGAAAAGCAGCCCCTCCCCCACCCTGTGGCCCGCGCTCCCTGCTGTAGCTGCTCACAGCCTGCACAGGACTGTCCATGTGGGCTGCGAGTGGCTGCAGTGCGGGGTGCTGGGCACTGGGCAGGCAAGGGGCTGCTTTTTTGCCCCTGCCACTTAGCATTTCCCCAGGTCACTTTTTCCTGTGCTCCTTCCCTGCCCAGGGTCCCCCTACTCCTGCCCTTCCTCTCCCCTCCGCTTACCTGAGCTTCTGGCACAAGGCAGCTAAGTGGTCCCAGGCCAGAAGCCCCTAGTGGGGCTTCCAGCTGGGGGGGCAGGGCCTGGGGTCTCTTCTGTTGTGGAAGCCTGCCAGGCTTCCCCTGGGTCCTATTACCCTTGGCTCCTGTCATTTTTGGCAAGAGTAGATAAATATTAATTTTCTAAATTTTCAGGGTCCCCACAGACCAAACAGAATGGCCTTGTGGGCTGAATCCAACCCGCACCCCTGCTCTAATAGCATTAAAAAACTATAGCTAAATGTTTCTAGCATAGTTTCTGCCTTTGCAACACCTTTCATCCAAGTTGCTAGTATTCCAGTCCCTACTCTTTTCCAGCACTAAAACTTGCCTCTTGCTTCAGAAAGTTCTCCAAGTCTGGCAGCCCCCTGTTCCTCAGTTTCCCAACAGATGCCCACCAGCCCAATCTAACTCTCTTTCTCCTCACAAGCAGTTAAGTTATGACCACTAAAACACCATACCTTTTTCCTAAAAATCTGAAGAAAGGGAGAGTGGGAAAGGGGGAGAAATGGTGAGGGTGTTTACTAGGGGCCTTGTTATACACTACATTTAGCACATGCTAATTTTAATTGGTATTCACATTTGTGCGTGCATTGAGCAATTGCACCTTAAGGCTTAATGCCCCCCGTAACATACACTTCTCTGATGCATACCTAGAGGGCTGGCAAGTAGAAATTTGGCCAGGAGCCATGTTGGCTTTGTGCCAAGCTTGCCTGCTCTTAGGGTCAGGGTAGGTAGTCCAGATTGTGGACAGCCAGAAGCTGGCAGGGTCTTACTGGGCCTGCTGGTCCCTGCTGACCCCCACATTTCTGGATCTAGCTCAATGTCCCCTGCTGGCCAAAACCAAACCTGCTACACTGAACTGCCTGCCCTCCCACCCCACACTGCTGGCCTGGATCAGGCCTGCCATGCTGCCTGCCCCTCCCCCCCCACTGGCTCAGATTGGGCCCACTGTGTCACCAGACCCCCCCCACACACACACACACTGCACCCCCAAATCAAGCCCACAACCCAGATTCCCACTCTCCCCCTGGCAGCTGCCAGCACACCTGCAGCTCCCAGTACTTTTCTGGCAGAGCAGGCAGGGAAGAGAAACAGCCCAGAGAACAGCAGGTTCTCCCACTGTGCCTGGTCCCCTAGGATAATACCAGCTGGGGGACACGGGGTGAGAGTGAGCTGCAAGAGCTGGGGTAGATTCCTACCTTTAGGTGCTCCGTGCTGGGAAAAGATAGAGCGGCTGGGAGCAGTGCCTCTTGAGATACTGGGCTAGGGACAGAAATTACACATACACTGGTATAAATGATCAGAAACTGGTCTAACCCTGTAACAGAACGGACTTCCAGTGCCCATAGACAGATTTCAAAATGGTGGAACCCAGTTTAACATATACCTAGGTGGATATAGTGTCATATTTAAGCAATTTAGGATGGACTGGTCTATCAAACGTCTCTTCGAAATCCCCTCCCCTCCTGACTCAAGGACTGCCATGCTGACCAGCTCTGGAAGCCTAGGGGTAGGAGCAGGGGGCAGTCTATAGTGAGAGCAAGGGGTTGGAGAGGTGTGCCTCAGCCAATCAAGGATGACCCTACTCAGCTGCCTTTGGCAACATCCATCACACTGGGAGGTGTGCGGAAGCATTCCCTGCCTTCTGGCCTGACCGGTGCAGGCATTTTCCACCCTTTGTCAATGACAGTGTAAGGTCTATTTGCTCTCTATCCAATCTTCACATCTTGGAAGAATCTACAGATATTGGATTGATTCTACCTTGGGCTTTTTGACTGTCTGTACTTAGCCTGGAGAATTGCTCCTACCTGGCCTTGGGCCTGTCAAGCAGTTGTACATGATTGCAACATGAGCTGCTTAAAACTAGTTAGAGAGAATCCTCAATAGAAGAGGATTTATCTCTAAGCTGCTCAGAGGGCCCTTAGCATGTGTCCACTGCCGTAATGTATGGATATTCCTGGTTTAAGGGCCCTTATTATGTATTTAAATTGATATATAACAACACCCTAATACTACAAAAGGCCCCATTACTGAAATGATTACTTAGTAAAGTACTTCAGTCACACCTTACATTAGAGTCCATCTCTGCCTCTGTAAGCAATCATCATTCTACCAGAGCCAAATGATATCTGCTCTTTGGAGGGTTTGGCCTTTGGAAATTTGTTAACTCATTCCTAGAGTAGGATCCATCTTTGCTTTTGTCTGACAAGTCACAAAAATAGAAGGTACCTCTCATAGAGTAGAAAAGTCATCATTTCCTGATTGAATGTAATCCACTTCTTTAGTGAGGAGACACTCCTGGGTTTTTACTCATACAGGTTAGATCCATATTTTTAACCTACACATCTTGTTGTCTCACTAGACTATGCACTGGATTTAGAGTTTTAGCTAATATCTCAACAGCAAGATATGCAGGACCTCCATGACTGGAGAAACATTTCAACATTTCAGAAACATTTCAACAGTTAAACAGTTCTCAGTGGCAATGAATCTCTGTTCCAGAGCCACATGAATATAGGTCAAAATACCATTGTCTTGTTGGGGATCAATTGCTTTTAAATTTAATGCAAAAATGACTGCAGTGATAGCTGCAAATCCAATGGATAGATTTTTAAATTACTTTTTCATTACTCCTGGGCATTTCTTAATGTTTATCAAGGCCATAAATGCTTCAAAAGGAAAATAAATTTTGTGGTAGTAAAGCCTGAAAATCTTGTCAATCTGAAAAGTGATTTTTTTTTCTTGTCCAAAGAATTTCTTCAGCTAAAATATAGAATACTCCATTTTTTCTTAAGCTAACTTGTCAAACGAGAGGTGTCAGAGACACTTTCCATTGTCAGGGATAAATAACTATCTCATTACTAGCAGCTCATCAATTTTCTTTAGCTCAGAAACTTGGAAAACTAGTTTTTCTGCTCAAGCAATAAAGGGCCAATGCCCACCGACACAAGCTTTCCAACTTGAATTTTGGAATAGTCTCATTAAATTCCCACCAATTTCCTTATAGGCTGTTTAACAGTAACTTACCCCAGTTCCATCCATCCTTTCCATGGTATTTTCCAGACCTGTTCTTCTGCTCTACCAAGCTTTTCCAATAATCAGGATAAAGAGAAAGAAGCCATAGAACATTTTTTATTCCTCAGTGAAGGAAAACCTTTTGAGGGTAGTTTAGTCATCCTGGTCCATCAGTCGTTAACTTATTTTCCACTTGATCCATCCTTACTATTAAAGTGACAATTTCTTTTATTAATTCAGATATGGGAAATCAAACCTCACTGAAGGGGAATTTAGGTAATCCTGCTTTGTCTTCTGATTTTTAGATTTTACTCCTACATTTTCCAAGCTGCTTTAGTAGACACAGTTCATCTACTGAATGGAATAAAGCCTGTTGTTCACATATTTCATTAACAGATCTTTTCCCCACCCATTATGATGGATCGTAGATGCATTTAGCACATATCCAATAACTTGCCTCTCAGAAAAGTTACAGAGAACTACTAAGCAGGTTGCAAGATGACATGTAAAAGCCTGGTCTACACTAGCAAAATTTGGAATTTCAAGGTGTCTTACAAGCAGGGTAGGTGCTTGTGTTCATGCATGAAAGTTCATGCTTTTTGAGCTTTGTTACATCTGCTGTTATGCAAGACAGTGCTAACTGCTAGCACTGTAGTTAGAAATGACATAGTCACATACATATGCAATGGTAAGGATGTCCTCTCCAGAGCCCTCACTGAATGCCCTTGTAGCTTGCTGATTGTGTTCTGGTTTTGCATCTGCTATTGATTCTTAAAGTTATGCCTATGAACTGCTGTTAATAGAGTCATCTGAAAAGAGATTTGCATGTTCCTGAGGGGGCCCATTGCTGAAAAATGGAAGATTAAGTCACTAACACTTCTTCAGTGAGCTAGACGATATAAATGAAGGAGGATGGTGATGGCAAATATTGGCAGTGATACTTAAAATTATTTGTCTTGGGAGTCATTAATACAATGTAGGACTTAACTCAGAGGTCAGTTGTGTGTAGTGTAGAATCTTATCTTTTTAAAATTCACAGCTGGCTCCAACTCCAGGCCCAGCCAGGCAGCATGCACAGCCCGGGGCTCCAGCCTCATTGTGAAAACTTTTCATTGCCTTTGTAGTTTACTGTGTATTTGGAGGGCAGGGTGTAGAATCTGTGTGAAAAGATTATTTTGAAACAATGAAGTACTGCCAGAAATCAGACTTCTTTATTTTTGAACAACAGCTGCTAAATGATGTGCTTGTGTCTCATAAACCAGCAAATAGTTAAATAAACATGAGTTTTGGAAGGGCTTGAAACTTCATGTTTCAGGGTTATTCAACATCTGTCAAGATTAGAAGAAGCTTCTCTAGGACAAACTACCTCCAACTGCTTAATTGGAGGGTATTTTACATCACCAAACAGAAGTGACAATTTTTGCCCAATATGGCCATAGAAAGCAGTCTATAGCCATGACCAAACACAAGTAAACAGCTGGAAACAGCTTTAAAAATAGCTGATCCAGTGTAATTCTGACCCCTTATTGCATGAGGCATCAGATGAAGTCCTTTCAAAATGTATCATCTTCTGTAACTCGTGTCTGCGTGCTTCCAGGCTGTTGCTGTTTTCAGACTGGGAGCGGAGAAAGGAAGCAAAGGGAGTTCAGTCTGGTGGGTTTTCAGTCTGCCCTGGAAGGTGAGTTGGTTGTATTGGAGCCCGCCCCCCACCAGGTGGGGGGAATCCAATTCACCCACTCTACCTGTCAGCACCAGCTAGGGAGGCCCCAAAATGAGCTCCTTCCTCTGCCTGTCCCCTCCTCCCATGCCAAAAGCAGCAAGCATTGGCAGAGAACTGTGGCCATTGCTATGGGAACCTGGCTGCAGGCTCCCAGCTGTTACAGCCCGCTAGGGCCAGGTTCTGGCGATCCAAATTCAGGGACTCGAGACGAGAGGATTCTATACTAAGTTTTTATTACAAGGATTAATCAAAG
>JAGPOW010003648.1:67581438-67601431 GCA_030014935.1 Caiman crocodilus
GGTCATCTGACCCCGGTGCTCTTTCCTGCCAAGGCAGGGGGTCGGACTAGATGATATGCCCAGGTCCCTTCCGACTCTAGATACTATGATACTATGATACATGCCACTGTCCCAAACTCCATTTGGTCTTAGCATAACTTGGGGCTAGAGTGGGCAGTCACACCAGCCCACAGCTAGATTGGTGTGACTAGATTCCCCTTCCCTCCTCAAACCAACAGTGAACTTCTGTTTGGTTTGGGGTAATGCTGTAAATCAGAATGCTTTGCAGAACTTGTTCTGAGTTACAGCTGGGAACTGCACTTCTGTCTCGTGAAGTATCTAATATCGATCTATCTTGGGAAAAGGACACTTTTCCTTTTGAAGGTTAAAATGCAAAGCTAATGCTGAGAGAATAAGATAAGACAAATGTTTGCCTTAAGATCCGTAAGAAGCACACTGGATTTTTACACCTTTGGGTGTGAGTGGCTTTTAAAACAAGTAATCTGAAGAAGACAGGGGAAAATAGGCAGAAAAGTGGAGGTGTCTCATGGTATACTCAATGGCATCAAAGTCTCTTCTGTAACAGACATTGAACTACACTCACTTCGTAGGCTAAGATAAAAAACAATTACCATTCAAATCAAACATTTTAAAAGAAAGACTCAATGCTATCAGGCAAATCACTTCAGACTTACTGTTTTTATTATTTGCAGATTACCTACATGTTATTGACAGGTAAACTTGTTGTTAATGAATTCAAACAAAAAGGGAATAATGCAACTGGCTGTTAATTAGATTGTAATAGAACTTCAGGACTGCACATTGAAAACTTTTCTTTAGCCAGACATACAGCATCAGTGAGAACTTCTCCAAGCAGTCCTAGCAATGGATGTAAATGCTACTTTACGTGCTGCTCCAAAAGGTAAGAAAACAGTTCAGACTCTCTTCCCACTTAGGCTGTACTTGGTTACATATATGCTTAAGCATGCTGCAAATTTGGGCCTTAATTCTTGGCTCTATTATTCAGTGATTATTAAAAAACTAACTCATTGCATATAGGCAACATATAATACTGTATATTAGAGAAGTAACACTTTTTATAACTATTTTGAATGTAAAGTTTAAAGACTCATTCACTTAATGCAGTCATGGATGCATGCAATATATATGTAAATCAGTCCTTCCATAATTAATATCTAGTTTTTGCTAAAGGTCTGCAACTGAAGAAAATGCCAACAGCCAAACACCGAAGAAGAGAATAGGTAACAACAGTGCAGGAAAAAAGCTGAAGTAGGGCTGTTAGAAGCTTGTAGGAGTCATAAGGTGTTGGAAATCATAAAAATCATGTCCTTTTCTTTGTCCTATTTGCTGTTAGTGCTCACAAGAAGATGCCCAAATCAAAAATGGCATGAAAGCATTAAGCTGCTTAGCATTCAAACACTCCAATGTTTCCACCACTGCTCTTGCCTCAAATACAAATGATGGAGACTAGTTGAACAGAGATTGAGAATAATGTTTCTTCTTTATGTCCTTATAAAGACTGAAGCTGGATGAAATCCAAACTACCCAAATATTATTAATTGAATTGCAAGTAAATCAAAGTCTCTTGCACTTTTGAAATTTTCAGCAGCTCTGTAAACTGAGAATCAGTTAGCACTAGGTTGAAAGGATAAACAACAGGTATCTCAAAAGTAAGCATTTTTTATGTGAAAAAATCAGAGAAAAACTACAGATCTTCCTCATTTGCCTCCAACAGTCTAGAACAAGTAAACCCAGTGCTTAAAACATGTTAATCAGATTTTCAGGGGAAACTTTGCTTTCTGTAAATCAAACATTTTTGTTGTCAGCAACAGTATTAGGAGCATTTACATCATGTTTCAGATGGATCCTCTTTATGTCTTCTTTCAAAGAATTTACGGCGCTCAGATGCTACTTTATTACAGAATACCGAGTACGGGTTCTCAATAGCCTTTAATATTTCATCTTACTTCAAGAACAGTGGTGCATGGAGAAGAGAGTATTGACGGGTGCTGATCTTTTTTTTCCCTTAGTGCACACATCAGTTGCCAATGCGTTCATTTAACTAGCTGAACACCCAAATATACTGAAAAATCACGGTTTGCTTGAAAGAAAATGCAAATTAGATATGAGGATTCCGAGTAGTTTTAAAGGTACTGCTCCAGCTTTTCAAAGCACTGTTCAGTATCTGAACTATATTAGACATTTGGAAAACTGGACAAGTATTAGAATTAGTCTTTTTATGTAAATTTCTCCCTTGGCTTGATACAAGTCAAGGCCTCATTATACATTATGCTGTGAGCTGCATTAAATGTTAGTGTTAGTTCAAATTTGGACCAAGCACAGTTCAGGCCAGCATGGGCCTGGAGGACTGCAAGGTACAAATTCTCTACCCCACTCTTATTTGGGCATCCTCCCTGCACTTACTTGTGGCTATACATATTGTCTGTCCCAAGGGAGCAGGCAGGGAAGGGTTAACCAGCCTGCCCATCCCCTGCCACCCCAGCTCCTGGGCTGCTGCTCTTGTTCCACCTGAGCCCAGCTCAGAGAGCAGTAGTGGTGGTGGCTGGGTAGGCAAGTTAATCCTTCCCTATCTGCTTCCCTGGGACAGACAGTGCAGTTAGGCACAAATAAGCAGATGGGGATGGGGAGAGCAGTGAGGAACTGGGATACTGGAGGGGGGAAGGAAATGGGCTAGTGTGGGGGGTGGTATTTACACTAAGTTGTAGCCTAGAGTGTGTATACCTTGACATAACAAGATGAGTAACACATATCAGAGGTAATACTGTCCCAGACTGGTGTAACTTTGAGCTACCTAACAAGTGCTTAAAAATAGTTGTGGGTGCTGTGGTGTGCACAATCCAGAGGTTAAGAGTTCCAGGAGCTGTCCATAATAATTGTGTGACAGCACCCCTACACATTGCACTTTGAGCAGCTCAAATGTTGATTGCTGTTAGTGTTCGCTTGATTTCGAAGCAGTTGCACCTAAAAGCTAAAAACCTTCTCTGACTGTACCCCACCTGCACTGCTGTGACTTGCCACTAGAGGGCTGGTGAGCAGGGGCCTGATTAGGAGCTACAGCTGTGAGTTGCTGCTACAGGGCTGAGGAGAAAGGACAGGCTTCTATCTCTGCTTTAAGTGTTGTTAAGTGAGAAGTGGGGTGGGATTGGGGGCAGGAACAAGAAGCTAGGAGGTGGAGAGCTAATGGAATGGGGAAAGGTAATGAAATGGGAGGCAGAAAGGAAATGAGGGTGAGAGAAGGGAGGCAAAATGAAGGCAGTCCACCACTTAAGTATAAAATAAAAAGTAGTAAAAAAAGGTAAAATGGTAAAAAGTAGTAGAAAAAAGTAAAGTGAGGAAAGGTACTTTTGGAGGAGCTACTGGCCCTGCCCTGGGAAGGAAGCCCCAGCTCATGGGGACCCCTGCCTTGTTTCCCTCCCCTTTCCCAGACCCCACGCCTAGATTTGTCCATGCCCTGCAACTTGGCTAGCTGCCATGTGCTCTGCAGGCTGCTTGCATGGGGTTGCACCCCTGGGGGTTGGACAATCACACTCTTCAGGGTGGGAGGGGAGTTCGCTTGGTGCCAGAACCACCTCCTGCAGTAGAGTTCAAGGGATGGAAAGTTTGTCCACACAGAACAGGGAACAAACTGCATCCTAGGGTGCTGGAGGACTGCAACTTGGCTGGATCATCTGTGGGGAGTAGCCACACATTAGTGGAACATAAGCTGGGTAATATGGATCAGAGAGAAACCTGCCGTAGAGTGGTGTAACTTTAAGCCACCTCAAGTGTGCTTAAAACTAGTTTCAGGTGTTAAAATGTGGACAATCCAGGGGTTAGGAGCTCTAGGAGCATTATGAAGAATGTGAATTACTGGCATAATCAACCAAGTGCTTACACATTCAGAAATGTTTTTAGGCTTTCTGATAATGCTGACAAGTGAACCCTCCACAAAGGAATTGAAAGACTTATTTTATGTTTCAAGTTATTGCAAGGTATGGCAAATGGGCAATAGTGGAAGGAATTAGAGCCAGAGATGTAATGTGAGAAGATGTGCCCAGAGCAGTCCTCTCATCCTGTCTTCAGTAGGTTGACCCTGTCACTGCTTTCTGTGTGACTCAAAGACTGTGAGGTGTTCTCAGAATTGTTCTCTAGAGCAGCTGTGGAGTTTTCTGCTTCTGGGGAAGAGAGGACTTTCACCCCACTTCTTTTGCTACCTGTGTCCAAAGGGCAGAAACGATGATTGCAGCTGCAAAAATGAGGAAAATTCTCCCCAAAACACCAAACTTCACTGCCACTATAAAACTATGGTTCCCAGAATACCCTGAAGTCCATAACACACATTGCTTATTATACACCTAGGAAATGCAAGCAGCTTGGGGAATGAGAAAGTGAGGCAATCCCCTCCCCCTCCTACCACTCATCCCTTATACTTGGGGCATGTTCCACACTTGCTCACCTCATGTTGCACTCCTGACATTTCAGGGGCAAGTGAGCTTAAACAGTCTCAGCAGAGGAGAGTAAGGAGAAGACAAATGAAGCCAAATAGGAGCAAAGCTACAGAGATATTGCAAAAAGGGAATGGAGTCGCTTATTAACCTTTTTCCATTACTATAGAGCATGTCTACTAGGGCTGTGTGAAGCTTCAGGTGGTGATGCAATTCAGAGGAGATTCAGCCGATTCAGTGGCCAAATCTCTGAATCCGAATTGAATCAGGAACCAATTAAAAGGTCCGAATTAGTTTGAAGCTCTCCAAATCTTTGGAAGAGATTCGGAGAGCTTCGATGATTTGGGCAGTCCCTGATGGCTGAAGCAGGGAGCTGCAGCCAGACTTGGAGCTGGTAAGTAGGGATGGGGGAAAACAGGAGGGGACCACAAGAGGGACCACTGCCAGGCCCCATCCCCTGCCTGCTCCCCCAGCCCCCACAACCCCCGCCCTCCTCATAGCTGCTCTGCCTGCCCCAGCTCCCAGTGCTTTAAAAAAAAGCCAGGAATTAACAGGTGCTGCCAGGCAGGGGGGGCGATCCCAACTGCCCCTTGCTGCCCCATGCCATGTGGGGGACTTTGCCACAAGCCCCCTGATCCTCTCCTCGCTTCCCCAGCCTCACCATGGCTGCTCCACCTACCCCAGCTCCAACCCTTTATGAAGAAGAAACCCAAGAAAACCCCTGGGACTCACCAGCTCCTGGTGAGCAGCATCTGGTGAAAAAGTTGGGGCTTTTTTTCACCCATGTGCCGAGAGCTAGGGAGGCCAGAACAGCCACTGCCAGACTGGGAGAGTGGGCGGGGGATGGGGATGGGTGATTTGGAGATTCAGAGATTTCGCAGCACTTGAAATTCCAAATCAGATTTGGCCGAATCGATTTGGGGCAGTAATTCTAGTCACCAAATTGAATTGCTGTCCCCCAAATCAGCCGAATCCAAATCTGAAATTAACACTACCTGCTTTGCACAGGCCTAATGTCTACCATGTTCAAGCTTTCATTTGAACCTATTGGCAATTTTGTAATGTGAAGAAAATCCAGTTTTGATGTGTGCGTTTAACTTTCTTTAGCCTTTTCCCAAGTGTAGGAAATTCTTAGTGTAGGATTACATCCCAATAACAGCCAAGACTGTCCAGATCTTAGACTAGAAAGGAGCACCACACCTAATATGGCACTTGTTTTTTCTTCTCATGGGGCATGTCTACACATGCCATGTCACTGTAGCAATGCATTATGGTGATGTAGTGTCAGCACATGAACAACTGGTGCCTCCTATGACTGGGAGGGCACCAGGGTGGCGAGTGGGGACTGCCTGCAGCCAATGCCAGCGGTGTAGGGGGGGGTGGCAAGCAGCGGACAGCAACCCTGGACTACTGGCAGAACATCAGCAGGAAGCAGGGGAACGGGTGGCAACCACCCACAGAAGCTAGCAGCAGCTTCAGCAGTGGCCAATCTCAGGGGGGGCATGTGCCCCCTTGTACTCCCCTACACATCGCCTGTGAGTCAGTGGGTAAAAACCGTGATGCCACAGCTACATTGCCATAGCGACATACTTCCTCAGTGTAGCTCATCGCTACAGCAACATAGTGGCTAAAAATAAATGTGCACCGTGCAGATGGTGCAATACAGGCTGTTACTACACACTGTAATTTAGTACTTCCAAAGGGAAGTACTAAAGCCGGTGCAGTAACAATGGCACCACAGGGGCATGTGTAGATGTGCCCAAGGTGTTACATAATTGTATGCAATCAACCCCAAGATCAGATAAAGTACAACAGATAGACTGGCAAGCTGGATAGTAGGAAGATATTTCTCCCCCTTTTTCAACAGGCATCTGACCAGAAAAAACCTTTCAGCAGGCCAGACCAGGTGCCTGAGTTCGCCTAGTCATGGGAGTGAGCCAAGGAGGCAGAGGCCCTGGTGTTATGACAAAGACTGATTTAAGTGTAATGGCTAGGTACAGGCATTCAAAAAGCCTGATTTCTCTATAAGTGCTATGCACAGTGATGCAGTTTTCTGGAAGTGGTGTAGTTTAGATCAGTAGTGAACAGAACACACATTCAGCCTTTGGTGGGGGGGGTGCAAATCTTACACCAGGTTACACCTTTTTTACACAAGCCTATGTGTGTGCGCTGAACTTCTGTTCTATTATGGGTATGAACCAATTTCCAATTGCTTATACCAGTAAAAGGTGTACTGTATTTTCATGCATATACTCCACCCACGGGTATAAGCCACATCCATGTATAACCCACGGAAAATTGTATTTTTGTAAATAAGCCCGTGTATACACCGTACCGGTGTATTCCCCATGGTGGCATATACATGGGGAAGTGGCACAACCAGGCCTGCCCCAGCCCCAGCCCTGGCCCCCACAGCACCAGCAGCACAGCCCAGCCTGCCCAGGCCCAGTGGGGAGGCAGAGCAGCCTGCCCCGGCCCCCGCAGCAGCGGCAGCAGTGGCACAGCCCGCTTCGGCCACAATCCCCGCTGTGATGACAGTGCAGCCCAGCCTACCCGGCCCCAGCAGGGAGGTGGCACAGCCCACCCCAGCCCTGGCCGCCGTGGAAAAACATCCACCAACATCCCGCACCCCCGTATAGCATGCACCCATCCATTTTCTTTGTAAAATGATATGTACCCCACAGGATATATGCATGAAAATATGGTAATGTCTGTGTCCCAAGGGAGTGGGGATGCCGTGAGGCCCCTGCGGTAGCAAAGGGTTCCACTTACCTCCCGCAGGGCCAGAGGAGCCAGGGGAAGTCCACACGCCGAGAATGTCGGTGCAGGTCATCAGCCAGGCATTTATCCGGCTGCGGCTGAGTGGCGGGGGCAGGGCACGCCTGCCGGGAGAAATGAAAGGCAGCCCCGCCAAGGCAACAGGGTGGCCGAGTGGAGGAAGCTGGAGCGCGGAGTCCCAGCAAGTGGGGAATCAGCCACCACCCACCGAGTGCAGGACGGAGCGAGGGGGAGCCAAGGACGGCTCCAAGTGATGCAGCGGAGCAGCTGGCAGCAGTATAGGGGGAAGAGCCAGCACCGTGTGTATTGACCAGCCAGTAGGGAAACCAGCGGCGGAGCCAGCAGCAGTGCCAAGGGAGGAACTGGCAAGTCCCTGGTCAACGGAGCAGGGAGAGGGACCAGCAGTGGCATTGGCAATGGAGCCCAAGGATGGGCCGAGAAGGTCAGGAGAGGGGCCAATGGGACCTTACACCACGGAGCTGACGGTGAAGGTAGCAGCTACGTAACCTGTAGGAGCGGCGGAGAGGCCAGCCCCATCCTGAGGGAGGAGGGACCAAGCCGGCATCCCTACTAGGGGTACGTCCAGCCCAAGGACCAGTGTTGACAGGTGGCAGATTAAGGCAAGAGGGGGCAAAGCAATACAGAGTAGAGGCCATAATAGGAAGATCCTAAGGTGGCGAGTGGCCGGGGTGTCGGGGAGGACAGAGCCTTGATGTTACCCGTGGAGGAGTGCACTGACACCGGGGGACACCTCAAGGGAAGACCCTCCACTGAAGGCGTCATCAAAGTCATGGCAGGCGAGTTCAGGGGTCCCCCTTTGATACCAGTCAGGATAAACTCCGGGGCACATTCTCAAAGCCAGGGCGCATGATATCTCAGGCCCAGGCAAAGGTGGCATATGAACTCCTGATAGAGCGGAGGCGGGTACAAAGTGGTGCATTGGCCAGGAACATGGACAACCCAGATGTGGCAGCCTATGCCAACGCCCAACCCATGCCTATGACAGCGGTTGATGTTCTGGGACAAAATCTGCAGACCCTTACCCAAATTGTCGGCTCCCAGCAGCAGATGTTTGACCGCCAGCAGGAATGGCTCAGGCGAAGCCAGGTGTCTTTTAAGATGCCAAAAATGACGAAGGACGATGACCCCGAAACGTACAGAGAGGCCTTCGAGCATCATGCCTTGATGACTGGCCTACCCCAGGAGTACTGGACTAGCCAGTTGGGAGCCCTGGTAGTCGGGGCAGCCCAGGCGGCCTACCGGGCCATCCTGAGTGAGGAGGCTCGGGACTATGAACAGGTGAAGCAAGCAATATTATCAGCTGGAGATCAACCCTGACTATTATCAACACCTGTTCCAAGCTAAGAAAGGGCCCGATAAGAGGCAGCCCCAGGTACTATTACAGCTGCTGCGGGACCTTCTCGAGAAATGGGTGAACCCAGTGGGGTCCGACTGTGAGGACCTGGCAGATCAGGCCATCCTGGAGCAATTCCAGAACGACCTGGAAGAGAGGACACAAAGCTGGGTAAGTCAACACGCCCCTCAGAATTGTGAGGAGTTAAAGCTGGCAGAAGCCTTCGTGGCTGCAAAGGCGAGTTATCCAAAGGAAAGGAGAAACCTGAGGCCAGTGTCACCGCCGCCAAAAGAAGCAGAATGGCGGCAGGCCCCTATCTGGGGGGCTGGCAAGGATGTGGTATGTTTCCACTGTGGGCAGAATGGGCACCTCTCACGAGAATGCCCTACACAACCCGCTGCACAGTGGGTCCCAGCTAACCAATCCTGCGGTTTCCCTGACCAGCTCCGCAGCACGGAGGTGGGTGAACCTATGGATTGTAGCTATGCCAGCTATGAGGGGAATGCAACGTGGAGCCGCCCAACCATCAAGGCCTGGGTGAACGGCCACTCTTGACTCAGGGTGTGCCCAATCCATGGTAAGGGCTGATATGGTCCAACGGCAAGCTGGAAGGAAGGCCCCACCTGTGACAGTGGCCTGCCTCCATGGTGAGACCGAACGCATAGGCTGACAATGGATTCAGATGCTCGTCATAGAACACCAAGGGGAACTACTGGTAGGGGTGGTGCTGAAACTGGCATGCGAGATGCTGCTAGGTCAGGATTGGTCACCCCTCTATGATGTGCTGGAGCAAGTGAGGGATGTAGGGCTCGCTCGTAAGAAGATAGGAGCCAGAGAAGAATGGTTGGGGGAGGCAGAGGAGGATCCGACCGACGTTGAGGGATCCATAAACCTCGACCTAAGCAATATTGCCAATAGCCGACATTTCTGGGAGGTGCAGAATGAGGACCCAGAGCTTGAAACCCTCTGGAAATGGGCCCACAAAGACCGGGATGAGGCCACATCACCAAGGGAAGAGCAACCGCAGTTTGAGGTAAGGAACCACCTCCTCTATCGTGTGTCAGGGCCCAGGCGGGAGGGCCCTGTAGAAGCGCAGTTGGTGGTTCTGAGACCATTTTGCCAGGTGGTCCAGCAACTTGCCCATGCAAGCCCAGTGGGGGGCCATTTGGGGCAAGATAAAACCCTGGCCAAGGTAGGACGGTGGTTCTTTTGGCCTGGGATGGGAGAAGAGGTGGCCTACCGATGCGCAGCCTGTCCGGAGTACCAGAAGACCAGGACCGAATGCCCTACAACCAATGCCAATTATAGATACCCCCTTTGCAAGGGTAGCCCTAGACATTGTGGGCCCCTTACCCTGTAGCAGTTCAGGCCACCAGTATATTTTAGTCATGGTGGACTATGCAACGCGGTATCACGAGGCTGTCCTGTTGCGAGCTGCCACAGCCCCCAGGGTGGTGAAAGAATTGATAAAATGGGTCGCAAGAATGGGGGTCCCCAAAGAAATCCTGACCGACCAGGGCAGGAATTTCATGTCCAGTGTCATGAAGGTGGTGTGTCGAACCCTGCAGATATGACAGAAACGCACCACAGTGTACCACCCCCAAACCAATGGGCTGGTGGAACGCCTGAATGGCACCCTAAAAAAGGTATTGAAACAGTGCATCCAGGGAGATCTTCGGAAATGGGATTTACTGTTGCTGTTGGTCCTATTCATTCTCAGAGATACCCTGCAGGACTCCATGAGATTTTCCCCATTCAATCTGATCCTCAGGCATCACCCAAGGGGATGGCTGCAGTTCCTCCAAGAATGGTGGGAGTAGGACCCTGGAGGGCTGCAGGATCCGGCAGGGTATTGCCAGGCTTTCCAACAAAGGATACGAACAGTCCAGAACATAGCTCGCAAGAATTTGAGGGACACCCAGGTGTGGCAGAAGGAGAGATATGACAGCAACACTAAGGAGCGGGTTTTCGAGCCAGGGCAGCGGGTGCTGGTGCTACTACCCATGTCCACGAGCAAGTTCCTAACACAATGGCAAGGCCCCTTCGAGGTCCTGCAGCAAGTTGGGCCTGTGGACTACAAAGTACACCAGCCAGGCCATTGCTGGGAGAAGTACATCTTCCATGTGAACTTGCTGTGGGAATGGAAGGAACCGGCAGGCTGAGTAAACTTCATGGAGACTGAGGGGGAGGATTTGGGGCCCCAAGGACCCCCACAAGACATGGCACCGTCCGGCAAGGTAGAGCAACTAATTGGTATAGGGGAAGACTTCCGAACCACAGAAGCAGGAAACACAGAAGATAATTCATGAATTCCAAGATGTGTTTTGCAAAGAGCCAGGGTGGGTCTGGGGCACAACGCATACCATTAAAACACCACCAGGGGCCATAGTAAGGGAGAAGTGGAGGCCCATTGTGCACCGCTTACTAGACACTGTGTGGGAGGAGGTAAACTCCATGCTGCAATTAGGAGTGGTGAGACCCTCCCAAAGCCCTTGGAGAAGCCCATTGGTCTCTGTACGAAAGCTGGGCGGGTTGCTGAGGCTATGCATTAATTACAGAAGATTGAACGCACTGGCAACCGTTGACACATTCCCCATGCCCCAGGTAGATGAGTTAATAGAGAGAATCGGAGAAGTCCAGTATATATCAATGTTGGATCTGGCCAAGGGATACTGGTAAATCCCAGTGGCCCCAGCCGATTGGCCAAAGACGGCCTTCAGCATGCCTTGGGGCCTCTGAATTCATAAGAATGCCCTTTGGGCTACATGGGGCAGCCGCGACTTTCCAGCAATTAATGGACTGACTAATGGCCCCCCATGCCGGATACGTGGCAGCCTACATCAACGACATTATTATATACTCGCCAACCTGGACGCACCATAAGCGGGCCCTCCAGGCCGTATTGTCAGAGCTGAGATGGGCCGGGCTCACAGCAAAACTACAGAAATGCACTTTAGCAAAAAGGGAGACCAAATACCTAGGATTCCTGGTGGGCAGAGGCACTATCAGACCCCTGGCCGACAAAGTAGAAACGGTGCGGAATTTCCCAGTCCCCCAAAGTTGCCGTCAGCTCCGGTCATTCCCGGGACTAACCAACTATTACCGGAGGTTCGTGCCCCACTTTTCAGAACTGACGGCTCCCTTGACAGAGGCATTGAATGGGAGGAAGAACGGGATGGTAAAGTGGACGGAACAAATGGAACAATGCTTTGGAAAATTGAAACGGGCCCTCTATGAGGATGTAATAATGCACATTCCTAACTTTGGGAAAACTTTCATTTTACAGACAGACACGTCCGAAACGGCAGTGGGGGCTGTCCTCACGCAGGAGGAGGAAGGAATTGAAAGGCCAATAGCCTATGACAGCCGCAAGCTGACCCCAGCAGAGAAGAGGTATGCCACAATAGAGCGGGAGTGTTTGGCCATTCAGTGGGCCATGGACTATTTCCGGTATTATTTAATGGGCCAAGAATTCAAGGTAGTGACGGACCATGCCCCTCTCCGATGGCTAAGCACTGCTAGGACCAATAATGCCTGGATTACCCAATGGGCATTGGCCCTACAGCCTTACAAGTTCCAAATCATGTTCAGGCCAGGAAAATCAAACACCGTGGTGGATTTCCTGTCTAGGTGCAACATCAGGGATTCGGGCGAAACAATGGAACCATAGATGGACAAAGCGGACAACGCCCCCGGGGTGCCCCGGAAAGGTAAAATAGGAGCGCCCCAAGGCATCTTGGGGGGGGTTGTGTCTCAGGGGAGCGGGGATGCCAGGAGGCCCCTGCGGCAGCAAAGGGTCCCACTTACCTCCCATAGAACCACGCGCCAAGAACACCAGTGCGGGTCATCAGCTCAGTGTTTATCCAGCTGTGGCTGAGCGGTGGGGACAGGGCACGCGTGCTGGGAGAAACAAAAGGCAGCCCCGCCGAGGCAACAGGGTGACTGAGTGGAGGAAGCTGGAGCGCAGAGCCCCAGCAAGCGGTGAATCAGCCGCTACCCACCGAGCGTGGGACGGAGCGAGAGGAAGCCAAGGATGGCTCCAAGCAATGCAGCAGAGCAGCTGGCAGCAGTACGGGGGGAAGAGCCAGCACCGTGAGTATTGACGCAGCCGGTAAGGAAGCCAGCGGCGGAGCCGGCAGCAGTGCCAAGGGAGGAACCGGCAAATCCCTGGTCAACGGAGCAGGTAGAAGGTACCAGCTGCATAATCTGTAGGAGCAGCAGAGAGGCCAGCCCCATCCCGAGGGAGGAGGGACCAAGCTGGCATCCCTACTAGGGGTACGCCCAGCCCGAGGACCGGTGTTGACATCCAGCGGATTGAGACGAGAGGGGGCTAGGCAATACAGAGTAGAGGCCATAATAGGAAGACCCTAAGGTGGTGAGTGGCCAGGGTGTGGGGGAGGATGGAGCCCTGAGGTTACCCGCAGAGGAGCACGCCAACACTGGGGGACAATCCAAGGGAAGACCCTCCACTGAAGGTGTCATCAAAGTCGTGGTAGGCGAGTTCAGGGGTCCCCCTTGATACCAGTCAGGGTAAACTCCGGGGCACATTCTCAAACCCAGGGTGCACGAGATCTCGGGCTCAGGCAAAGGCGGCACATGAACTCCTGACAGAGTGGAGGCGAGTACAGTCTGTACCTGATCTAAGAGGACCTCTGAGGATTACTGGGAAAGTCCTGTAGAGGTCCAGAGAAACCTTTGGAGAAAGGCCTGCAAAGACTGGCAATGCAGTCCTGAGATGGCCTTCATCCCTAGTGCTGTGGGGCTTCCTTAAACGTCACTGCTCCACAGTGCTAACTGGAGACCCTAAAATGAGAATGAGCTGTGCCAGACAAGATGGAGGGTTTTCTGTGAGTTTGTAGAAGGGATGGAATGTGGGTACTTCCAGTCAACAGGTAGAGCCACTTCATCACACTATTACAGTGTATATGTGGACATAAAAATAAAAGTAATCCATAATTATGTGGCGGACTTGCCTATCTTCTCCTGGTTCTTTGGGCTTAGAGAATTGCCAAAGCAATTGATGGGGCAAACCAACCAATCAGAGATCAGCAAGGGAGGAGCCTCAGAAAGAGTCAGGGTGAGGTGAGGAGCACATCAAATTGAAAATTGTGCTCCATCTCCCTCCAGTTGGCCAGTCTTAAATCTTGGGGTGGAGCCCCAAATAGGTATATAAGGAGCAGCATGAACAGGACTGGGGGGGGGAGATGACAAGGGACAGAGAAGAAAGAAGTAGCAGGGGTTGGGGAAGAGCTACCCAGGGGTAATTTCCAGTTGCCCTGAAGAGCCTGAACACTGTACCATTGGAAGAGAGCAGCAGGTGGCTGCGTCTCCAACCCCTCGCCACAAGAGAGCACAGTGAGCTGCTGCAGGTGTTGCTGCATAGAAGGTCCAAGAGGGACCAGGGCCTTGGGAGCCACTCAAGGTGGCTTGAGTCTCTGATCCTGGTGCAAGGCCAGATGGTATAGGTGTTGCTGCACGGAGGGTCTGAGAGGGACCATGACTTTGGGAGCCATTCGAGATTGCTAAAGTCTCCAACCCCTTCTCACCGGGAAGCGTGAGTTCTCAGGCAAGGGGTTTCCCACTGGGGAGGGACACAGTGGATAGCTCCATTAGATGAGGTTTAGGCTAGAGAGAGAGAGAGACATCTTTACTGGAGGCGGGTATTTGGGATTACCACGCCTTACATTTTGGAGTGTTTATTAATTGCTTGTTGAGTTTTCTATTCTGGAGTGTTTATTAACTATTGATTGTGCTTTACATTTTGGGGGTGATTATTCATCAGTTGCTGAGACATACTTACCATCTGAGAATCCATGGGCGAGGTTTCTTTCATGGGTCTTGGGGACTACTATACGTACCTGTTCTCTTGAATGTATTATATATAAATAGTTACCTTTAATCACCCATCCAGTTTATTCTCTCCCCTCCTCTTTTATTCTGCATCTGAATAAACCATGTATATGGGCAAGATATTGTGTCTTGGCCTTCCTCTATAGAGACACTGGAGAAGGGGAAGCTGTGAGCAAGCTGCAGTTTCTATCTCCCTAACATACCCCCTGCTGACTATCCCCTTCTATTGGAAAGTGGAGTACACACTTTGGTACACCTAAGTTACAATTATAATAATCTAAAAGTGATGTTATTATACAATAAATAATTTATACACCCTTCTTATAGCAACTAGCTAGTCCTCCCCTCATTCAGAAGTGTGGGATGCCATCCTCTATGTGTTAGACAAGTTATGGCAAGTCATGTGATATACCAAGAAATAGATAAAGCCATCAGAAGAATGCAGCAGGTCCTAGCCTACACTCTTCCTCCATCACTGGATACCAGAAAGCTCCATATATCTTTCAAGTTAATTACTGGTATTTCTTATCTTACCTTCCTGCCATCACTCTATTTTTCAAATTGAAGTGAGACAAACCAAAACACGTTTCATGTCAGACATTTAGCTTCAAACCACAGAAAATTTTCCAAGAGGTTTGAAACATGACTTTTTTAATTTTTATGTGCAAATATATTCTCTTTTAAATATGACAAAGCAGAACTTGGTTAATGTATACTCGTAAATCTCATTGAAAGTATAGTTTCAGCTTAATGTTCAGCAAAGAATGCCATGAGCTGACTGGCTTTCTTGCATGAAGACCAGCCTCTGGCTTCTTTACTATTTGTTCCATCCAGGAAGAGCACACGTCAACTGCAGAGGCTTCCTCAACCTGACAAAGGATTTTTAAACCAGAAAGCTTGCTAAGATATATTTCTCCAAGTATTTAGCTGGTCTAATAAAAGATATCAGATTAACCGAAAGAACCTTGTCTACCTATGTCCTTAGACCAACATGGCTACAACCTACTTTCCTTAACACACACAAGTGATATGAGTTTTGCTTTCAACAGTTGGAGGATCACTTTCAGAACAACCCCTGCACCTATTGCCTTGAAACTTGGTAGACTTCATGCCCTTAGAAGGTGCCACCATTTCTGCTTTTTTCATTAAATCTGCAAAAAAAGACAAATTTATAGGTATTTTAGTGATTCCCTGTTATAGTCTATGGCTGAATATCTGAATCAACACCAAATCTCCAAATCCGATTCAGCTGAATCAAACTGGGACAGTGACTTTGTCCCAGGAGAGAAAAACAAACACAGAGGGAGGAAAAAATAAGGAAAAATTTACTTACCTTCAACAGGAGCTGCGATGCAACAGGAACCAAAGGAAAAACCCATGTGGCTTATTAGCTGTGCCTTTATTCAGCTGAGGCCAGCCAGTGACGTCAGGAGAGAGCCTCATACAACAGGAATAAAAGAAGCAGACGGACAAGGGAAGGGGGGAGAGAGGAAGGACCTGAGGAGTGCAGAGACACCCAGCCCCTTCCAGGATTATCCTCAGGAACAAAGAACAGTGAACGAGGAGCCAAAGGAGGCTCCTGACACCCTCCACAACTTCAAAGGTTGGGAACCAGCTACTAGCGCCAGAGGCAAGAG
Organism: Caiman crocodilus; assembly: GCA_030014935.1. Classification (NCBI taxonomy): domain Eukaryota; kingdom Metazoa; phylum Chordata; order Crocodylia; family Alligatoridae; genus Caiman; species Caiman crocodilus. The sequence goes on from JAGPOW010003648.1 coordinate 67,597,503, forward strand.
GGCAGCAGCTCTGCCTGCCAGCAGCAGCCCCAGCAGCAGGGAGAACAATGGATGCCACATGGGAGTTGCTTCCACAGGAGGGAGTAGCGTGGGTCGGAGGGAGGAGGAGAAGCCTTGCTGGGGGAGCGAGCCACAGCAGAGGCAGCCAGAGAGATGGCACAGCACTCCAAGGTCCCTCCTGAGTGAGAGGGAGATCCAGGCACCTACAGGGGAGCAGAGTAGGCTCCAAACAGGAATGCTGTAGAGAGCAGAGTAGCAAGGTAGCCCAGGGCTGTAGATTCAAGGGACAAAGGAGAAAAGAGAAAAGAAAACCCGGATAAGGGTTCGCTCCTAGCCAAGTTGTAAAGAGCTTGACACCTAGGGCCTCTGAGGTAAGAGGCCTGGGAAGGGAGTTTTTTTGTTTCTTCGAAAGGTTTATTTTAGTTTCCCCGAGTGAAGGGGTTGAGGAGGAGAAAAGGGAGAGTGAGAGAGGCAGTACAAAATTCAGTAGATGGCCTGTCAAGTTGAGGGCAGGACAAAGTTTCTCCCAGGATAGCACAGGCCCCACGACTAAGGCTGACAAACACAACATAAGATGGAGGAAGCCTGGCGGACCCAGACATCAGTATCTGAAGAGGGGCATTAAATCGAGAGGCCCTATGGTAGCAGAGAAAGAAGTACGGGGTTGCGAGCTTGGAACAACACATCAAGGTGGTGTGAGGACGGGGTGTAGGGGTGGCGGAGCCTCACTAGCGACCACTGGGACCCTGCGCCATAAAAGACTCCAAGCTAGCCACTTTCCCACCACTAGGAAACGTTCAAGTCATGGCAGGTGGGACAGGGGAGAACTTCCCGGGGAGGGAACACCAGCACGGCATTTTTCGGGGAGACTGCAGGGAGAACATCTCTCCATGCACAAGCCAAGATAGCACATGACCGGTTATTCGAGACCTGACAGTCACAGACTTGAATCACCAAATCAAATATCTGTGCCTCCAAATCAGCTGAATCTGAATTGAATACTGCTTCGCACAGGCCTACTGTGCAGCAGTGTCGATTACAGTGCATTAAGTTAATACCTGTTTTTATAGGTGCTAAACTTGATGCACTGTAATTATGGTGCATTAATGCACATGTAGATGTGCCCACTACGGACTAACAAACTCCCTGGCAGCACATCTGTAGATGGTGCCCCAGCTGTCTGGGGCATGAGGGTGCTTCAGTGCAGGAGCTGCCTGTCAGCTAACCTCATACTGAAGCACTTTTATGCCCCAGCCAGTTCCTCCCTCTCCCTCATACCCTGCAACATGTTGAACTGGGGAGAACAGATCCAGGCTGGCATGCTGACCCCCCAGGCCCTCTGTCAGCTGGGGCTGCTCTGACCCAGCTCAACATGCTATAGTCCTAGGCATACATTCAAGTGGCAATAAACCCCAAAGTTTCTTGCTCCCTGGAGCAATAAATTCCAGAGTTTATTGCTTCACATTAATTGCACATGTAGACATACTCTGATAGCCTTGTAAGTAACATTAGTATACAGGAATATCAATACTTACCCTTGAGTGCTTAATGCTCAATTTGAGATGTTTTACTTAATATTTCTGAAAAAGATTCTCAACAGAAAAAGATTTGTTTTCCAGTTCTAAATGCATTTGCACTGGCATTCAGAGCATTTTGTCTTGTTATTGAAATACTCAGTAGTTGTCATGTAACTAAAATAACTGACATAACATTTACAATATTTTTTGTCATGCTTTTAAACATTAAGTATGTAAAAAAAAAGTGGAGAATTCCACAATATTTATACTTCTGCTTTTCATATTTATAAGGCTCTTAGAATGGTCACTAGAATCCAGCTCATCTTCCCTGTGCTCTCTAAGGATCAGTGTGACGTCGGAGCGTCGCGTTCACTAATACCTTCTCGTGGGTCACCCCTCTCCCTCGTCTTGCCTGCCACCACTTTGATGGAACTCATTTATTTTAAATGGAGGGGTTCAGTGGAGATCTTAGACACTGGAGGGGCATCCCACTGAGGGGTACTCACGACCGTGAGGTCCGATGTTCCACGAGGCTCCGCCACCCCTACACCTTGTCCACACGCCAGCCGGTCACTAGTCGGTTCATTGCTGCAAGATCTTGGTCCGATGGTCCAAGGGTCCTTGTTGACTCCTGATATCGGGTTGGTGTTGGTGTCCTGTTTGAGCCCCTTAGACCCGGCCGTAAATTCTCTCTATCCTGAGACTTTTTTATCCCTTTTAGAAGAAGTATTCTACAGTCCCAGAGGGACTTCCTAGAGCAGAGCCTTGCTCTGGCTGACTTGAGGTAGCAAGCTCAGCTAGAGCACTTGGTGCAATATTAGGTTCTCCCAGCCACTGTGCTGGGAGAGTACTGTCTACATACGAGACAGTCCCCTGAGGGGCTGCAGTAATCCCTCTCTGCAACCTCCCTTCCTGTTCCTTTCCACTCTCTCTCTTCTCCTCCTTGCCTCCTGGGCTGCAATGCTTGCCGGGGTTTTTAAACTCTCCCGCGGCAGCCGGCAAGGCTGCCGCAATTGGCTCAGCTGTTCCCCTTGTTAATAACAGCCGTTTAAATGCATGGCGCAGGAGCAGCTTGCGTGGCTATAATGGCGGCAGCTGCTGCCGCTGCACTTCTGCTTCCTGCCTCATCGCTTCTTCTGCTGGTAAGTATTCTTTCCTTTTTACTTTCCTTGGGTCTGCTGGTCCCCTGGGACCTTCTTCTGACTTGCCCTGTGTCCCTAATGGCGGCACGCTGCCGTCACAGACCTCCCCCTTTAAGTTGCGTTGTGGCGTTTGCGTCATTCCCCCTACACTTTGCGCGCTGCTATTCTCCTGGCCATGATGACAATCTGCCTTTCCTGAGTAGTCCGGTTCTTCCCATCTAGACAAAAAATCAGCTACAAAGTTATCTTTGCCCAGATGGTGTATCACTGTGAATTTAAATGGTTGTAAAGCCAGTGCCCAGCGCATAATTCTAGTGTTTGCACTTTGTTTCTATGTTAGCCACTGTAATGGGGCATGATCTGTTATTACCACAAACTCCCTTCCAAGGAGATAATACTGAAAATATTCTATGGCCCACCGTATTGCCAGGCATTCCCTTTCCACTGTAGCATACCTGGTTTCCGCCCTACTAAGTTTTCAACTTGCAAAGGCGATCGGGTGCTCCCCTTCTCTTTCCTGAAGTAGTACAGCCCACAATGCTTGACCTGACGTATCAGTCTGTAAAATAAAAGGGGCATTAAAGTTTGGTGTATGCATCATCACCTCTTGAAACATTGCCGCCTTTAATCCGTTGAAACTGTCCCCCATGGTGTGTGTCCATCTCAGTCGTGCTGAAGAGGTTCCTGCCAGTGCATCTGTGAGTGGTGCTGCCATTGTCGCAAAATGGTGAATAAATCGCCGGTAGTAATTAACGAACCCCAAGAAGGAACGCAACTGCCTACGGGTCTGGGGTTCTGGAAATTGGCTTATGGCTTTAACTTTATCGGCCAAAGGGCGCATGGTTCCTTGTTCCACCTGGAATCCTAGGTAGGCCGTTTCCTTCTCTACCAATTTGCACTTCTTTGGGTTAGCTGTTAGGCCGGCCCTCCGGAGTTCTCCCAAGACGGCGCGCAATGCCTCGAGATGCTGCTTCCAACTATAGGTAAAGATGATAATGTCATCTATATAGGCAGCTGCATAAGACTCATGAGGAGCTAGTAGCCTCTCCATCAATCTTTGGAATGTGTCTGCAGCTCTGTTGAGGCCAAAGGGCATCCTCACGAATTCAGAGAGACCCCACGGGGTCCCAAAAGCCATTTTGATGCAATCGCTAGGTCGTAAAGGTATCTGCAGTAACCTTTAGCCAGGTCAAGTGTGGAGATATATCTAGCTTCCCCTATTTTCTCAATGAGATGGCTTACATAGGGCATTGGGAAGGCATCGAACGTA
>JAGPOW010003648.1:67601531-67636647 GCA_030014935.1 Caiman crocodilus
TTTTCTCAATGAGATGGCTTACATAGGGCATTGGGAAGGCATCGAACGTAGTCAAGGCATTCAACTTTCTAAAGTCTATGCATAATCTCAGCGAACCATTGGGTTTGGCTACTGGCACAATGGGGCTCCGCCACGGGCTTCTGGAGGGTCATATGATCCTTTGCTCCTGCATCCTTATTATTTCCTGCTGCACCTCTTGCTGCCATTGTTGAGGTATTGGTCTCCACCTCTCCCTTACCAGTGCTCCTGGGGTTGTTCTTATCTCATGTTGGACCCCCGTTACCCTCCCTGGGTTTTCTTGGAATACCTTACGGAATTCTTCCAATAATGCTAATAATTCCCGACTCTGGTGACTATTCAATTCTTCACTCACGTGAATCGTTGTTCCTGTTTGGGTCTTCCCTAGTTCAGGAGAAAGGGGTCCTAGATCTCCTTCTTTGACTCTTTCCTAGGCCATCCACCCCTGAGGAGTCCTCCACTCCTTTAGATTCATGTGGTAAACCTGCTGCTAACGCCGGTGCCCCAGTTTGTGCACCTCATAATCAACTGGCTCCACCTGCCTAACCACCGTGAAGGGTCCCTGCCACATCTCCTCCACACCTACTGGAAGTGGTAGGTCTTGAGACCAAAACGTGCTCTCCCGGTTGAAAGGTATGGGCCCTCGCTCTCTTATTATAGTGGCTCTCTTGTCGTTCCTGGGCATCCCTCACGTTACATCCGGCAATCTGCTGGGCCTTTTGAATGCATGTCTGCAGCTCTTGGTGATACTGTTCTGCCGACACCCCCAGGCCCATTGGTCGTTCCCATTCCTCACGGACTACCTGCAACAGGCCTCTCGGAGTGTGCCCGTACACTAACTGGAATGGCGAATAACGGGTCGATTCCTGTGGGGCATCTCATAGAGCAAATAACAGGGGGGTTAGCAAGGTATCCTACTGCTGGTGATTTTCTTGTGTGCATCACCTAAGCAATCGTTTAATGGTGCCATTTAATCTCTCCACTAGGCCATTGGTCTGTGGATGATATACTGATGTTCTGAGCTGAGTGATGCCCAGGGTCTTACAAAGGGCCTTCATTATCCCTGACATGAAGTTGGTCCCCTGATCCGTAAGTATTTCTTTCGGAATACCCACCCAAGCTATCCACTTGAGGAGCTCCTCTGCCACCTTTGGGGCTGTAACGGACCGTAGTGGGACTGCCTCCGGAAACCGTGTGGCATAGTCCACCATGACCAGGAAATACTGATATCCACTGTGTGATTTTGGAAGGGGACCTATCACATCTAAGGCCACTCTGGAGAAAGGGGTTTCAATTATGGGCATTGGTCTCAGGGGTGCCCTAGGTAGGCCCCACTCCTGGGCTCTTTGACATTCTGGGCATGCGGCCGATCACCGATCCACATCTTCCCGTATATGGGGCCAAAAAAATTTCCTGGTCAGCCTTGCCCAGGTCTTGGTTCATCCTAGATGACCACCTAGTGGCGAGGCATGGGCTAACCTCCAGACCGAGTGTCGTAGGGGCACGGGTACCACCAACTGCCTCCCGTTCACTTCGCCTCCCTCTTCCCACTGTACCTGGTATAGTAGCCTGCCTATTACCTCAAAGGCGTCTCGTCTCCTAGATGTTCCCTCTCCGGGATCATCAGCTCCCAGGTATTGTAGTTCAGGGTCTTCCTGCTGTGCCTGCTGGAATTGAGCCGCACTCACTAGCGATTCTATGTTGATGCCTGCACCTTCTTCCTGTCGCTGAGGGTCAGAATTCTCTGCTGCCCAGCCCTCTACTTGAATTCGCCTTCTGTCTTCTTCTGTGGCTCGCACTCATGCCAGTACTTTGTAAAAGGGCCTCCATTCTCGCCCTAAGATCATCTCGCAGGCCAGGGTAGGAGCCAATCCAACCCGCAGCTCCTCCTGGAACTCCATCACTTTGATAGGGATGTAACAGCACCGAAACTGCATCTCCCCGCCTAGAATGCAGGTCATATTGACAATGCCTGCTTCTCTTCTGCCTTACTGGGGAGCTAAGTCAGCCCTGAGCAAGGATAGTGAACACCTGGTGTCCAACATGGCTCTCACGGTTCTTCCGCCTATCCAGGCCTTAACCACGGGGCGGTCCCAATCTTCTTCCGTGCAGGTGAACCCCATGCTACAGTCCATAGGCTCACCTGCCTCCGACCCTTGACGCTTTTCCTTCAGGGACCAATATCCTACAGGACCGCGGCCTAATTCACTTAACCCTTTTCCACAGTCTCGAGAGATGTGTCCTGTTTGTCCACACTTATAGCAGACCACTCCTTTCAGCCCCTCTTTCCTTGGGATTGCCTGTCTTTTTTTCTCATTCCTCGAGCTCTCCCTTGGGCTCTGAAAGTTTCATCCACCCACTCTTGCTTTCTCCGAGTTGCAAAAAGCTTCTGCCAGCCGCAAAGCTTCTTCAGTAGCCTGAGGTTGGTGTCTTTGCACCCAGCACTGGTTGTCAGCCTCTAAATCCCATAGGAACTGTTCTAACAAGATTTGATCTATTACACCTGCCCGATCAAATTTTCCCACCGGTAACCATTTCTGTAAGTTATCTTGGAGGGTTTGTTGTAAGATGCGTGGGCGCATACCTTTTCCGGACTTCTGGGCCCTGAAAGCCTGCCGGTAATTCTCAGGCAAAATTTCAAGGCAGTATAAAATTGCTGCCTTAACCGTCTCATAACCCTGGGCCTCTTCCCTGGATAAGGCTCTATCTGGGCTTCGTCAATTACCTGGGCTCCTAACTGATACCCCCATTGATTCCGGTCTAGTCCGATCTGTGTGGCCATCTGCTTGAAAGCCTCGATATAGGCCTCAGGATCATCATCCTTAGTCAAGCAGGGCATTCTGAACCCCGCCTTCTTTCCTTTTTACTTTCCTTGGGTCTGCGGGTCCCTTGGGACCTTCTTCTGACTTGCCCTGTGTCCCTAATGGTGGCACACCACCATCACAATCAGGTTATAGTTTCTGGGGCTTTAAATTCATGTTTATGGATGCAGAGTGAAGTGCAGAGTGCCAAACATTTTTTGATAGTATAAAATATTAGGTCCTGATTCATAGTGAGAGTCTTCAGTGCAAATTCAGATCAGAGGCTTATCTTTTTTAGAATCTGGCAAGATAAAATCCACCAAAATTATGTTGTCAAGGCTCAACATAACTGAAAAATTAAAGCTTCTGTAGTAATACATGTACACAAAGGAACCAATTTAAGGATGTACAAACAACTTTCATTCAGGCATTTCTGAACTTCTGACTGGTTGACTTTGCAACCTTAATAATGAAAAAAGTACGATTTGCAGGTAAGTGTGTATGCACATGCATGCTGTGTGTGTGTCTGTGCATGTGTGAATAAGAAGTAACCTGATTTTTACTCTAAGCAGCAGCCTTTAAATATTTGAAGGCTTGCTTCCGTTCTGTTTATGCCCATTATTTAAATTGAATAAGATAAAATAATGGATTTGATTACAGAAACAATTTTTAAATTACCACAATGCCCAGACATCTGCTACTCTCAGATTTATCCATGGTATTTACACATATGACCTCATCTTTAAGATATGTTTGGCATATTTAAGGTACTCCTGAAAAAGATCCTATGTCATAAGATTCACTTGGCAAGATAAATGCAGAATGGGAATTTCCTGTGATCTGCAGACTTTGATACATATTTAAAATCAGTTACCTTTTGTGGTTTGCTGCCACCAGCTGTCAGTTGAAAGTACTCAGTAAGATTATTTGACCTGCCTTTCTGAAAACTAGATTGATAGTGACAATCTCCAGTTTGGGGCAGCAAGACAGGGATGAGGCCATAGGTTTAAAATTTTTTTTTTGCAGAGTATAAGGGCTAATTTTTCCTGTAGGGATATTACCAAACCCTGAAAAATAAGCAGCTTCCCATTAGACATGATTGATGTAGTTACTAGGGGTGTGCAAAGTGGGCCATATTTGATTTGGATTTTGCCTGATTTGGGGGACAATGATTTGATTTGTCAATTCGGATCACTGTCCTGATTTGATTTGGCCAAATTCAAATGTTAAGATTTGATGTTGATTTGGAGAATCAGTGATTACTGCACTTATTATAAACCATAGACACAGCTTTAAACTTTTTTTCTACATACCTCAAAGTACCAGGCATGGCTCCTGAATGCTGAGATGGTGGGGTGGATGGAGCATCCCACAGGAGTGTGAGGGGGCCCCTGTGTGCTTGGTGGTGCACCTGGAAGTGAACTGGAAGTACTTCTAGTCCACTTCTGGGTCCACCACTGAGCGTGCAAGAGACTCCCTTCATGACCTGCCTGGCTCAGGAATCAGCCACAGAGATACCCTGGGTGCCCTCTCCCCGACTGAGGAGGCACCAGTTGCCAAGCTGGGAGGTGGGATGGGGTCACCCGTGCACTCTGCAGTGTACCCAGAAGTAGACCAGAAATTGTTCTGGTCTACTTCTGGGTCCACCACCAAGCATGCTGGGGACGCCCTCATGCTCCCATGGGATGCTCCATCTGCTCCACCATTGCAGCATTCACGAGTCACCTGGTACCTTGAGGTATATAGAAAAAACATTTAAAGCTGTGTCTATGTCTGAATCATTGAATCCGAATCTCTCCAAATTGATTCAGAGGGTTCCAATTCAATTTGGAGAGATTAAAGGGCCTCCGGATTTGGATTTGGAGATCTGGCCACCGAATTGGGCCAAATCTCTGCCAAATCAAATCAGTGACCAAGCTATTAGTTACATTATTTTTCCAACCAGCCTGATTTCACTCATTTCAAGATGGAGGTGGTACTAGCTGCTCTCTCAGTGGTTTTAACTGTGTTCCATATATGGTAACACAATTATTTAAGAACACACAAACAAAATCCTGCACCATCCCATAGTGAAGTCACTACAGTTACCTTTTTATTCACCTCTGGGATTCCCTCTGGTTCATTTTCTATGTTGTTATTCATCAGTGTATGCTGACAGATAACTCATTTTTCAACCTTTTAGATAAAGTGTCTGGTATAAAGAATCTTAGTCCCCATTATCTTTTTTGGTTTCTTAGCTTTTTACCTGAAAGCCAAGTTGAATATTCATTCAACCTCCTCTATAATTTACTGATCATTAACTGTTATTGGGTTACCTGAATTTTGCAAAGGAGAACTATTGACATTATTTGTTGTCTGTTCTATATGAGATCTCAGTATAAGCCTATATTGTTAACAATTCAATTCACTTCCTCTAGTTTGTAGTAATTAACCATCAGTGTTTGTCAAGGCTGTCCTTTTTATAGGGGCTAAAGGCTGGTTGGCTCTTCCCTTCCTGTAGCAGGGCTGACCATCATGGTACTTGTGCTGTTCCTCACCCTTTCCCGTTTCTTGATGTTGGTAGCCCACAGTTAGATGATTACAGTCCACAGGGGTACTTGAGGGACTGGCAGAGGGAGCAGCAGGGGCAGCCTCACACTCAGGAAGGACTGCAGGCTTTATATGGACTGTAGTCTAGTCAGGTCCTCCACTCCTGCAGTATGGCCTGCAATCGTGGTGCCTGTCTGGCCAGGCAAGTTAAGAACTGCATCATGATTGACTTATCGCAAGACATCCTGATACTCCATATTTTTTCTTGGAATACAACTTACTTTGATTTTATTTCTTAAATAAAACATCACATTCAACCATTTATTTCTACAACACTTTTTCCCCCCCACTTTATCTGTTAGCAGGATTTCATTCAGATCTGCACTTATTATAATCCAATTCATTTTCTGAACTGAACTATGTTCTTAAGATACTCTGCTTGCAAAGTAGAAGAGAAATTATTTATTTATTGCACTAGAAACTTCAGTCTTCTATATAAATATTACATTCCTCAGTTGAATCCTATTTGTCAGTAAAAATGTAACATTATTAAAAAAAATTGGACTAAAGTTGTAATATGCCCTTCTTTAGTCATATACCATTGAATCACAGGAGATCCTAATTCTAACAGAGAAACTTGGAAGTCATACTTATTAAAGGGTGGGTGCATGTTTCCACAAGAGAAGAATCTACAAGTGCACACTGGAGATTACCTAAGTGTTTCATGTGACAAATTATGAGCATTCAGATAACTGATGTCAAGAGCTTCCTATCAGTTTTAGATGAATGCAAACAGGAGGTCTGAAATAACTTAACAAACCCAATTAAAAATCATATGTTCCAAAACTGTCTGTATTCCCCTCACAAACACTGGAGTACTAGAATAAATTAAATGTAGCTACCTGGAAATATTGGATAAGGTCAGTAAAGCACAATGCTTCTTTGGCTGTATAGCAAATACTATAATTCATCACCTGTTTGCTACAATATTGGATTCAAAGTACAAGAGTACTTTTTCATAGTGACAGTCAGCCAGTCTTCACAGAGGCAAGCTGTAAAGGGACCCCTACCCCATTACTAGAGAGGGAGGGGAGCTAAGGGTAACTGGCCCTCATCTCCTAGGTTTATTTCCCTTTTCTTTACTTTTTCTTTTTTTTTCTGAAGCAGAGTTAACAGGCAGAGAAACCTGAAACAAAATGGCTCCCTGGCACAGGTGGAAACAGTGCCTGATGGACCTGGAGTGGAAGTGGAAGGTCAGGTGACCCAGGCAGGGTATAAGTCCATGCCAGAGGGACAGGCTGGCCGTAGGAGCTGTAGAGGAGAGACCTGTTGATGGAAGAGCCCAGGGGCAGGATTTGGGAAGGACTCGGAGCAGCAGCCAGGGTAGAAGAAAACTTGGAGTCTGTACTAGGAGCACAATAAATACCCTGAGCCTTCTTGGTTTCTGTTTTGCAAGCACCACTGAGGCGCGTCCACACATGCAAGCACGTGTGCTTGCAGCAGCTCAACTAGAAGAGGTGCAAGTTTGAGCTGGGGCTTTTTGCTTCAGCACATTTGCTTGGACATGCACTTTGTTGTGAAACAAATTGTGCCACTTGGGGCAAAATAAGCCTGCCTAGCTCCTCCCGGATCTGCAGTCAGGGGGAGCTAGAGCCCAGAGACAGCACCTGTGCTGTCCCCAGCAGTATAAAAAGCTGCCCTGGCAAGTAGCTCAGGGCTACTAGCTCTCAGGAGCTTCTGGGACCAGTCAATTGGTACCTGGGAACACTACCCCTTGTGCCAGCTGGACTGCTGAAGCAGCCCTGAGAGCTTCCTGCACCCTCTACCCACTGCAGCAGTCTGGCAGTGGGGGCTGCGGCCTGGCTGTGACCTGCTGCACATCTGCCAGACTAGGATGGGGACTGCAGAGCCAGTAGAGGCATCTGCCCCTCTGGGCAGGGTTGGCCATTTGTGCCCCCTGCCCAGCCATCTGGGCAGCTATCACCAGGAACATATTCTGGGTGTGGTGGCCTGCTTTGAACTGTCAAAGCATGTTCTCCTCACCCCATTTGTCTAGGAGGTCAGCCACAGCCAGCTGGGTCCAAGGTGCCAGCTCTGAGCAAGCAGGGTCCTGCCACTGGCCTCCCCAGCAGGAATTCTGGTGTTCCCTGTTGGAAAACTGAAAAATCCATGATAAAAAAATTCCCAAATTCACTTTGTTAAATACCCCCAAGTTCATGTTCCTCCACAAGTAAAACAAAAGATCACTATAAAGAGAGAGAGTAAGAAAGAGACAGTGATCAGTTGGACAATGTTTTATTGATATATCATACAGTGTTAAAGCAAGTCTCTTGTCATAATAATAAAGTGACCTCTAAATATTTGTTTCATGAATTCATGAATATATATTTTGCTGCACTCCCACAGGGTGATGGCCCCCACACAAGGGGTTTGGCCCCCCAACATGAGGTTCAGCCCTGACACAAGGGGTATGCCCCCAACAGGGGATTCAGCCCCCACAGAAGGAGTATGCCCCCCAAGAGGGGGTTCAACCCCCACACAAGGGGTACAACCCTCCTATCAGGGCCAAATGGCCCCCATAGGGGTTACCACTTTCTTGCAAGGCCCACGTGCCCCACCCCAGCCCCCAATCACTGCCCCACCTAGCCCCACCCCCCACCAATTGCTGCAGCCCCCCAATGGCTGCCCCACCCATCCCCACCTCCACTTCCCTAGGCCTCCCAATGGCTGCCCCACCCAGATTCACCCCCCCAACTTGCACCCCCAAGACCCCGTGGCTACCCCCACAACTCAAGGCACTATCACATAAAAAAAAAAAACCCAGAAAAAAACAGGACAAAAATCGGGGGAAAAAAAGCCTATGCTTACCTTAGAAGCAGGGGTGGGGACACTCCAGGGCCTCCTGGCAGAGCCCCCTGGACAGAACAAACCAGTGGAGGAGCAGGAGAGCTCAAGCTGGAGCTGCTGGGGCTGTCACCCTGCCCTGCACTGTGCAGCTGGGGTCCCAGTCAGCCACATGGCAGCTGAACTGCCGGTAAGTGCTGAGGGGGTTGGGTTTTTTTTAAGTATGGGGTGGGGGGTCAGGGATAGGGTGGGTTAGGGGGTGGGGCTGGCCAAGGCAGGGGTCAGGGACCTCAGGGGGGCTGGAGGGGGAGGAGGGGGCTGGGGAGTGGGCGGAGCCATCGGAGGTCTCCCCCATGGTGCCCTCCCACTTTTATGTGGCCTGGCCAGCCACGTGTTTCAGCACCAGGGCAAGGGCCAACCATAGAGATGCCCTGGCAGCCAGAGCATCTCTGTGGAGAACCCAGCCTCCAGTTGCCTCAGGACATGATCAGGGACCATGCCCTGTTCCACTTTTTTAAACTTTGGTTTGTTTAGACCCCTGGGTATCCAGAGGTCTAATATTCTCCCTGTGCTGCAAACCTGCAGCATGGGGAACATTTTTTTGTTCCTGCACGTGCCTGTTGTCCCACCTCAAAGGGGTTTGAGGCAGGGCAAGAGACACCTGCGCATTCATGTGGACATGCCCCTGCTGACTAAGGCTGACCCCAGGTGCAGCAATTTCATCTAGTTGAAATAAACATGCATGGTTTTAGTTCCTTTTTCTCTTTTGTTCCCCAGTGAACTAAACTGTGGCTATAGGGAGGTGGAGACCACTGATAGGGGGGCCAGGGATGCTCCAAATTCTAGATGCAGACTATGGAAGACAGACTGGAATATAAACCCAGAACCTGTGAGGGGACAAATTCCCCAAGTACCAGAGAGGGAACAGACTCAGAACTTGTGAAGGCAAGAACCGTGACCACAGGGGCCTGTATAGGAGATGTAACAGGACCAGGGGGCAGAAATCAGGGCCAGATTAACACATAGGCAAATGCTGAGGGCCTGAGCTGCGAGGGGCCCTGGTCCTTCCCGTTTGCAGAGGTGGCATGAATGACCCCATCGGCTGCCCTTTCCTTCTCCTCCCCTCCCCTGCCCTTGCCACCATGGCAGCTCTGAGCCTCGCTCCCTGTGGGCAAGAGTGCTGGGATGGGGATCTCAACCAGCACGTGGCCCACAAATTTGTTTGCCTAGGACCCACTAAAGGGTTAATCCAGCCCTGCCAGAGTTCAGGATGGCATGGCTGAAGCTGAGCTGATAGCTTGAAGTCCTGGGTAGTGGGCCTGAAGCTGAAAGGCTCAGCCAGAGTAAAAGTGGGATGAGGCTAAGGGGGCTACGTTCTAAACAAAGGTCTATTACCCAAAGCCCTCTTTGTCATCTAGGCAGCCTCCCATTGTCAATTCATTACATAAAGTCGTGGCAGGTGAGACCACAGGAGATGTGGGGGGAAAACCCTAAAGGGATGAGGGACACTAGCAGGAACAGACCCTGGAAAGTGAATACACCATTCTGTTACCCATAGGTGAATTACAGAAGCAAAGAGTTGGGGTGAGATGATACAGCAATAGAAAGTAGCAGTTTAGCTGAATGGACAAAGTAAACTTGGCTCCTGACACTTGATTGTAAACAGGCAACCTTCTGCCTTTACAGCTTCATACAGTTATTACCACAGTGTTTTTGTAGTTGTAAGCAGTACTCAAATAGTTATCCAAATCATCAGCAAGAATAATTCTATCAGAAAAAGAATCAGGCTAATGAGTGATTTAGATAGATATTCTCCATAAATCAGAACTGTCATGCTCACAAGTTGGGTGTAATGTAATAAGGTACTTTATGCTTAAGGTAGCAACACATTTAATCTTCAAAGTAATTTAAAAATAAGGGCTCATTTATATGGCAAGATTACTTGAGTTAATACCTGAGATATAAGGTAAATGTTTTGGATCTCCTAAGCATTTTATTTTATTTTAATTATTTTTATGTCAAATATATTGAATGGTTAAACTAATTAGAACACTAATCTTAACTCTGCTAGCAGATGCCAGTGAGCACACTTAAATTCTGCCTTTTTGTCATGAACAAAAGAAGGAACTCAGAGGTTCCAGGACTCGCTCAGTATTTTATGCATTTCAGTGATATGATACACGTACTCCTTTGCATTATAATTAGAATGCATCAGAGCAGACTCAATTAATTGAGTCTGCCCTACATTCTAATTAGAATGCTGCAGTGTTGTTGCAGCATCATGTATATAGAGCCCTTGGGGGTGCGTCCACACATGCAGGCACATGCGCTTGCAGCAACTCAAATTGAAGTGGTGCACATTTGAGCTGGGGCTTTTTGCCTCAGTGCATGTGCCCAGACATGCACTTTGGTGTGGTGCAAGTTGTGCCACTTGTGCCTACTAGATCTGCATCCAGGGAGAGCTAGAGCTAGTATAAAAGGCTTTCCTGTTCTGGCCCCATCAGTACAAAAAGCTGCCGTGGCAAGTAGCTCAGAGTAACTCACTCTCAGAAGCTTCTGGGGCCTTGCCACTTGGTACCTGGGGACACTACACCTTCTACCCCTTATGCAAGCTGGACTGCTGAAGCAGCCCTGAGAGTTCCTTCTACCCACTGCATTGGTCTGTCAGTGGGGGGCTGCTGCCTAGCTATGATCTGCTGCGTACCTGCCGATGGGGAATGCATAGCTAGTAGAAGTATCTGCCTCTCTGGGCCAGCTGCTGGTGGGCTGTGGCTGCAAAGTTGGCCTTTGTGCAGCACAACTGCCATGTGTGTCCCTGCTCAGTCATCTCTGCAGCTATCACCTAGAAGATGTTCCCAGTGTGGTGGCCAGGAGGTCAGCCACCTTCAGCTGGGTCCAAGATGCCGGCTCTAAGCAGGCTCCTCTGTCTGGGTCCTGCCACTTGCATCCCTAGCAGGAATTCTGGTGTTTCCTATTTGAAAACTGAAAAATGCCTCATAAAAATGCCAAAGTCGTTTTGTAAGATACCCTGAAATCCATGTTCCTCCACAATTAAAACAAAAGACCACTATATATAGAGAGAGAGACAGGGAGACAGTGATCAGTTGGGCAATGTTTTATTGATAGAACTACAGTGGTAAAGCAATTAGGAAACCTACCAGTCTCTATCATCATCATAAAATTATTTCTAAATATCTATATGTTTTCCTGTTTGCCTTTGGTTTTCTTACCATAGAGCAGTTAGAGCTCCCTCTGACTGCTTAAGTAACTAGGATGTAGGGACAGCTGTCCCTCCAGCCACAGTGGTCTCATCCTATCTGGCAGCTGGGCATGCAGGGTGTGTGTTGGGGGGGACGTGGATGGCTGTGGAGCAATTTGGGGGCCATGGGGTATGTGGGTAAGTATGGGTGGATTGTGGGGGGACTGTGGGGGGGGGGCTGCTCAGGAAGGCTGGGTCCCCTGCCCCCCACAGGGCGCAGCCCCCCAGCTCAGCTTACGAACTGCTCCCCCCCACAGGGGCTACATCACCCACAACAGGGACCACATGTGAGAATTAAACTGAAGTAAACCCCTGTGGTGTGTACAAATGGCGAATGTACCCAATCTAACTTAGTCCACCTCCCAGGTTTAGTTGAATTTGATTGGGTCAGCCATTTTTTTTACCAAACTAACCTTCCTGGAACTCCTGTACATTTTGCACTTAGAGCAACCTAACTAGGTATCTAAGGATAAGGTCCACATGTAGATTAAATAAATTAGATCAGGTGGCCATTTTTAGGACAGCCTAACCTCTCCCTAACCTTCCCAAATGTTTGTATATACCTTTAGAATTTTCTATATCCCATCAAAACTATTTCAGTTCCTTGTCCAATTCATTTTACTAAATTAATACATTGCTTTTGAAGATTAAAAAAGAGACAGAGTAAACTAGCCCATGACACTTTCGATCCTCCCATAAATGGATGAATTCTCAGTTTAATTTCTATCTTGAAAACAATTTGCTGCTATAGGATGGTCCTGAAAGTTCCCTGAGACACTTACTATCCATTGCTCCAAACAAATTGACACTTTTTTAATGCTTTTCATATTTTGCCTCTGACTTCAGTATGTTTGCAACACACCAGGGAAAGTCACAATCAGTTTAAAAGAAAACTGTTGTGGCAGAATAAATCTTTCTGTCTTTATGGAACATCTCTGATATTTTTTTCTGAAGTCTTTTCTTTAAGGCAAGTAACTACTGTTCACATTAAATAAGCAAGTGAAGAAGTGATGGAATTTAAAGCTTCTTTATGGCTAGAGGCATTTAACCAAGAAGGTGACCAAAGCTACTTATAGCTACTATAATATGACATTAAAATGTTACTGGTGCCTCTGTACCACTAACAATATTTTAATTTATGCTTTACTTAAGTGCTGAAAGGTTCAAGTAATTGTGCTGTCATGGGTATATAGATTGACATATATATTATTATAAACCATCTAAGGAATCTGTGTGACATCTGAAATTATGTCTGTGTGATACAGGTGCTTGCTGAAGGCCCTATGAAAATTAGACCAAGTGTTTTTGTATATTTGTTTAGATATTAAGCTGTATGTTGTTGCTAAGAGCCTAATTAAAGTCTAAGATGTAGTGAGGCCTTGTATAAAGTAAGGCCTAGTAAATTTAACAAAGCCTTGAAGTAGTAAGTCCTTGTGGCATAGTTAAAATTATCTTACCAAAGAAATGCAAGGCTTGGTCAGTCTAAGGACAGTTGAAGTAAATGGAATCTGAGTGGTTGTATGTTATCAGAACCATTCAAAAGCTTTAAATGAGCTGGAATATATGGAAACCATTCAGAAGGAAGAGACAGCTCTGTAAAAGGATCAGTGGGCCCATGGACCTCAAGGAGCCCAAGAAATGCATTCCAGTACACCTTTGGACAGTGCTATTCAGGGACACCTGACTTCGCTGAACTTTGTGGAAAGAGAAGCTTGCTGTGTATCAGGCATCAGAGGGGACAGCTGATAAGTTGCTGACGCAAATTGCTTTTGTCTGTCATTGTTTGTCTTGTTACTATGCGTAGCTGTGTTTTTGTGAAGTCAATAAATCTTTTTTACCTTTCTACGCCCGACCATACTCCCAATCCCGAACCCTTCGAAGGCGGCTGGGACAAATCTGAAATAATGCCATTTATGCAGTGTGTGGTGTGTTTTGTTTTTTAGCTGTGAATCACCTCCACCTGCTGCCTAGTGAGGAACAAAAAAATCTTGTGTTAAGATTGTAGGGCCCAAGACTGCTCCCCCCTGAAGAACACAATATCATACAACCAAATTGTACACTAACTTGTACACTTCTGTTTTAACACCTTTAAAAACATACTGGTAGCATATCTGTAAATTAAATAACTTTTCCCCCATTACTATAACATATTAGTGTGAAGTAAGCAACCAGTTTCTTTTTTTTTCTGTTTTAATGTAATAATTTTTAAACCAGTTTAGGACTATGTATCGCATACCACATGCACTTTCCCCCCCCGCCAATTACCCCTCCAAAATTGGAGCACCTGTCTAAATGAGGAAGCTGATTTAATGTGGAATGGGTCCTGGGGGCTAATTTCATAGTAAGTAGGCTGCTTGCAATAGGGGAAGAGTCCAATCCTCCGCAGCTCTAGATTTCTCCTTGTAGCTCCTCAGCTAAAGCTTTAACACTGTCAGTGTCACTAACAAAGTTTTAACCTTGTCAACGCTGCTAGTTGCAGAACTGCAAGGGGAAAGCAACTAATGCAGAGGAGTGGATTCCACTCCTCCTACATGTTGTCAGCATGCAACCATGTCTCTGTAAAAACAAAACAAAAACAGAAACAAAAAACCTTTTATCTTCTTCTTCTGACCAACCTCATTTCTTTCTATGATCAGGTAACTCATCACCTGGATGACAGAAAAGCAGTTGACATCATGTACCTCGACTTCAAGAAAGCCTTTGACCTGCTTTCCCATGAGGTACTGATTAGAAAACTGGAAGATATCAGACTCAACTCTGGGATCATCAAGTAGGTGCAAGACTGGTTGTCAGATAGGATGCAAAGAGTCCAAATGAATGGATCGTTGTCATCCTGGCAAGGTGTGGGCAGTGGCATACCCCAGGGGTCGGTACTTTGCCCAGTGCTGTTCAGTATCTTAATCAACGACCTGGATAAGGGGGTGAAAAGCCCACTGGCCAAGTTCACAGACAACACCAAGATATAAGGTTGTGTGGACACACCCACAGATAGACTGCAGATACAAGCAGACCTAGACATACTGGCATGTTGGACAGAACAGAACCAGATTAGGTTCAATGCAGAGAAATACAAAGTGCTGCATCTGGGAAGGAAGAACCCCCAGCGCAACTACAGGCTTGGCATCGCTAACCTGACCAGCACTACAAATGAAAGGGATTGGGGGTTAACAATAGATCCCAGCATGAATATGAGCCAGTAATGTGACACAATAGCTGATAGGGCCAATAAAACTCTGGCATGCATCAATCGATAAATCTCCAGTCAATCCAAATAAATGATTATCCTGCTCTACTCAACATTGGTGCAGCCACAGCTGGAGTATTGGGTCCAGTTCTGGGCACCACACTTTAACAAGGAAGTGCTAAAGCTCGAGAGGGTCGAAAGAAGGGCCATCCATATGATTAGAGACTTGCATGACAAACCATATGAAGAGAGGCTGAGGGATCTCAGACTCCTCAGCCTAAAGAAAAGAAGGCTGAGAGGGGACCTGATTGCGGCTTACCACTATATCAGAGGTGTACATAAGGGCTTTGGTGAACAACTATTCACCAGGTCACGCTGGGGGAAAATGAGAAACAATGGCCATAAATTCCTGGAAGATAGTTTCAGGCTGAACATTACGAAAACTTCTTCACAACTAGGCTGTCCAGACTATGGAACAAGCTCCCTCCAGAGGTGATGCGATCATCTACACTAGAGGTCTTCAAGAGAAGACTGGACGGTCACCTGGCTGGGGTTGTCTGACCCCCGATGTCTTTCCTGCTCATGTAGGGGGCTGGACCCGATGACCCTTCGGGATCCCTTCCAGCCCTATGATTATGTGATTCTCAAAAAAGATGTCTCTTATTTAAAACATGCGGTATGTGAGAAAATAGATTATATAAAAATATATAAAACAATGAATTAGTGAATTGTTTCATGGTGATTTTTAATTTGTTGCATTTCACAATGCTGGTTAAATTGTTATTTAAATGTATCTAGCTTAAACATGTAATCTATTTTTTTTTCCTGTTCCTAGCATAATAAATAACTGTAACATCGGTTGTGTTAACCCTTACAGCTGTTTTTATTTTTTTAATCTCGTCAAAGCACTGAGTTGACAAATTGCAACCTCATCTAAATGCATTGTCAGTGATACAAAATCCACCTATATAATTATGATTTTTTTTTAATAGCACTGATGCAAAATCTTTCAGATTTCTATCATATCAATGCAATAGACCAGGGGTGCTCAACATCTGGTCCATGGGCCAACTATGGTCTGTGGAGCCTTGGAATCTGGTCCATGGAGTTCCCAACAGGTCAGGAATTTTGGTGTTGGGGGAGTATGACCCTCCTTCTGCATGGCCAGGTCAGGGTCAGGCCACGCCCCTTTTTCTTCATGCAACTGGGTTGGGGCCAGGCTAAGGGCAGAAACTGGCCTGCTGGGTCCCCCTGCACACCCAACTCCAGCTGTGTCCTCTTCCATGCGGCTAGATGGGGCTCTGCTGTATACATTCACAGTGCTGGATTGGGTCCACCAGCTGGACCTAGCCTGCAGAGGGATCAGACACTGCCCATCCAGTCTCATGGACAAAAAGGTTGAACACCACTGCTATAAACCAGGGATGCTCAACCTCTGGCCCACAGGTCAGATTTAGCTCACAGAGCCATGTTATCCAACCCGTAGGACTTCCCATGGTTCTGGAAATTTGGCAGCAGGGAAGCAGTGACAATTAATGGTAACACTGCCACTGCTTTCCTGCTGCCAAACTTCTAAGCTCCATGCACCTAGACTGGCCTGACATGGAGGAATCAGGCCCTGGGTGAACCTTTACCATGTGGAGAGATTTGACCCAGGCTGCATCGCCCCCTCCTGCTCCTCCTGTGGAAGAAGAAAACCCCAGGCCTTAATTTCTCTCTAAGAAGTGCATTGTGGAATTTTCCATAACACCGCATAGGCCTATGAGGTCAAAAGGTCAAACCACAGTCTGTGCCCTCTTGCAGCTTTCTGGTTCAAAGTAGTTCTCTGTTTGACTTGTTATATCTTGTGTCTTGTGCCTGAATTGAAACATATAAAAAGCTTGCTTTAACTGTCTGTGAAGGGGGGGGGGGGGTGCTTAGTGTCTGCCCCTGCAGCTGCTTGTATAATAAAGAGTCTCTGACAACTTCAAAACTAAACAATAAAGTGAAGCTTGTTTCTTCCACAGTCCCTGCCTTACATCAGACTGGGCCCATGGACTGCATGCAGCTCATAGATCAACCTGGCACGGCTCATCTGGTCCTCAGAGAGGAAAGGCATGGCACCAGAGCATTCACTGAGCATTTTATCATAAGAGGAAATGCACCAGCATTAATAAAAGGAAACTCACACTCTAAAAACAATAAAAACATGATGATTTCCACCACCTCCTTTTTTCCTCTACTTTTCAGAAAGCGTCACTTTTCCTCTTGCTAACAGCATTATCCTTTTCCATTTTACAAACATTAGCCTCCCCTTCTCAATGATTTAAGCCAAATCCTGCAGTTTTGGGAGCAACCCAAATCTCAAAGTGGAGGACTTTGATAAAGATCTTCAGAAGATCTTTATGATTTATCAAACAATAAATCATAAAAAATTGTATAAGGGAGAGGAAAAAAGAAGCCTTTCTGGTTAGGATGGCATTGGACAAATGATGGAGCCACCAACAGCACCTCTATATTTAAACCTGGCATTTTCCTTTCTTTTTAATGTAATAAATACATTTAGTTTCCAAATTTGGCACTTAACTGTCTTCAGAGGCTGAGTTTTTTGGTTTGGGGGTGTTTTTTTAATTGTAATTTTTTACTAGTAGTTCACAGGTAAAATAAGCAATTATTTTATCTAGAAAAAATAAAAGTTCGCACTTATTCCCTCACCTTATTTTCAGCTGGGATGATCTGAATGATAGACCACCACAAATTCTTTAGATATTTCATATTTATGACCTTCACTGTTTGATTTAAAAGTGAGTTTCTGTACGCAAATATATATATCATGTACATGTGTTATGGTTACAGTTAGAATGCACTTCAAACTTCTTCACAATCAGGTGATGTATTCAAACACTGGAATAGTTCATTGTGCCAGGACTTGACTAACTTCCATTACCTTCTCTAATGGTCCCTAAAAAGAACAGACATTATTGTATATTCCAGGGGAAAAGTTCCCCCCCCCCCCACCATCAGCCATGCAGAGGTGTAATCATTAACACTCTCTGCAAATAGGATGCAGCAGAAATTTACAATTTTCTTAAACTTCACTATCTTAACACACAGAAACACAATCACAGTATGATGTGTAATGCAATCACACCATATTTTCTCACACAACCTCCCCCAAAATCAGCCCCCCCCCCCACTAAAACTGGGATTCATGTATTAAGTGGGGAAGCTGTTTGCTTCACTGAAAAAACAAACATACCTGGAGAGAGTGTGCATACCATGCAGTTGCCAAAGTGCTTGTTGCTTCTCTGGTTCAGCAGGCTGAAGGGGCAGGTCCTGTGTTAACAGTCTCATAGCCATGGCTATTGGCTGAGCACTGTAGTGAGTCACTGAAATAGTAAGCAGCTGGTATCTTGTTGAGGCTTATGATATGGAAACAACACTTTATTTACAGGAATGTATATGAGGAACTACATGCAGTAAAGAACAAACAGTGTTGCTACTGCTCTACAGAAAAGAACAAGCAGTGTTGCTTTTTGTCTGACATAAAGTAAGTCCTGGGAACAAAGAGTGTGGAGACAACCCAAAAGACAGGCTGGGTGAGGCAGCAACCTACCTCACCCAGGGATACCACCCTTCCTGGACACTCTTTTCCCAGAACTTATTCTATGTCACATAGTTAGCTAAAAATCTTGAAAGATATTTCTCTGCATTCTGCCTTCCAAAAATGTTATGTGAGAAAATATGGTATATGATGATACTTGCCCTTTTAAAAAAACCCCACCATCTTTGAACCAAGCCTGAGAGAAAGGCAGAATGAGAAAGGGATATAACTATGGAGAACTGTGGGATCCATGGCCATATTTATATGACAAAGCTACATTTGTAAAATTCTACCAAATGCATAAGAAGGTTGTAGAAAGGCAGCAACGATCAACAAGGCACAATACAAAGTAGCTGAACTGATTTTCATCTGACCTTAGAAGTTTCTATATCTCCCACAGTTTTTAATCCATGCCCAGGGAATACAAACCGGTTAGCACAATATGTCCTGTACCAGGTTCTCCATTCATGATTCTACCTAGTCTGCTGCCTCTGAAGCTCTCCAAGAAACTATGCTCTCTCCCAACATTGGTATTCATATAAAATATCTCAAACATCTTTAAAAAAATTAGGAAACCCTCAAGCAAAAATCTAAACAAAATATAACTTGAAGTGAGGGTAAACATATTGAGAGAACAAGAATGCTGGAATGATTAAAAAACAAGAAACCCAGCATTCGAATGGGGGAAAATTCAGAGCTGAGTTCATGTCTGACCTTTACATTTAAACAGATAGCATGAGGAAGTCCAATTTACCCCATTCTTAATTAAGATTCCATGTGACACTAATTATTAGCGTACACTCAGTTTCTGTATTTACACAAACCCAAATTGTGAAATCATGGCACTTGAGTGACTGAAAACAGTAGATAATAATCGGAGATTACAAAGAAGCCATTAGAGAAAAAAAATTACAAAGTGACACCAACCTTTTCTCTAAGTGAGCACAATGGCTTCTGCAAGCATCAAATTTCCTAGAATCTTTAGGACAACATCCTTAATCAACAAATAACTTCTTAGCATATTGTGAGACATGACCCTGCAAACTGTTATTAAGCATGAAAAGAATATAGACATGCAAGAGACTGAAATTAATAAAAATAATAGAATTAAGGTTACTTGAATTCTTGCAAATATTTGGTTCTCTCTAAGTTTAACCTGAACTCTGAATTTTTGGGTTTTCTAATGTTGCTGTTAGTGAATACAAGTTCAGCATAAGATACTCTTAGCCTTACCTCCATCACAGCCTAATTTTAGCTCAGGGACATCCCTTAGGGGCTGTCCCCATTGATGTGCCTGTGCAGTTTGAGGTACTGCATGGCTAATTCGCTGTGCAGCTGGGGCAGGGTGGGGATATACTGGGAGACCCTGATGTAAAAAAAATGCTGCTAAAAATGGGATGCAGCAGATGTAGCAGCAGCATGCATTGTCAGAAACAGGAACCTGGCAGGCCAGAGTCACACACTCTGGGCTGCCAGCCAGGCTTTGAGCATCTGGCTTGGCACCACTGCTGCCCTGGGAGGCCCCCAAGCCCTCAGGTAAGACTTCTGGGGCCTCTCCTACCCCACCCAGGTCCCTTTGACACACATTGGAGTGTGCTTGCAGGGGTGTGCCCAGGGACAAATAGCAGCAGCACAAATATATGCTGCTGCTATTTGTTCCCCAGGATATGTGCACCCCTGCACTTGTGCACTCATGGGAACACGCCCTTAGAATCCATGTAACATTTCCTTTGACCTACTGAAGTTCAAAAAGTAGATTCTAAATTCCAGTCTAGATTATTTGATGGTGTCCAGCTGAGGTCAGAACTTGCCACCAGATGTCATTGTTGCTCTATGATACTTAACGAACTAAAGTCTGTTCGGAATTGCAGTGGATCCTACATAAAGACTAGTGTCTGTGTGATAAGTTTCTGCTATGAAGGTCTCAGACTTTTCAGAAAATTTCAGGCTAATTAAGAATATGATGTCCCCAGTATATGTACATGAAACAATATGCAAGTATCGTGAAATGTGCAGTTGCTCAACCTTAGTACCAAAAAGTAGCTGTAAAAGCAACTAGAGGTGATCCAATCTGACCCTTGCACCTGTGCAGCAGCTTGGTCAAGTTGTGTTGTCATTCTATTAAATCCATCTCTTTTTAGTTCAAATTATTACCTTTTTCACTTAATTTATGCTTCATTTTATCTGGCTGAAGTTGAGCTTATGGGCAACTGGTGCCTCCTAAGTTGCGGGGGCATGTCCCCCGTGTGCTCATCTCTATTCGATGATCCATTCTTGTGCCACCTTGGCACAGGAGGCAGGTCTTGTGCACCAAGTAACCTTGTGTAAACCCCAGAGAGTTCTTCGATCACCTTCGGAGTGGCCCCCAAACTCACCTGCCATGACTTTGGATGCATCTTCAGTGGAGCAGGTCTCCATTGAGAATACCTCCAGAGTTGCCATGTCCCTTGGCAGATGTCCACGGGGCTCCAACCTCCTCTATACCCCAGCTATGCACCAACCTTCGAGACGGGGCTCAGAATTTTTTGTGGTCGGCCCTTGGATGATGTCTTCCTCAGTACCCATGCTTCCTCCTTCATGAAAGAGCATCTGGGGCCCCAACTGGATCTGGGAGGTTCGAGATGCTTTGTCTTTGGAGCCATCGCCACTGATGTTCCAGATACTCCCAGAAGGATGCCGCCAATCACTGCTGTGCTCACATATTACCCATGATCTCCCATCAGAGCCTTAGTTCCCCAAAACCCAGCAAGGGAGAGCTGGGTAAGCTTGTGCTGCGTGGGTAAAGAAAATAGGACGAGAGAGAAAAACAAAACCTTCACGCGCTTCTACCCCAGACGGGGTCTTCTTCAGCTCCTGCCAGAGCCCCCTCTAGCTCAGAGTCTTGGTGCTGTCCGACGCTGGTGCAAGATCCCATGGCGGCTCCTGCTGCTGCCACTGCTGGTCCCTCTGCTGGTTCCTCCGACCCACTCCGGTGCTGGTCACTTTTAGCACAGAGGATTTTTGCAGCCCCTGCTGCCACAGCCTCTTATCCCTGCGCTGACTCTTCGGCTCCTTGCCAGTGCTGTGCCCTCTCGGCATGGAGAATCCTTGAAGCCCTTGCTGCTGCAGCCGCTTCTCCTCATGCCAGCTCTTTGGCTTCTTGCCAGGGCTGGAGTCCTCTGGTGTGGCAATCCCCCACCGCTTCTCCCACTCCCGGCATGGGCATTCTCATGCTCCCAGGGCTGGCTTTTGTCTTCACTGAGCAGCGTCTCCCTTCAACCTCACCTGGCCTCAGCTGCAGATGGGCACGGCTGATGAACTGTGTGGGCGTCTCTCTCTGGCATACTGCAAGATGTGAGGTTTTTTCTTTCCAGTTTGACTGGGGTTTGTCTGTGGGTGTGATTTCCCACTCACCTGTTCTTACATCCCTGGGTCACAAACCCCACTTTAAGATGCCTTGGAGCACTTTGTTGTTCAGCCTTTAGGCTCTACTTGGCAGGCTGGCGGTCTCCCTAGTTTGGTGTTCTGGATCACAGTACCAGGTCTCATCTGGATAGGAAATCCCCCACCACATTAAGTTTTCCTGGTCAGTGTACTACATGGAATTTAAATGGTTGTAGCACCAAAGCCCTCCTTGTAATCCAAGCGTTGTTGGACTTGGCTATACTGAGCCACCTTAAGGGGGCATGGTCTATTACTAATTTAAATTTCCTACCCATCAGGTAATACCTGAAATGGTCCATCATCCGCTGATCTCCAGGCACTCTTTTTCTATTGTCTCTGCCGGTAGCAGTTTGCAACTGACGTAGTCAACTGACCTCTCTGTCCCAGCCTCCTCCTGGGTGAGGACTGCTCCAATTGTTGTCTCCAAGGCATCTGTCTGTAAGACAAGATTTCCAAAAGTCAGGCACATATATTATGACGTCCTCACATAAGGCCTTTTTTAGCAGTTCAAAACTGTGTGACATTTCTTCCATCCATCTTATGGCCCCTGCTTTTCATCCCCTAACGGCTTCTGACAGGGGTGCTGCCAGTTCCGAAAAATGGGCTACAAACCATCGATAATAATTGGTTAGTCCTAGGAAGGACCTGAATTGTCGGCAGCTTTGTGGGGTGGTGAAGTTGCAGATTGTTTCCACCTTGTCAGCTAAGGGTCTGATTGTGCCTCTTCCAACCAAAAACCCCAAATATTTAGTCTCTTTCTGGGTGAGGGTGCATTTCCAGGTGTTAGCTGTCAGCCCCACTTTTCTTAACTCTGATAGTATGGCTCTGAGGGCCCTTCTATGTTGCGCCCAGGTTTGCAAGACTACAACAATATTGTCTATATATGCCGTGGCATATTTGGCATGTGGCACTAAGATCTGATCCATTAGGTATTGGAATGTTGTACCTGCCCCATGGCGCCAGAATGGCATACTAACAAACTTGTACAGCCCCCTTGGGGTCATGAACGCTGTCTTCAGCCGGTCTCTGGTCATGGGGATCTGCCAGTACCCTTTTGCAAGTTCTAGGGTTGTGATGTATTGGTCGTTCCCAATGCATTCCACCAATTCAGCCTCATGAGTCATAGGGAACGCATCGAAGGCCTCCATGGCATTTAAATGACTATAGTCAATGCATAGCCGCAATGACCCATCTGGTTTGCGTACCAGGACCATAGGGCTCCTCCAGGGGCTCCTTGATGGGCATATAACACCTTGCTCCAGCTTCATATCTATTTCTGTGTGACCTGCTTCCAAGAAGTGGTGGGATACTGGTCACTACCTCTCCTGCACTACGGCCCCTGGCAGAGTCTTTATGGAGTGGAAGGTGTTCTGAACCCACCTGGGCGCCTCACAGAACACATCCCAAAATTCCTTCACCAAGGCTCAAACTTTCTGCGTTTGATATGTTGATAGTTCCTCCCCTATTCTGATCTGGCTTTTGACCTTAACTGTTTTGTCTTCCTTAGCCATCCCTTGGGGTCCAAGGTCTTCAATGTCCACATCCATGAAGGTGGCCCACCCCTCAGGTTCCCGCCGCTCCCATAGGAGGTTCACATGGTAGATTTGTTTCTCTCGTAGATGACCCAGCCAGTGGACCTAGTAGTCTACTGGTCTGACCTTCCAGGTTATTTCGAATGGCCCTTGCCACTGAGTTAAGCATTTACTTGCGGAAGCGGGAAGAAGCACCAACACCTTCTGCCTGGACTCAAATTCCCTCTCCTTGGTGCACCTATCATATCTCTCCTTCTGACGGATTTGTGCTTCTTGCATATTTCCTTGCGCCAGGTCTTGGGTACTCATACTCTCTATTGGAACTCTTCCTCGTAGACGGCAGGTTCTCTCACGTGTCCTGCATCCTGTTCCCATTCTTCCCTCAGGGCCTGAAGGAGGCTTCTCAGGTAATGACCTAACATGAATTTGACAGAGAGTACTTTGTTGAGTCTTGAGGGATGTCTCTGATGGTGAATAACATTAGTGGTAGAAGCAAGTCCCATTTCCAGGGATCCCCTTGTATGCAGCACCATAGGATTTTCTTTAACAATCCATTAAGGCTTTCCACCAGGCCATTGGTCTGGGAGTGGTACAGAGGTACATAGATGTGTTATCCGGAGTGTACAACATACCACCTTCAGCACCCCAGACATAAAATTTGATTCTTCGTCTATTAATATTTCTTTTGGTATCCCCATCCTAGCTATCCATTTGACCAGCTGTTCAGCTATGCATGGGGTGGTCACTGCTCACAAGGAAACTGCCTCCAGGTATTGCGTAGCATAGTCCACAAATACCAACATATACTGGTGTCCAGCACTACTGTGGGAAAGAGGCCCTATCACATCCATGGCTATCTGTGAAAAAGGCACATCTATTATGGGCGTAGGTTGGAGGGGGGCTTGAGCAGGGCGGTCTTCCCTCATCTTCTGACACTCAGGCAGGCTGTATTGATGGGTGATATCCTCCCCCAACGGGAGCCAAAAAAACCACCTAGTCACTCTTGCGATGTTCTTGTCTCGCCCCAGATGCCCCTCTGCAGGGATGGAATGAGCCAGCCGCCATATGATTTGAAGGAACTGGGTGGGTACCACCAGCTGTGTATCTTCAGTTCCACCCCGTCTATTCCCTTGCATGTGGTATAAAAGTTGGTTTCTTACCTCAAACCATGGGATCTGGATGGTTGACAGGGTCATGTTGTCCCCTGGTGTCATGAGCCTGAACCCAAAGCATCTGAAGCTCCTGGTCTTCTTGGGCTTCTCGTAACTGCAGGCTACTTGTAATATCACAAAGGTCTATATCATCTGACTCATTGACAGATCCTTCACTCTCCTCCACTTCACCTAGCCACCCTTTGCAGTTCCGGATCTTCCTACATTCTATCTCTGCATCACAATATCTGTCCAGAGTACCATATAGCAGCATCAAGTCCCATCCCAGCAGCATCTTATAGGCCAACTGGCGCACTATGCCCATCAGGAGCTGTCCTTGATGCTCCATCACACGGCGGTGTATCCACTGGTGGTTGATCCATTTTGTTTCCCCGTGGAGCCTTGCCACTTTCACCGGGTTGGCTTTCTGTTTGCCCTGGGGCCTCACCAGGTCATCTGTCACCAAGGACTGAGCACATCCTTAATCCAATGTGGCCTGTATGGGGCATCCCTCCACCTAGGGTTTGACAACAGGTCTTTTCCAAATGGCTTCTTCTCCCCTGGCCACATAGCTACAATCCATAGGTTCACTTTTTTCAGGTTCTCTTCACCCTTTGACTTGCATTCTCGATCCATTATCTGGGAGCCATCACTCTGTGGGATTACTAGGACACTTCTGCGAGAAATGCCTGTTCCTCCCACACCGGAAGCACATGGTATCCTTAGTTGCTCCCCTGTTGGGCAGATGCCTCCATTCATGTTCTCTCAGCAACAATGCTGGAGGTCCCAGGTTTCACTTTTCCTGGGGGTAGCTGACCTTGGACATAGCAAAAGCCTCTACCAGCCATGTGACAATGTTTGAGATGGGCCTCAGGATCTTTTGTGGCCAGCCCTTGGATGGTGTTTTCATCCTTTTCAGAGGGGCAACTGGGGCCCCAACTGGATCCAGGAAGTTCGAGACGCCTTATCTTTGGAAACGTCCCCTCTGATATTCCAGGTACTCCCAGAAGCATGCCGCCGATCACCACCATGCTCATGTATTGCCAATTGCCTCCTGTCAGGGCCTTAGTACCCCGAAACCCAGCAACCCAGAGGGAGCCAGCATTTTATTTTTGGTAAGTTTTTCTTTTTTTCAGAGTTCCCATACTTTTTCACAAAGCCTGCCTGAAATAATGGTTTCCACAAAAATCACAAAATCACAATTTCAGTAGGTCCCTAATCATAAATTATGTATAAAAACACAACAGACTAGGCAAAAATAATCAAGAGACATTTTATTAGTCCTGTACTCAATAGAATTGCATGTACGTCTCTTTTTCAGATTCATAAAACACAATCTAGTCTTCTTGATCATCATGGCAATGTAGCCAATACTTGGCTGAAAGTTATTTCCACACCTGAATTAATTTTCATTTGAGTCAACATCCCACCCCTGAGTTCATATTTTTAGCTAGAGTTAAAACAGTCTTCAGGGCTGTGAAACAGTAAGGGTATTACTAGGATCATCTATCAGACAGCAGAATTGGAGAAGAAAAGTTAGCTTAATTAATGAAACATCACAACCATTAAAAAAGAGAGCGAGTCATTAATACTTGTGGAATGAAGAGTTTAGAAGGAATTATAACAAGCCATGAAATCCATTCAGCACATAACAATTGACTGTTACATGCCTAATTCAAGACTGATGTAACTTACATCTAAATCTTACTTTTTTCCTGCTGCAGGTCATGACAGCTGAACTTTAGACAAGTGATTCTTAACCATAGTGCCAAGACACCCTGAGGTGCCATGAAATGCCAAGTGAAAATAGAATTTTTCCAAATATTCCACTGGAATTAACTTTAATTTCGAGCACAGATATGCAAGGTTAGGCACTGAGGCTGGGATCATCAAAGGAACCTACAAGAAATAAGTGATAATTTCATATCAAAATCCTCAGGCTCCTTTGAAAATTCTACCCTAAAAATCACATAATTGAGTTTGTTATTTTGGATTAATTCTCTTTTCTACAGCTTGTAGCACAGTAGTAGCCACTTTTCTCATGTAAAACCACAACTAGAATGCTTTGCACCTTCCAAAAGCATTGTTTTCAAATAAGAACAAGGGTTGATCTCAACAAAGAGGTCAAAGGCAGACAATGGTAACTTAGTTAAGCTGAGTATAACAATATATTATGACACAAGGCTTTGAGGCATTCATTTTGTGGTACAATAGATTTTTCTAAACAATGTTCCAGGACATGTAAATCAAAAAGTTTCATTTATATTCTTTGACTGTTAAAATGAACCCCAAAAGCTCCTTTAAAAGCAGCTACCAGAGCTTGTCTCCTTTTAGCAATCTATCTGGGAATAACATTAATTGAACTAAATTTGAGTTATTTGTACTAAATATGTATTCCACAAAGGGTATGTTTAGCAAATAGCAGTTTTAATGACAATCAATAGAAACACATAACTTCTTTAGTTTACCCAAGAATATTAATGTTATTGTCTGCCAAAACTTTCAGAAGGTTGTCTCTATTATATTATAGGATCTGTACAAATAGAGCAGGTTGGCAGGATCCTTCTGGGGGCAGCTTAATATTTTTAAAATAAATGTCTTACCTTATCTAATTTACCTATTATGAAACATATTGGTTGTAATCCCCAAATCCTCTTTTATTAAAATCAACCAAAATGTTCAACAGTTTTCTGGGCATAAAAGAATTCAACTTCCATCAAAAAAGATGCAACTACCAATTGGAATAAATAGCTTTCATCTTCCAAACCTCTGACACTATCACAATTCCTTTTTAGTAAGTCAGACTGACATAACTGATAACTCTCTTATTTAGGTGAACATTCGACAGACATTTATATTCCCCTTCCATTATCAACCATCATAAGCTCTACTTATCTCCATCTTTCTAGCTCTCTCATTCCTACAATTTTAGGAAAGTGACAAGCTTGGAAATATTTGGCAAACTTACTAGGATTTCTTCCTTCATTATACTCTTAAGCCCTCTATTTGGGGAAATCTCTTTTTGAGTATGGATTCCACAAAAATTGATGTGGATAAAATGGATGGAAGCAGTTATTGTGCCTGTAGAATAGCTTCTAGCAAGAAATTGTATTAAATGCTTTTCTGATTTATATGATGAATTTGACCTTCCAAAAACAATTGAATGGCAATATATTCAGCTGCATCAAGAAGTAGAAAAAATCAGTTTGGATCTGAGGCTTTAGGTTTAGAAAATACTACAGAGAGAGAGAGACGATCTAATTGCCCATCAAGAATGACGGGGGAGGAGTGGGGGGAGGGGCCTGGGATGGAGTGCTGACACCTAATGCCCCATGCTGCTGTTCTTCTGCCTCTTACAGGGAGTGGGGTTGAGGAGCCGAGGCCAGTGCTGGCGCCTTTGGCTCCCCTACCGGTCCTCGGCATAGCTTCAGAATCATGGCCGCTCTCCCTCGTGCTTGGAGTACTCTGATTGGCTGTTTCCATCAGCCAATCAGAGTGTGAATAAAGCAGTACGGACAGTCAGACAGACGTAGGCTTTGTATAATATTTATATATATGTATGTATGTGTAAGATGTGCCTTGGAACCTGCTTCTCTTCCTCATTCTGTGCCATTACTCTGTAAACATATAATGTCCCATAACAGACCTGATATAAACTATGTTCAGCTGAAGTGGAAAGAATCCTAGTGGGACTCAGAATATTTAAACATAGACAATTGATGTTAAACTCCATGTTATACAACAAAATATCATTTTTCATAAGCACAGGGCTCCCTCTACATTTAAAATATTAAATATACTGCCAGTAGATACATGTCGTAGATATGATGCATTACAGGCAATGCCTGGTCACACATTTTGGTGATATCATAGTATTAATTATTTTTTAAAAGAAAATATAACTAGAGTTATATACCTAGAGTTAACATGGTTTTGAAGACAACACTGATATATTTGGCAAAAGTGTGTGTTCTTGGGTATATCCCTATGGAATTCAAACCAAATCCTTCCCAGATTGGACTCTTGCATCCAGCCTTTTAGTGATGTGCAGGATTATATTACTGCATTGGAAGAGTAGGACATCTCTGTAGGTTGAAATCTGGTATGATGAGATGGCATAGCTGGCATCTATAGAGAGTCATTTTTAGCAGATTTAACTGCTTTGAAAAGTGTAGTGTAATTCTTATTTTTTTTAGATTGTTGGTCAAAATATTAGTTTTCGTACACTTCTCTTTTCTCTTTCTGTCCCATCCTCTTCCCTCCTCTTTTTTTCTTTCCCACTTTATTACTTATTTTACCAGAGTTATACATAGTTCATAGTGCATGTATAACTGTAGTGTATATCTATTTCTGATTTTTGTATTGCATTTTTAAAAAACAATTTAAAAAGGATCTTGCACTGTAAGAAATAATCTGCAACTCACTTCCAGTGAGTTTAAATTAATTTCTCTTGGCTCTAATTTATATCACATAATTATTAAAACACCAGCTTCCTATCTACTTATTACCTATTTTTATGATATATTAAGAAGATTTTCTCTTGCAATTTACTGTGTTAAAATTAGAATCGATTTTATATCGCTCTGCAATTCTGTTATGCAGTCTGCAGATACACATTCTACAGTGCTATGTCTGGCTGAGAATTAAAACAGCTACAGGGAAAAAAAAGAAGTCATGTCTGTACATTTTAAAAGCTAACTAGGCTGTTAAATATATACCGTGCCATGACATGTATAGTATATTTTATATGGGTAAATTAAACTTTGCATGTATAAATTCCTTTTAAAAGCTATTTTAGTAAAGTAGGGGTGTTCGATGTAATGGGACATTGCATTTACTCTACAGATGTTGTTATCTTTGTCATGGGGGCCTAGCAGCCTAATAATATCATACTTCTTTGGTGTGACATTTCAAGGGCTTGATAATAATTCTCAGATTAAGACATTTTGTTAGGGGCTAGCTGCTTTGTTCCTATACTTTAAATATATTTTGTCTCACTAAGATAAAAGAATAAAATCTATAAAATAGCCAAATGACTTTTGCTTGAATTATGCATGCATCCACACAATTATATGACAATTGAAATCATTTTATAACAGAACATGAGGAATCATCAGTGTCATGTTGATTCAGTTTTAACTAAAGTAAACCTTGTGAAGTCAAAGGTGCAAGAATTGTTGCACCAGGTACTACAAATGAGAGTTTTATTTCACAAAAATCAAGATGCAACCTGTCGGTAGACATTGATATTCATCTTACATGATGACTATCAGTAGACATTTGTTATAAAGAACTGGAAACTAACAGAGAGAAAAAATTATCTGTGTGAAACTGAAGTCATGCAGGGCAGTGTGGCATTTTAAAGACTAACTTTTTCAGAAAGGCATAAGCTTTCATATGCAATAGACTACTTCATCAGATACTGTGAATGGATACTGTGAGTGGGCCAGGCAAAAAATATTAAAAGTGCAAATCATCACAAACGACTTCCTCTCCCATTCAAAGAATTAAAGTTTTATTTAATTAACAGTAACGGTCAGACAGGGAAGAAACAAAGTCTCCATAGTGATTTTGTGCTGGTGTTGAAGGAACAGTGCTCAGCACCTCTGACCAAATAGCTTTCTATATAATTAAAGTTTTCAGTGTTTTCAAGCCCTTTCAATGCAGTGAATATATTTGTATATTGTCATGAGTCTGTCTTTCTGTCTATATATACATACACATGTGTGTGCATGTCTGTGGGTGTGTGTACATGCATATGTATACCTCTCCCTGGACTGAGACCTTGTAGTGATGGAGAGGTTAGTATGTCCCAATGATCCTCAGAGCTACATCACCCTGGCAGTCACCCCGCCAAACAGGCCTGAGGGGAGGTTCCAGACACCCATGGTCCAAACCACATGTCCTCAAACAGAAGATCAGGCAGAAGATGTCAGGTTCTCAACAGCTGTAAAAAATGGAAGAAGGCTGCAATAAGATGCAGGTCTTCTGTCATGTAGGAATCTCCCTTGCCTCTGGGCTCATATCTCCAGCTTGTCAAGATTGTGCAGTAGCTGTTTCCATGCACCACCTTTCTCATGATAAACATAGTCACACACAGGCTTCTACCACAGGAAGTTCCATATTCTCCTGTACCCACCTCCAAAAGAGCAGTGGTGGTAGATAAGTAGAGAGACAGGTCTAGTAAATCCAGCAATCTCCAGCCATAAATCTGCACATAGGTGGTATAGCCTGATGGTTGTCTTGCACCTGGGTTGAAACAGAGGTACAATTTGGTAGCTGCTACTGTGACTGAGCAGTCCTATTCAGGGACCCCTCTTCTCCCTTCATATGAGGAAGGGGCTACAAAAGGTGCCCTACACCTAAGTTGTCTTATCTGGCTGGATAATTGAGTCCAGTGGGATCACTTTCTCTTCAGTAGAAAACATCATAAGAAGACAATGACTGTCATAACATGGAATGTTTACATCTTGATGGATAACCATGACAACAAATAAACAGAGTGAAGAACTGTTGTCATCTCCAAGGACCTAGTGAGATGCAGTATCTACTCTGCAGCTCTGAGCAAGGCAAGATGACTAGATGAGGGTCAGCTGAGGGAAGAAGTGGAGGCTACACCTTCTTCTGGGAGGGGAAACTGCCTCAGGACAAACACATTCACAGGATTGACTTTGTCATCAAGAATCAGCTCATCAGTCAACTTATGGAGCTCCCTGTGGGCATTAACAAATATCTTATATCCTTCCTTCTTAAGCTTAGCAAAAAACAGTATGCCAGCATTATTACTGAATATGCCCCAAAGCTTGATGTGAATGATGATGTCAAAGCACAGTTCTATTCCAACCTTTACCATGTACTGACTAATGCTTGTAAGGAGGACAAGATCATTCTCCTTGGTGACTTCAATGCCAGAGTCAGACATGACCAGGAACTCTGGAGTGACACCATTGGGAAGGAAGGAGTAGGAAAAGCCAGCTTTAACAGCAACTTTCTCTTGAGCAAATGCACGGTTGTTTGTCATCATAAACAACATCTTCAGACAGTGACAGAGACTACCTGGGGAGACACCCTGGTTCTAAGCACTGGTACCTCCTTGACTATCTTATTGTTAAAGCCCATGATCGACTGGATATCCACATCACACAAGCCATGCAAGGAGCTAATGACTGCTGGACAAATCACTGTCCTGTCAGATCCATTATGAACATCTGGCTTATTCTGAAACACCAAAAACAGTCAAAAGCAATATGAAGGACACTAGACACCAAATCCTTTCAAGACCCAAAGGTCTGTAAGGATTTCCAACAGTGCTTCCCCAGAAAGCACTCTGCTATGTACACAAATGAAGGCAATGCTAAAGGACTCTGGAAGGGGTTTAAAACTTCCATATATATGGCCTGTACTGAATCCATTGGCGATAACACTCATCAACACCAAGACTGGTTCAATGAGAGTGATGCCAAGATCCAAGTCTCCTCAACTGGAAGAGAAGAGCTTACTCTGTTCAGCAAGATGACATCAGCTCCAAGGAGCATCTGGGAAATAAAAAATAAGAGGTGGCAAAATAAAGCCAGAAAGATGCAGCTCTATGCTGACAAAAATGACATGCATAGTTTTTTTCGGGGCAATGAATGCCTGTCTACAGCCCAACTTCCACAGCCCTACTTTTCTGCCATTACAAAATGGATCAATGCTCCTCAAAGACAATTAAGCTATTTAAGCTAGATAGAAAGAGTACTTTGAGGCACTTCTTAACTGTGGGTCCACTGTGGCAGATATTACCATTGAATCCATCTCACAACATCCTACAAAAGGATCCCTCACCAATCCTCCTATCCAAGAAGTCTACCTTTCCATCTAGGAAACCAAGAATAGCAAAGCCATTGGACCAGATGGCATACTTGCTGAAATCTACAAGACAGGTAGGAAGGAACTGGTACTGAGGCTTCATGAATTTATTCTACATATTTAGAGCAACAAAGAGATCCCTGAGGACCTGATGAATACTAATATGATTATTTTCAAGAAAGGAGATAACTCTGTGTATGTGAACTATTGAGGTATCACCCTCTTTTCCACAGCTGCACACATCCTCTTGAACCATCTTCTACAACTTGCTGAAGAATCTTGCCAGAATCTCAGTGTGGTTGTGTTTCAGACCATGGGTGACTGGTGGCTCCTAAGACTGCAGGGCATAGTTTGTGGCAGGGTGACAAGTGACAACCACCTGCAGAAGGCAGTGGTGACCAATCTCGGGGGGGGGGCATGTGTCCCTCCCCCCATTCGCCCCCGCCAGTTGCTTATGTTTCAGACCATCCTATGCAGCAATTGACACGATCTTTGTTGCCTGCCAAGTCTAAGAAAAGTGTTGAGAACAATACCAGGACCTGCATATAGCCTTCATTGACCATAGTAGGACCTTTGATTCCAACAATAGTGAAGCCTTGTGGGAAGTACTGGGCAGTTTTGGATGTAGAGAAAAGTACTTCAGGGTCTTCAGGCTTCTCCATGATCATATGACTGTCACCATTCTATGTAGTGGATTGGAAACAGATCCATTTGTCATTCTAACTGGTTCAAGAAAGGATGTGTCATTTTCCCAAGTCTGTTCTCCATTTTTGTGACAGTTATCTTGGTTTTCTTTAAGAACCACCTTTGTTCTCAAACTGACATTGAATACTGAATAGATGGAGAGCTCTTCAATGTGAGACAATATCGGTCAAAGACCAAAGTACTCAAAACAAGCCTTGACCTTCAATATGCTGATGATTGTGCCAATCTTGGACAAACTGAGGAAAACATCCAGACTATGCTGGTTCTTTTTGGAGAAGCCTACAAACTTTGTGCCCCATGGGACACAAACGGAGGTCCCAAGAACCCCTCCCATGGTGGGGCCTGAGGATGGGATAAGCTCCCAGAAAAAGGAAACCAAAAGTCCTAAGGAGGGGGCTTGCTTACCTTTAGCAGGAAAAACTATGGTGCGCTGAGAAGAGCCACTGGCACAGTTCATCAGCCACTTTTATTTGCAGCTGGGAGTGATGCCGATGGGTGACATCATCAAAAACCACCGCCTGGCAGATTTAAAAGCTGGCAATGGGGAACCAAAGAGGAGGGCATCTGAACCAGGGACAGGAGGAAAAGCTGTCCCCCAGACTGCAAGACCACCAGAGAAAAGGAGTTGTGGGAGTCCAGACAGGGACCCACCAGAAGGGTCCTGGCCCTCTTAAAAGAGTAAACACCTGGATCAACCAGAATGCCAGGTCAAGGAGAACGGAGTTGAAGGATCCTGATTACCATAGATGCTTGACCCGTGAGTGGAGCGGACTGTGGCTCGAACCCCTACTGTTTCTTTCTTTTCTTGATTGATATTTGTGCCTTGTAGGGCACCCAGAGCCCAAACCAAGGAAGCATCCCCAACTGACCCGAAGAGTCAAGAAGAGTGGAGACTGCCTCGGTGAACCCAACAGCTTGGAGACAGGGCTAAGGCAGAGGTTGAGACAAGGCTGGTCCCGCACCCCGGAGATACCTGGGGTGAAGAAAGACACTGAGGGATGGGCAAGAGGGGACAAGAGCAGGAGTGAGCTTCAAAGAGACAAGCCTGTGACCCATCACCTGGTCATCCTGAAGGCTGGCGTATGGCTGGGGTGTAGAGGAGGTGGAGCCCCAAAAATGCCCGCAAGGGGCAGCGCCTGATCCCTGAGTTTCCGTAAGGGAGAGTCCCACTACTGAACTGAAGATCAAGTCATGGCAGGTGAGTGTTGGGGCCTCCCTTGGGATCAAATGCAGCCCAACACCCAAGTCTCAGGGACACGCCCTGAGGTGTGAACTGGGCATGCGCTCCAAGGCTGTTAGAGAGCGCCTATACCAAACTAGACAGGGGCACTTTGGGCCACTCTTTCAACATCAAGAAGATTAAAGTTCTCTATCAATCTGCTCTGGGACACAAATGTGACCCTACCCCCATCCCCAAATTACTATTGAGGGAAAGACCCTGGAGGTAGCTGAGCACTTCTACCTCAGCAGTCACCTCTCTCAGAGAGTGAATACTGATGAGGCGATCCAGCACAGGATTTGCTGTGAAAATGCTTCCTTTCCTTTGGGAAATGTCTTCAGCATGTCTTTATTTATCGCAGACTCCAAAAAGACACCAAGATCTAGGTCTACAATGCAGTTATTTTCTCCATTCTCCTTTACAGATGTGAAATATGGTTGACCTACCGTCATTATCTGAAGAGTCTGGAGAGAGGTATCATAGAGTCATAGAATCATAGAATCATAGAAGTAGGGTCAGAAGGGACCTTGCAGATCTTCAGGTGCAACACTCTGCCTGGGCAGGAAGAAAACTGGGCTCAAATGACCCCAGCCAGGTAGGCATCAAGCCGCTTCTTAAAGACCCCCAGGGTAGGAGCCAGCACCACTTCTCTTGGAAGTTGGTTCCAGATCTAGCCGCCCTAACTGTGAAGTAGTTCTTACAGATGGGTCTAATCTAGTCTAGTAGGTCTAATCTGAACCTACTTTCCAACAACTTGTGGCCATTATTCCTTGTTATCCCAGGGGCGCTAGGGGAAACAAGGTTTCCCCCAAACCATTCTGGTCCCCCCTAGTGAGTTTATAGATGGTCACCAGGTTCCCCCTCAGCCTTCTCTTGTGAAGGCTGAACAGGTTCAAATCCTGTAGCCTCTCGTAGGGTCTGCCTGCTGTCCCCGGATCATGCGGGTGGCCCTCCTCTGGACCCTCTCAATGTTGTCCACATCCCTCTTGAAGTGGGGTGCCCAGAACTGGACACAGTACT